>CM022764.1:15611107-15941107 GCA_012411365.1 Ameiurus melas | reverse complement strand
AGATATATTTTACATTAGTTTACAGATATCTTTGTATTAGCTACAGTGAGGAAAAAAAGTATTTAATCCGGTGCTGATTTTGTACGTTTGCCCACTGACAAAGAAATGATCAGTCTATAATTTTAATGGTAGATTTATTTGAACAGTGAGACACAGAACAACAACAAAATTCAGAAAAACACATGTCAAAAATGTTATAAATTGATTTGCATTTTAATGAGTGAAATATGTATTTGACCCCTCTGCAAAACATGATTTAGTACTTGGTGGCAAAACCCTTGCTGGCAAATCACAGAGGTCAGAAGTTTCTTGTAGTTGGCCACTAGGTTTGCACACATCTCAGGAGGGTTTTTGTCCCACGCCTCTTTCCCTCTCATCTTCTCCAAGTCATTAAGGTTTCGAGGCTGACGTTTGGCAACTCGAACCTTCTGCTTCCTCCACAGATTTTCTATGGGATTAAGGTCTGGAGACTGGCCAGTCCACTCCAGGACCTTAATGTGCTTCTTCTTGAGCCGCCACTCCTTTGTTGCCTTGGCCGTGTGTTTTGGGTCATTGTCATGCTGGAATACCCATCCACAACCCATTTTCAAAGGTTCTCGCTTTTGACGGTACATGGCCCAGTCCATCGTCCCTTCGATGCGGTGAAGTTGTTGTGTCCCCTTAGCAGAAAAACACCCCCAAAGCATAATGTTTCCACCTCCATGTTTGACGGTGGGGATGGTGTTCTTGGGGTCATAGGCAGCATTCCTCCTCCTCCAAACATGGCGAGTTGAGTTGATGCCAAAGAGCTCCATTTTGGTCTCATCTGACCACAACACTTTCACCCAGTTGTCCTCTGAATCATTCAGATGTTCAATGGCAAACTTCAGACGGGCATGAATATGTGCTTTCTTGAGGAGGGGGACCTTGCGGGCGCTGCAGGATTTCAGTCCTTCCCGGCGTAGTGTGTTACCAATTGTTTTCTTGGTGACTATGGTCCCAGCTGCCTTGAGATCATTGACAAGATCCTCCCGTGTAGTTCTAGGCTGATTCCTCACGGTTCTTATGATCATGATCATCTTGCATGGAGCCCCAGGCCGAGGGAGATTGACCGTTCTTTTGTGTTTCTTCCATTTGCAAATAATCATACCAACTGTTGTCACCTTCTCACCAAGCTGCTTGGCATTGGTCTTGTAGCCCATTCCAGACTTGTGTAGGTCTACTATCTTGTAACTGACATCCTTGGAGAGCTCTTTGGTCTTGGTCATGGTGGAGAGTTTGGAATCTGATTGATTGCTTCTGTGGACAGGTGTCTTTTATACAGGTAACAAGCTGAGATTAGGAGCACTCCGTTTAAGAGTGTGCTCCTAATCTCAGCTCGTTACCTGTATAAAAGACACCTGGGAGCCAGAAATCTTTCTGATTGAGAGGGGGTCAAATACTTATAAATTGATTTGCATTTTAATGAGATAAATAACATTTTTGACATGCGTTTTTCTGGATTTTCTTGTTGTTATTCTTTCTCTCACTGTTCAAATAAACCTACCATTAAAATTTTAGACTGATAATTTTTTGTCAGTGGGCAAACGTACAAAACCAGCAGGGGATCAAATATTTTTTTCCTGAAGACACCCTCACTGTGTCTTCAGATATCAGTAATTGACAGACATACTGTATCCGAAAATGTAGATCATTTGAATAGTACTAAAGGATTTGGGGGAGTCTTTAGGGAGAGACTGGGAGCTGGGGAATGGGAAAAACTCCAGAACGGTTGGGGAACAATTAGGAAGGATGGCTGGTCTAGATATTGATTGGAAAGGTTAAAAATTTTAGTCCTTTTATATTTTACTACCCACTGGTAACTCACAGGGAGTTATGGTATGTTGTGTCCTAACTTGTCCTAATCGTTGTAGAGGCATGGGCAAAAAAACCACACAGAGAGAGAGAGAGAGAGAGAAACATTTGTACCATTTGTGTCCTAATTGTTTTTTTAAGTCACAAGTATAGAAGCTGCACTGGCTTTAACCAGCGCTTTCTTTCAAGACTAAAGAACACAAAACTTGCAGTTCTGTCATTTGTTTGTGTGCTTCATGTATTTCTTCTTCTACCACCGAAGGCCTTTGGGGGACAAGAGAAAGTAACGCACGTTGTCCGTGTGAATTATTACACCGTTTCATTGTATTTCACGTTGAACTTAAACACTGCTAATAACAAACAAGGCATGCTTAAATAGATTTGATCCAATGGACACTTGGAGGTGTACACCATGTGTAGTGACACGACACGGTCAACGATAGGCAGTTTGAATCTACAGTCTGGGAGAGGAAGAAATCAAGCCCAGTCTTTACTTTATATGTATGGTTATAGGGATGAAGAGGCTCCATGTTTGCATGTACCCCAGCAAGAGACTTCACATGAGGTGATACCAAATCATTTGCAAAGCTGGAGAAGAGCCTGAAGTCCAGTTGTTCCCCTAACCAGATTAGTGTAATGAGCTTAGAGAGCCAACACAGACCTCAAAACACAGACCACTCATGCAGTTGCTTCCATTCTACACTCGCCAACACGCACTAGATCTAGCTTTTTCCGTGTTTAATAATCATATCATGCATGGAGAAGGGTTCCTAGAGCTCTTATCACAAATGTTCTGTATTCATCCAAGTAAAGAGAAGTTTAGTCATCAGATGCTAAGAATGCACAAAACTACAGCAAGACTAAGGCAGCGATGATGGTACACAACCAAAAAACTCCAAACAGTCACAGCTAGACTGGACAGAGAAACTGTACATGTGGCACCTAATTGGTAACTGGTGAGACTACAGCAGTTTCATGATGAAGGACATGAAGGAATGCCATGGTGAAGAGTGAGGATCATTTAAATAAACAGCCTGGAAGCATTTTCAAGTTTCGAGGCACCGAGCTTGAAAGCATAGATACACAGCAGACGAGCAACACGCAGCTCCACAGAATGCTGTAATTTACAGCATGGCTTTCTGCTGAGGTATGAAATGTTATACAAAAGAAATCTTGTGTAATTAAAGATTCAACCAAAAAACATGGTAGCCACTGCCAAATGCTCAGCAAGCACATATACTGACTCCTGGTAACACAACATAGTTTTCTGACAGTATAGTAAACAATACTATCGAACCATCCAAAATGAAATGATACACACACACACAATTAAATGGTACATCAGTCAATTTAATCCATCAACTAAATTAAGCCCAAGCATCAAAGTGATGGACCAGCGGAATAGAACTGTATTGATTTCTTTTCACGGAATCAGACAGCATTTCATTGAAGTAAATTTCAATGTGAATACAGAATCACGCATGATCTATTCTTAATTAAAAAATAGATTCATAACATACTTGCATACATATCATCACCTTCATCTATACTGGTTCATACAACAAGCAGCATACAAATGTAACTTTTGCTTTGCATTGCTAGAATTGGTCTCCTAATGCATGTGAAACTGAAGTGCACACACATTGTCAAAAATCCTTATGGTTAAGTCGGCTGCCATCTTGGCAACGCTCCCAGGTGGTTATTTCCAGTCATACAAGATCAGGTTTCTATCTACTTGAATAGAGAGTGACCTATAAACCCAAAACAGATGACAACCTAATATGAAATCACTGCTACAATTCGACCAAAGTATATGGCATAAAACATTTATAATATTTTGCTTCAAAATACATCTCTCTTAAAAGTGGCAAAGACATGACAACACCTTTAATGGCAGTTTCCATGGCAACTGTGATCATCATACCACAAAGCAGGCCGAGTTGCAAGTTACACCTACTCCCTATATACATGCATTACATAGGGAAAAACATAACAATGAATCCTAAATTCCAATCAGCCATGTTTATAGTCATTATGCTTCATGTGGCTCAGTAACTAGTTTTTAATAGTTTATTTCCTTTCACAAATATTTTTTAAGCTGAAGCTAAAGATACTTTAGATAATGTATTAGTGTGCTACCATTATATAGACTATGGTATTATATTTTTGCTGCTGCTTTTGGCATTGACAGAAAACTTAAAGGATATTGTTTCTGGTATTAGGGCTTTTGTGTTAAAAATAAATAAATAAATAAAAATATACACACATATACACACATATATAGTTAGTTGCAGAGAAAGCACTATGCTATACATGTGCCTATGTTAACATATGCTTTTTCTTACTTACACCTATACCAACATGGTGACACTATGCCATTCATTTTTTAGTTAACACTATCTACAATTAATAACGTCTTCAATAGATGGATATGGGTGTGTGTTTTTTTTTTTTTGTAATTTTTTATTAGGCTACTGATAAGTAATCAACATCTGATGACCTCCTTCGCTTTCATCAACACCACTTTGGACAGCAAATTAAGAGTTACATTTACTTTTACAGCCTTTGGCAGACACCCTTATCCAGAATGACTTACAGAAGTGCTTTGAAGCCTCCATCAATAAGTACATCCTGATACTGGTTCACCAAGTCAGGGACTAAGAATACCATCAGTCTTAAAACTCTGTTGATGGGTAATATAGTACAAAAAACACAAAGACAACAACAATTTTTTAATTTAATTTTTTTAATAAACATTGGTTCCGATTAACAGCTACCAAATGCAAATTCAATGCTTGGACTCAACTCCAGAATCTCTCATCTCCTTCATTTGATAAATCTATTTAATCTAAACTGACCAAAATGACATCAGGAAAAAAAAAAGAAATAAAAATTCAGATGGTGCATTTTTACCTTTCAGCAGTCCAGTCGCTAAGGGTGAGACAACTGCTGCATATCTGAAGCCCTTTAATATTCATTGTTCGTCTTCAGGATGCAAACCGATCAAGTAAAACTGCACATGCTGCAGAGTATGGAATAATGCTGACCATTGTTTTGCATAGATGGATAAAATTAAATGAGAGTCATAGTAGAAAAACCAAGCTTGCCTTTGATTGACGCTCTTCCTTATAGACTGCGCTGGTTGTCAAACAGAACCTAAAGTAAATCAGTGTCTCATCCTTCTGCACAAGTGTTCAGCTTATATTCCATACCAGATACAGCTCGACTAGTGCCCTGTAGTATCCGAAAGATGTGAACAAGAGAGGGTGCTGCTGACAGGGCGGTGTTGGCCGAAACATTTGGTCATGCTTTTTAAAAACACACTTCCAGAAATGTCTATGCTTGGATCCCAACTCTTTCAGCCCAGCTTTTAAACATCTGTGCACTTTACAAGATGAATCAATAAAAGTGAGGAATGATGTAAATTTTTTGCTACAGCCTTGGGACTACCATTTTGTAGCCTATCCATTCCAGTGGGTTTGACATGAATCGAGAGAGACAGAGAGAGAACCCACAGGAGGACATTTCTTCATGCCTCATAGAAATACAGCTGAGCTCACTCGATTACAAATTATGACAACATTTCTTATGGATAATCTGAATCTTAAATGATAAAATGCTGAACTCACTTGTATGGGAATGTATGTACAGCACAGCAGATCACAGGAAATTCTTCAGATGTGCTCCAGCATTTAGGAAACCACTTTCCCCAGATTCCTTTTCTACATGATGCAGATCATGAAGGAGGCATTGTACTCGAACACATTCTTCCAAACATCCCATAAACAGCCATCATTCAAACTCAAGCACCAATCAAATGCAATACAGACACCCAGATCCCATAGAATCAGCCCAAACACTTCAAATTCAAAGCCACGCAAATAACGCCACACTTTGTCAGGGTCAGCAGTGGTGACACCGGGCTTCAGCTAGCGGCTTCTCGGTGACATTGGGTACAAAGAGTATTGAAGGAATTCTTCTGTGCTGTGGAATACGTCCCTTGTTTGGAATTGATCTTGAAGGATGCCGGGTCTCAGCCCTGGAGGAATGAAGGCACTATTCAGGGATGTGATAAATGAGAGGAATGAGCAGTGTCAGAGAGGACAAAAGTAAATGGCAAAGAGGGAGAAGGATGACTGGGTTATACCATTCTGATTCCTACAACTCACTGCAGTTGCACATATAGATCTACATGTGTCCAATGTGTGACCTTGGTGTTATAAGGTTCAATCTGGGTTAAAAATGAATGAGGAATAGTAAGGTTCACAAATAGTCACTGATATAAATATTAAATTAAGATTGTGAGAGAGAATATCATATATAGCCTTAATGTACATGTTCTATAACTCATTTATACAGATGTTTTTAAAGAATCTTATCCAGTTTACGTGACCAGTACATCACCACAAGGGTGAACAGAACATGTTGTAATCTGTGTTGAACAACAGATGGTTCACAGGACTGTATTATTATAGGATACAATAATTTATGTTTTCATGATAGAATCAGTTTTGCTCGAGTCTTCTTAAGAACCCATGGCTGCTGATGTATGCTAGCTCAGACTTCTATTGGATAATTTTTACCCAAGTAATATCACAGCCTATAACCAACAACATATTTAGCATCATATATTCTTAACCAATGAGAAAGCAGAAAACTGAGTCCATATGCTTACTCATGCAGTTACAGTTCACATACAGTTTGAAATGGATAAAAGTGCCACTGGACACAGATTTAACAAACATGTTTATACTGGTGAAGGAACACACAGACAATCTGTGCAAATGTGCACAAATAAACATTAATTATAACCCCTGGATCTCAGGATTGACAGATGAGTGCCTGGCAGAGAGGTTTCACACAAGCTTCTTAAAAACCCCATACCTTGTTGATGAGAGTATTCAGAGGAGAATGACCAGACTGGTTTGAGCTGGCAGGAAGGCTACAATGACATTCTCTAACCACAATGAGCAGAAAAGCACATCAGAATGAACAGCATACCCAGGTGAGCCTGTGCCCACTGCAGTTACTGACAAGAGAAGAACCTGATGTGGTCTTCTAACTTTGTCGCCAATCCAACTCAGTGTTCAAAGATGATTTTAAACATTGTACTGCTGCCTCACCACTGGCTGATTGGAGAACTACATTAATAAGTAGTGTTAAAGGTGTTCCTATTAAAGTGGCCAGTGAGTACAAATGTAGCAGCCTGAAAAACCCCTTCACATCGTGAAATGTTTACAATTTGAGATTTCTGCAAGTATAAAATGTGAAGTTCTAGCACTAAAGTCTGATTACTCACAAAAGTGAAACAGGTGAAAACTGTATTTAAAGAATCCATTCCAACTTCACTAAGGCATGTAGCTTCCACGTATACGGCATGCATTTTCTGCCGCGTTTGACGGTTTGCCAAGAATTCAATGCCAGCGACATCTGAAAGCTTTCCCAGACTATCACGGACATGCCAGTGACACTGGCACCAAATGGACCTGATGCAAATGCACAGGTTATAATAAAGAGTTGTTGCTTGTACAGCAAGTCTTAAGCTGTGGTCTGCCTGCTGCTTCTGTTAATCTTATATTACTCAGGTGGCATACATTTGCCTCCACCCTGGAGGGAGGAGTGATGGCACTTTGCAGTTTCTGCCAGCTGGACCAAGGGTTTCGTGTTTCACCATCAGTAGTTCACTGTAAATACATGGCTGTCCCAAAGCTCCAGTATCCTCCTGCTAAGTTCGTTCACTACTCCACTACCATTAAATTGCCAATTTATATATTATTTGTATATTTTTTAGGAGGATTAGGTCCAATTTCCTGATTCTCTCCACCCAGTCAGCTTGTATCAGATGTTACTTGTGTTTGCAAGGCCTTGTGTGTCGTGAAGCCAGCTAAGAGGGGAAAATAGAAGTAGTTCAAAAGTACTTCATGAACCAAATTAGATGCTACTACAAGTAGTCCCTTAGCTCCTTAGCCTCATTTAATGTCCCTCTCTCCTGGCAAAGGTAACCTAATTGTCTAGTCAACTGTGCATGCTACTCTGAACACACCGTCTTACAAATGAGGTCTTTGGGCTAAAAGTCAGGCAGGATGAGTAAAAAACTTCACTATAAACTGGTGCTTCACATTTCACCACTGGAAAGGTGAAAAAACTGGTCGGAGCCACAAAACTCATGAATGCTGACTCGGTTGTGGAGAGGTTGTAATTAGCTAAGTAGCTGCTTGGTCTTCAGCTACAGGACGAATACATGCCATGCATCTCCCATTCACCTTATTACAGAACCAAGTAGGTCTTGTCTCATTACAGTAAGAGGGTATGCACCAAGGTCTGGTCATTAACTTCCAGAAAACATACACAGAGACCATTCACTAACCACTACTTAATAAACAGACCAGAATTACAGCAATGCCCCATAGTGCTGAGATTATAATAAAGCCAAGTAACAATAACAGAGGGGGGAAAAAAACTAGAAACCCCTTACTGAACCACTAATACTGTTGGTTTTATCCATAAAAAAAAACGCTGTTCTGTAAAGCACACATGGTGAATCTACACAAGCTGTGACTCTACAAGTGTATTGCTTCAGGAAAAGGAAATTTAAGAGCATGCTTTACATGTATTCATATTACACCACCAGAAGTTAGGCCTGCCCCAGAATGTGTGACTGTAGGAATCAAGACACGTCACCTCAGGGAAAAACACAACAGAAACCAGGACTCTGAACTCCAGAGAGAAGGGAGATAAGAAGAAAACAGAACTCAATCCTCCTCTTGGACAAATACAGATTGGGATTCAGCCACAGAGGGGAGAAAAAAGGCTGTTGCAAACTCTCACTTTTCCACAGGGCTCCAACAGTGTAAGCATTTCACTCACATTTGCAAGTGAAAATTACTGCGTGCAAATGTATAAGTTACTTAAGAGAACCCACAGATATAGGAAAACACTACATGCCACATTAACCACTCTAGCTAGCTACTGTGATTTGTCAGAGCGGCAGCTTCAGCTGGAGCCAGGATCAAATGTCAGCCAGTGAAAACATGCAGACCTCCAAAAAAATATAAAATACAAATTCACTTCATGTACAACCGACATTCCCAAAAATACACCATAAATTAAAGTGATGTTAATACACATATTCTGAGTGAGCCAAACTGCTGAAAACTGCCAAGCAAAGCAGCTAAATGTTAATAAAAATTTTATATCTTTATGTTTGAAGCCTGAAATGTGGCAAACGGTTGAAAAGTTCAAGGGGGCCGAATAATTTTGTGAAGAATCACCAACAAGTGGGACACAACTGTGAAGTGGAACGAAATCTATTGGATTTTTGAAACTTTTTTAACTAATAAAAAAATGAAAAGTGGGGCGTGCAAAATTAATCGGCCCCCTTGCGTTAATACTTTGTAGAGCCACCTTTTCCTGCGATTACAGCTGCAAGTCGCTTGGGGTATGTCTCAATCAGTTTTGCACATCGAGAGACTGAAATTCTTGCTCATTCTTCCTTGCAAAACAGCTCGAGCTCAGTGAGGTTGGATGGAGAGCGTTTGAACAGCAGTTTTCAGCTCTTTCCACAGATTCTTGATTGGATTCAGGTCTGGACTTTGACTTGGCCATTCTAACACCTGGATACATTTATTTGTGAACCATTCCTTTGTAGATTTTGCTGTATGTTTGGGATCATTGTCTTGTTGGAAGATAAATCTCCGTCCCAGTTTCAGGTCTTTTGCAGACTCCAACAGGTTTTCATCCAGAATGGTCCTGTATTTGGCTGCATCCATCTTCCCCTCAATTTTAACCATCTTCCCTGTCCCTGCTGAAGAAAAACAGGCCCAAACCATGATGCTGCCACCACCATGTTTGACAGTGGGGATGGTGTGTTGAGGGTGATGAGCTGTGTTACTTTTACGCCAAAGATATCGTTTTGCATTGTGGGCAAAAGGTTCGATTTTGGTTTCATCTGACAAGAGCACCTTCTTCCACATGTTTGGTGTGTCTCCCAGGTGGCTTGTGGCAAACTTTAGATGAGCATTTTTATGGATATCCACTCTTCCATAAAGGCCAGATTTGTGCAGTGTACGACTGATTGTTGTCCTATGGACAGACTCTCCCACCTCAGCTGTAGTTCTCTGCAGTTCATCCAGAGTGATCACGGGCCTCTTGGCTGCATCTCTGATCAGTCTTCTCCTTGTCTAAGCTGAAAGTTTAGAGGGACGGCTAGGTCTTGGTAGATTTGCAGTGGTCCGATACTCCTTCCATTTCAAAATGATCGCTTGCACAGTGCTCCTTGGGATGTTTAAAGCTTGGGAAATCTTTTTGTATCCAAATCCGGCTTTAAACTTCTCCACAACAGTATTACGGACCTGCCTGGTGTGTTCCTTGGTCTTCATGATGCTCTCTGCGCTTTCAACAGAACCCTGAGACTATCACAGAGCAGGTGCATTTATACAGAGACTTGATTACACACAGGTGGATTCTATTTATCACCATCAGCCATTTAGGACAACATTGGATCATTCAGAGATCCTCGCTGAACTTCTGGAGTGAGTTTGCTGCACTGAAAGTAAAGGGGACAAATAATTTTGCACGCACCACTTTTCAGTTTTTTATTTGCTAAAAAAGTTTAAAATATCCAATAGATTTCGTTCCACTTCACAATTGTGTCCCACTTGTTGGTGATTCTTCACAAAAAATGTAAATTTTATATCTTTATGTCTGATGCCTGAAATGTGGCAAAAGGTTGAAAAGTTCAAGGGGGCCGAATACTTTCGCAAGGCACTGTATGTTTAGTGATTGTGGTGCCAAGTTATTCCCAGAAGTTAGCGGTTGTGTGTTGCTAACATCACACGACGACCTCCTAAATACAAAAGCACATGAGATTTTTTATTAGCCATTTTCAGCAACTTTCAATACCATATTAAGAATGAAAGATAATTAAACTTAAAATAATAATATTAACATTAACAACAACCACAACAATCATAATAAAAATCAACAAATTTCATTCACAAAATACATCTTGGACACAACTGAAGCTCAAGTTTCATTATGGAAAATATATGCAAGAAATTCAGGGTGGAGCTTTCCTTTAGATTTAACGATAGAAAAAGTAAACTGTAAATGGTGATTCTGTGCTTAAAAAAAGGTCTAGTCTGTGTCTGGAAAATATCTGGTTCACGTTTTAATTCACGAATACAATGACCTTTAGTTCACCAGTCAGATGAGTCCCCCGCTATGATATATAACAGCATGAGGATAATGATAGGATGGCCTAAAAAGAGTCATTTTAAAATTCCATGAGAATTTCTACCACCCTTATATCAGCCCTTGGCATTTCACATAACTATTATTCACACAAGATGAAATGCACACAAGTAACCCAGCAGCAGGCTTAATGAATGTCGCCACAGAGGATGATTTATTTATGCTTCATCACTGGGTCAGGCATAAAAGCTACACAAGGTAAAAAAGGAAATGCAATGAATATTCAAAAGACATTCAAACGTTCAGACAGGTAGGTGGGTGTGTGTGTGTGTGTGTATAGACAGCTTGCTTGGCGTTTCAACAGCACTGTCGTGCCTCAAATTAGAGAACCAGCCAGAAGGAAGACCAACACATTATCAGCTTAAACAAGAATGAGTTCCATATGAAACTATAAGATTAGCACATACACTTGTTAGACAGGACACACCCACTCACTCCCAGTGGACATCGGTTTCTGTAATCTCCCCTCCTACACAAGACAGAGCCATGTAGACTGCTCCAAGAATGCAGAGGGCAATTCCCAGAGACAGGAAATAAAATCAATTCCCCTCCTCTCTCCCTCCTCCATGTCTGTATAGTCTTCGTTAGAATAAGTGCAGCTGTAGCTGTGAATCTGATTTATGCATGGGCCGACACAGAACTGCTTAGTTTTATAAGCAATGGCAAAACTTCTTTAAGAAAACCTCAGACAGACAATTTTCTAGCATTGTTTATCTAAACCAAGAGGGTTACTACCATGCTTGTTAAAACGGCACATTTGCTGAAACATACGTCATCATGAAGTTATTTACTTTCCCGTAGTCCATAGGGGGCTAGGATTCAATCCAATTGGGGATAACTGTATTTAAAGCCGTTGGCAGTAGTACATCACATAAACCATGTAAGAGAAAACAGATTTCATGAGGGCTATTAAATAAACAATGGGCCCCATTTATCAAACTGGATATGAAAGAATTTAGTTAGAACTCTTTGAGCATTTACATAATCCATATAGGAAATTTTTTTTATAATTTCCATTGCATGTATAATGAGAACCTCCACAACGCGGACCTTCACTGATGGGCGAACTGACTGGCTGGAGTTACTGCAATTTTACATACAGGTTACGTTGACAACTCTAAATAGCTTATTTATTTCAACTGCACACACAAATTAAAACATTTTGGGAATCTCATTAATATTAAGGACTTTCAATCCAAAACCAAACCAAATAAGTCTATTCAAATGAGGACAAAATAAACTGAAATAGATTTAATCTTTTTTATTTAGCCTGTGTTTGCAGACATGCAGTGATAGCTGAGCAACATTACTAAAAATTTTGTACACTTCATCCTTAGGAGGTGGTCTCTCCCCCCCATTTAGTTGTTGGGTCCTTTTCAGAGCTCTATTAACTTAAATCTACAGGGAATTTTTAATATCGTTTGGCCTACGAAAAATGATCCAACTAGTGATAAGCAACAGGATCATGAACAGAAGGGCCTGCACATGTAGTAGCAGAAATGGTAGGCATTCAGTTTGGGTGGGGGTTACGTATATTTCATCCACTAATTGATGACAGCATCCTTCAAGCATTCTAAAACACGAGCAATTCACCAGCAAAATGACTGTTCTATAACTGGCTGAAACGTCAGTTGAAAGTTATGGTATACTAGGTTCGAAATTCCCCTTCAGGTTTTGGCTGACGAATCTTTCATTAGCAGATGGAAGAACCTTTTAGTGCAGCACATCTGTGAAACAGCTGCTCCCAGTCATTTTTAAGGGTCACTGGGTGAAGACGGATCATTCTGGAAAAATGCCATTTAACCCAGGCCATGAAGATTCCCTTGAAAATTAAACCCCTCGACCACACTGGTGAGGCACTCTTAGTTAGAAGCCCCCATTCTGGGGGGGAAAAAAAAAAAAAAAAAAGACATTCAGAATGATTAGTGATTCCCTCCTGTAGGGGGTCAGGGAGATGTATGCGTGTGAAGGAGGGGCCTTTGTAATTCAATTAGTCCCAGTGCTCAGCTCGCAAGCAAAGAGGCATGAAAGACTCATATGTCCATCCACTGACAGCCAAGTACGCTATGCACCAATGTTTCACAACAGCTTTCTGCTTATCACACACTCTTCCACTAAAATGTCTCCATAGCTATGACAGTCCAATAGCTCTGGCTCAGACATGCTAACAAAATACTGCCAGGAGTTTGTGAGGGAACACAGCTTGAAGTCCAGCACTAACATAAGAACACAAAGAGCAATCATCCCTCATAACTCTCAGCTTCACTAGCCCTTGTAAAGTGGATCATGTTGCTCCAAGGCACCCCTCCCAAGGCTGCGCTGTGTTAATCCACTGCAGCGCTCCCTCGGAGGGACCCCGGAATAATTTATCGCAGCTGCACTTTCTCCCAGCTAACACAGAAATCAAACAGTAGCCTGAACACTTTTCATGTTTCCCTGGGTGTAGCTTGTTCTACCAGCAGATGACCAATGTTCATGTTAATAATCTTGTCCAGATCAGGGATCTGGAAGAGGAAGAGGAGCTTGACTGGATTGATCGCAATATTGAATATATGAAGTCAGTGATGCATCTGAACAACACGGACTGACCTGGACCAATGATCGGTCACTGGCAATTTGATCCAGCACATGCCAACGGTTCAGCCAGAACAATATTGCAATATTAATGATGCTCTAGGCACAGGTTATATCAGCAGCTTTCTGGAGTCTCTGAACAATTTCCGACAGGCCAGCAACTCAATTCCAATAACAAACAGACGGCCAAGTGTACAGATGAAACACTTGCGGATCTCCGAGATCCCAGCCAGGTAGATTAATGCGAAGTTGGCAGGAGAGGCATTCTTGCAAAGACTTTTCAGACTAAAATAAATGCCCCCTCGTCCAGGCTTCTCAGTGCCTGGTGCCCCTACGGCAGGTCAGCGAGGGCAACAACGGCCTCTGCTATGGAGCGAAAGGTCAGGGCAGAGCCTCTGAGGGGGATTACTGCTCTGCACACTGAGCCTTCCTCTGGGGAAACTCAACCCTGCCATGTCGGGGTCTATCACAGCTGGCCTGAAACGCCAACAGCAGATGGTGGAGATGGTTAGGAGTTAGCACGGTATCATTTTAAACTTGTGCACAGAATTTTCATTTGAGTGCAAAGCGACCAAGGGAAGCTCAAAAGACAGTGTTGCATCCATTTGAGTGTGCGCGTGAGTAAAAGCATATCTGCTCCGAGCTGTGGCATAAAAAAAATAAATAAATAAATAAATAAATAAAACCTATCGTGTTCCCTACTGCATTGTTTTATCAAAATAAATATTTTGATTGCTTTAACTGAAGCTCTAAAAACATCTGTCAGCAGCAATTTGTGATTCATCAGAATATAAACTGCACATCAGACTGTTTTGTCTTGTGCAAGTTACAATAGTGTACACAACTGCTTGTCACTCTTCAGTGAAGTGAGGTTTCTCTTGCCAATCTCGCCCTTGGCTCACTCTTTAAGGATCTAAATCTACATCAGGAGTTCTGTAAAGTCTTTTTGTGATGATGTGTACTGTTATCAGATCTGTAACAAAACCCAAACTGAACTTAATTGAACACACATTCAAGAATTACTCGGACAGAAGAGCACCAAGTGATCCAACATTATTATCTGTAAATGCAATTATCATCCTTTCAACACCATCAATGATATAATAATACAACAATATTGGCATTAATACATCCTATTTAAAATGTAATTGATGTGATAAAAGGGAAAATATGGAAGTGTGAGATCTGTTATACTACAGTCTTTATTGTAGTTCAAAGGGGGCTAATAATTTGGGTGACTGCTATTGGATACTGTCATTTAACATTTAAATATCAAAGAATAAGTTGTGTTTCATTTCAATGATTATATAAGGGAAGGAAAAAAAATATTTATTCATATATATATACACACACACACACACACACACACATATATATATATATATATATATATATATAAAATATATATATATATATATATATATATATATGAAATGGTTCCCTTTAGGACTTGACATCATTCAAGCTATTTAAAGAGCATGAAACTTTTGTGCTACGTACACAAGATCAAAAACTCAAGCCCTTACTAAACTTGACATTTTTACGATTTCAGATTCAAGGTTTAAAGCTGCTAAAATATATTTTGTACCAAACATTTGTACTGACATTGAGGCCTCATATTACAGCTATGAAACAGACAATGTGAACTGAACACTACTGTTATAAATTATGACTATTATTTATTATTACTACTACTACTACTAATACACCACTCATTTCATATGAACTCTTCAGTCTGATTTTACAGAAAATCTAATTCTTCCAAGAGACGTAATATAATCTCTTGTTCTGGCATGTGTCAGGAACCTGAAAAACATTGTAAATGTAACTAGAGCTTTGTACATGCTCTGAGATCTATAGATAGTAAACATGCTAAATGGCTAGCAACTGCTTGTGGTTCAGCATGTAATTGACTGCATCAAATAGTCATCTTCAATGCATGCAACATGTTAGGAACAAGCTTTCTATAAATGTTGAAGTTGGTGAATCAGCTCAGACCTCTGGTTACTACTCAAGTGGACTGTCTGAAAAAGATGAAACTGTCCATAGAGGAGTTAGAGGGTGAAAGAAAAGAGGGGAAAAAATCAGCTTAACAATTGAAAATAGTGGGGATTTTTGCCTACTACAAATATAAAGGGAGGAACTGCAGTCCAGATAGGTCAAAAATAGACTGCACTGATGGATAAAAAGGATGAAATCTTACACATAGCTCATTGTTTTCTGGAAACCAAAAGTGACCTATTATTAGTCCATTTCATTTGCTCAATCAACATCCGGCCTCTGGATTTCATAGATTCTTGCAATTAATGTCAGGCAGACGTTTCTAAGACTGTACTGTTGGCGTGGGCCTGAGAGTCAGTGATGCACAGCGCCGTCACTGTTTCATCTCCAGCACATTCAGTCTTTGAATAAGTGGTATTGTGAATTGCCAGTCGTGGCAACACAGGCATTCAATTTTGGCTTGCATGGGAAGACATTGCTGCACTGACACCACCAATTTCCATCCGCCCTGGGCTTTTCAACTTCTGAACTCAATACGTTGTCGCTTCCAACTCTCTCTTTGTCAATACACTAATTCTGCATCTGTATCTTCCAGTTATAACTGATCTACCTTTCCCCCTCAATAATCTGGGATATTTTAGAAACAACTGACATTCAACATCCTCATACTTCCGTTTTTCACAATAACTAAAAACATAACCTGCAAATTAAAGAGTAAGCTACATCCCACTTTAGCTAGTTGGACTGGCCCTAGCTAGAGAAGACACACGACTAATTTTTACAGGTTAGGAAAGATCACAATACTTATCTTTCTATAATACATAGTGTAATATGTAACATGATGTACAGGTTTGCTAACAAACTGCTTGCAAATTAGTGTTAAATAATTATTTAGTAAATATTCAGTGCAAAATTTCTTTACTTCTTAAAAGCACTAGTTTTAAACAGATTTCTTACAGATACCCACAATATCTCAGAAATGTTTAAATCAAGTGATCGAAATTACACCCGAGCAAATTAGTAAGCATCAGGAAACAAATGATGCAGAAGTCCAGAGTAACCACCACCTAATTATTAGCACAGCTCCTCCACCCACATTCTTGTTTTCTGTCGGCTCACAACTTCACAGATTTTAAAATCTGAAAAATCTGAATCTTCATTGGAAGAGGTCAAAAATCTAGATTGTAAATGGTATAGCTGCATTCGATTCACCTCCTAAGAGGTTGGAATGAGGTCATTTTTGACCTTGGCAAATGCTACATACAAAATAGAAGAGGGGAGAAAAAAAAGGAGGAAAAACAAATAAAAAAAAAAATGGACGTTTCCATGTTCGTCTTTTGTTAGCAACAACCTAGGCAACTAACTGCGAGGAGTAATGTATATTTTCCTTCCTAAACAGTCAACTGTGTAATCAGTGTTATAGACCTAACAAGCAAATATGTCTGTATGTTGACCTATCGAAATCAAATATTTGTATTATTCAGCATAGCTCATTTAAAAAGGTATTGGGTGCTAACTTTGTTTACTTCTGATGCAGTCTGGAGCCATTTTGATTTGACATTACTACAAACGGGGAAGGAAATGGTATTTGAGAAGCCTACCTCAAGTTGACGGGTTAAAATTTCAAGTTGAGAGGGTGTTTTGGTGGCTTTTACTGGTTGTAGGCAGGGAATTAGAAGTCGCAACATCACTTCAAAAGCAGCATTAGTCTAAACTGAAATTGTAAAACCTTCTCAGGTATATTGTTTTAAATAAAAAACTGGCATAAATCAATGTATTTATAAATATTTGTGTGTAAATGTTTTCTGCGAGGGAACTGTAAGGCTGTAAACACCTAGAATGGTACACTTTACAAGGAGCTTTACAGGAAGAAGAAAAAAAAATCTAAATTGAGTCCTTTGTAGTTCACAGTGAGTAAATTCGGCAGACATTCTAGAAAAAATAACTAACAAACAATCAGTGAAATTCCCCTCTGACTAATTATTTAAGGATACTTTTAATAGAGGCATTCCCTTTGGAATAGCTACATGAATTCATCTTTTTTAAGCTGATGCATGGGCAGGGCTACTTGCTTTTTTGTGGGTTGCCCTGTGTTCTTATTCCATGTGTAGAAAAAGCTCAAAGGCTCAGACCACAAATATATTGCACACTAAAAAGCACTAAAAAGAGAGGCTCGTCTATTCAGTGTAAGAGAAAGAGAATGAGAGCAAGAGGGAAAGTGATGTCTGTATGATGCTCCTAAAACTTTGTTGTTTCTTTTCTTCTGTGGCTGTATTCCGTCCAAACTTGTGTGGTCTACGCTGTATTGTTACTTCCTTTTCAGTTCTCTAGTATATTCAAAATCTGTTCACATCCAGAACTGCTCCTATTCGTCCTTCACCCTAAGGTTTTCATGAATTCAAATGTAAATAGGACAGGTTAAGAGAGAGAATCCAACCTTGGCCATCAAAACGCTTGAGGCTCGCTTGTGGGTATGGTACCTGTCTGACAAATGAATGCATGAGGCTTCAGCTAATCCCAACTGAACAGAGCTGACATTTGCAGACAAACACACCCATGACAATGAATAGCTCCTTCAAGGTAAAATGCAAAACGGGGCCTGAATTTATGCAGCTAGAATGGGAGTGCAGAACCTGCTGTCTGTCGTCACAATACGTTGAGCCTATGGGAAGTAAGACACGACATACAGGACAAAAGAGAGGACTCTGGTATAGAATGTCACGTAATATGATATACAGCCATTGTGGGTTATACAATTGCAGCTCAAAGGCGATTTAGTCATCACCGTTTTGTGCTAGGTCCTCTCTCTCCTAATAAATTCTCCACTATCCTTTACAGTAGAGGCACACAAACACACCCATGCTTAGACACATGCATATGCAAGTACATACCACATGCTGCATAATTCAAAATCTTTGGAGTGCAGGATAAATAAGAGCAGTATCAGGTGAAAACCCTTTCCTCACAGCCTTTTAGAAGAATGCAAACAGACACATGGCTACATATAATGTTGCTAATTACTCAGGCCACAAGAATGAACATTTGGATGGGGGGTGGGGGTCAGGGGGTAACGTGAGAGCTCATGCAAAGAGCAGATCTGCACTGCTGACACAATGCGCGCACACACACACACACACACACACACACACACACACGAGATGAAAGCTCAAATAAACTACTTGACCAAAATTAAAATAAGTGAATGCCAAAATGCAACACAAGAACAATCTGTACAAATAGCACACAGCATTCTATAGATTACAAGCATAAACAGTAATAATAAAAAAAAAAATCCCAGATATTTACATGGTGTAGTACCTACATTAATTGATCAATTAATGGGGGGGGGAGTGGGGGTTGGGGAGCTCAAACTTACAGAAACATTTGTTCGTTTATTTAAAATAAAATCAACAGTTTTACAAATATAAACTTAAGACTAAAATGTTACACAACTGTTTGTCCAATTATACAAGACTGAAAAGAGCCCAATACACACGGACACTCACCATAATATATATTATTCATTTAGGACTGTAGTTTAATTCAGTGATTTGTGTTTGCATCTATATAAAGTTATACATAAATACTTATATTCACAATATAAACTAATATAGTATTTATGCATTTTTTAAATAGATGCTAGCTACATTAAACTGTCTTGTATGTTTTTTTTTCATCTTCAGATTAATCATTGTACTGCAGTGGTCAGGTAATACTAGTCAGACCTGTCAGAAAATTCCTAGTTTACAAGTTGGTTACAAGAAAACTCCTAGTTTACAAGAGTTCTATAAGGATGTGAGCACTTTTTACAAGTTGGAATCTCACATGTTGTGAATGTACATTTTAGATGTTAAGCTGCAGTGCTGTGAAAAAGTATTTCTTCTGTTTTTGTGTCTCATCTTCAGAAAGAAATAAAACATAAACCAAAAGCAACCCAAGTAAATGTTTATTCTCTTTTTTTAATTGAAGCAAAAAATTTAATTTAAAATCTGGTTGTGCCACCTTTAGCCGCAATAACCAACCAAAACACTTCTAATAATTGGAGATCAGTCTTTCACTCACTTCTCAGATTAGGATTTACTTCCAAGCTTTGGATCATTGTCTTGCTGCATAATCCAGTTGCGTTTGAAGCAGCAAAGCATCTCCACACCATCACACTTCCACCACGATGCTTGACAGTAGGTATGCTGTTCTTTTAGTGGAATTCTGTGTTTGGTTTATGCCAGATTTAACGGGACCCCTGTCTTCCAAACAGTTCCACTTTCAACTCATCAAGCCACACAACATTCTCCCAAAATGTTTGAGGATCATCAAGGTGTGTTTTGGCAAAATTCAGACAAGGCCTAATGTTCTTCTGGGTTAGCAGTGATTTTCACCTCGCCACTCTTCCATAGATGCCATTTTTGCCCAGTGTCTTTCTGATAGTGGAGTCATGAACAATGACCTTTACTGACGCAGGAGAGGACTGTAGGTCATTTGATGTTGACCTTGGCTCTTTTGTGATTTCCTGAGGAGTAGTTCCTGTGTTCTTGGGAGGAATTTTGGAAGGCCGGACACTTTTGGGAAGGTTCACTACTATGCAGAGTTTTTCCATTTGGAGATAATGGTTCTCACTGTGGTCCTTTGGATCCCCAGAGCCTATGAAACAGCTTTCTAATCCTTCCCAGACTGAAGATGAATTTCTTTCAATTTTGCACAGTGTGTTACTGGGTAAGACCTTTCAACCAACTTCATGCTGTTGAAGACATTTTATTTAACTATTGATTTGACTGAACAGGATTTGCAGTAACAGGCCTGGTTGGGTCTAGTCCAACTGAACCCCACTATGAATGCGGTTTCATAGATTTGGGGAATTAGTGTGGGGGCAAATACATTTTCACACAGGCCCAATTGGTATTTGATAATATTTTTGCTTCAATAAATAACATTATCATTTAAAAACTGAATTTTGCATTTACTCAGGTTGCCTTTGCTGATTTTGCTTTAATTCTGAAACAATTTAGTATGTGAAACAAAAAGAAGAAAATCAGGATGGGGCAAATGCAAACATTTTCACAGCACTGTATGTTCTACCTTACATCCACACGTGCGAGCGACACACTGCTTGTTTATCTCTAGTGGATACAACACACCAACAAATGTTACTTGTGGGTGTACACTGTCCAGCGTTTATTTGTTCATTTTTTTTTTAGTTCTGATGAGACATGGAAGTAGCTATATAGCTTAGCTTCAAAAGATAACTAGTTAAAGGGTCAAGAAACATCCCTCTTTCAGCTCAAGTATACCTCTCAATATTTTGAAAAATGCAACTTAAATGGGCATATATGGCTGTGTGAAGAAGGGAGGGGGAGTGGGCGTGGCAGGGAAAAGCAGGGGAAGAGGAAGTGTGTGAGCCTTCAGAACACTGCAAAATTTTTGTCACTATCCATCTTTATTGTGAGTGCCAGCAGTACACAGAGCTCTGATAATGTAGAGGACTTCTCTCCTACTGAATCCGCAGGGATAAATGGAGACACAATAGATAGTGATGCAAGTCCTCTGCCCTATCTACACTGGGGGAAATAAGTATTGAACGTGTACATTTTTTTCAGTAAATATATTTCCAATGAGGCTATTCACATGAAATTTTCACCAGACATCAGTATTAACTCAAGAAATCTGGAAATATAAAGAATTCAAAACATTAAAGTCCATAAATGTAGTGCGGTGTAATAAAGAGGAATGAGAATGGAAAAAAAGGATTGAATGCAATAACTGAAATGTAATTAATACTTGGTGGAGAAACCTTTGTTTGTAATGACAGCTTTGAGATGCTTCCTGTATGAAGAAATTAATCTGCTGCCGTATTCAGGTGTGATTTTATCCCAGTCTTTTAAACATTGTCTTTAAAACTTGTTCAATTGGACTCAAGTCGGGTGATTGACTGGTCAATTCTAACGCCTTGCTTCTTTTTCTCTGAAACCTATTCAGTTTCCTTTGCTGTATGCTTTGGATCATTGTCCTGCTGGAAGGTCCACCTACATTTCCTCATCATCATCATCCTCCTCCTCCTGGTGGATGGCAGCAGATTCTTCAAGAATCTCCCGGTAAAGGGCTCCATACATTGTTCCTTCAATTATATGAAGTCTGCCAGTACCATGTGAAGAAAAACAGCCCCACACCATGATACTTCCACCCCCAAACCTAACTGTTGGCATAGTGTTTTTAGGGTGATGTGCAGTGCCATTTCTTCTCCAAACATGGTGTGTAGTATGACAGCCAAAAAGCTCAATTTTGGTCTCATCTGACCAGACTACATTCTCCCAGTATTTCACAGGCTTGTCCAAAGTTTTAGAAAACTTTAAATGAGCATCGACATGCCTCTTTAGTAATGGAGTCCTGCCAGGTGAACGTGAGCAGTGGAGTGCATCGCCTATTGTTTTCTCTGGGACGAGGGCACCTTCTGCCTCCAAGTGTTTCTGGAGCTCTTTCCGAGTGGTCTTTGGCTCTTGAGCTACACTTCTACCTATTCTTCTGACTCCATGGTCAGAAATCTTGTGAGGAGCTCCTGTGCGTGGCCAGTTGATGGAGTGATGTTGCTTCCACTTGCAGATAACGGCCCCAATGGTGTATACTGGAGGATTCAGAAGTTTTGAAATAGGTCTGTAGCGTCTGTATCCGATTCCATCAATATGTTTAGCAACAATAAGGATGCGAAGGTCCTGGAAGAGCTCTTTGCTTTTACCAATCATGAGATGTTTCTTGTGTGACACCTAGGTAACGAAAAACCTTTTTATAGACCACCAATTTACTAACCCAGCCAAGTTTAATTTGCACAGATATGGATTATAATTACTTACGGATTTCAGCTGGTTCTATAAAGAACTGGTTCTTGCCTTGGAGAACTGCTTTTTCTTAGCGTGTTCAATACTTTTTTCCTATATCATTCCACTTTAAGATAATATAGTAAATAAAGGTATGTGTAATAAAGACTAAAGAATAAAAGAATAAAGACTTTATTATCTTTATGGACTTTAATCTGGTGAATTCTTTACATTTCCAGATTTCGTGAGTTAATTCTGAAGATTGGTGAAAATTTCATTTGAATAGCCTCATTGGAAATATATATACACTGGGAAAAAAATGTTGACGTGTCCAATACTTATTTCCCCCCACTGTATATTTTAATGTACTTATATTATTCCATCTATTAAATCAAGGATCATTAACTGCTCCATAGCATACAATAGAATTCTTCTGAACCACAAAATGAGCTGATGCAAGATTTGATATATAATATATAGATTAATATATTTGTGCTAAACCTGTGCTATGTATTTAACTCACTTTCTCTTTTCTCACTCATGCTCACTTCTTCTCTTTCTGCTGGTTGTGTCCCTGCCATAAATTAAACCTGTGCTATGTATTTAACTCACTTTCTCTTTTCTCACTCATGCTCACTTCTTCTCTTTCTGCTGGTTGTGTCCCTGCCATAAATATCATAGCCCTCTGGGGATGCTTACAGTGTGTCTAAGAGCAGAAGTGCAGGGAGGGTAAGACAGAGGTTGCTGTAGGCATTGCTGGGTCAGCATCATACAACCAAATAAAAAATAAATAAATTAAAAAAAAGCACCACAGCTTACTTAGGACAGGAGGGATGTAGACACTCGGCACACTGACAAGGACATTATCCTGCCATGTGATGGCTTAACAAAACAAGCAGAATAATGGTATCATTTTCAGAGTGCACACTGGAGACCAGAGTTGTATCTAATGTTAGCTTTTGAATGGCACTCACGATTCAGGCTGATGTATATAATTTTTGTCTTAGTTGCTGCCTATTGCCAATTTCCCACAGAGTATCTCCATTATTTTGAGAGATGAATGAAACTGACACTATTGCCATCCTACTACAATGCTGGCTAAAAATCATCATTAGAAAAGTAATGTTTTGCAAGCAAAAGAGATAGAAAGCTTCTTGGCATCAAAATCCCTTTCTGGTGCGGTTTATGCCTTTTCTCTTGGCCAGTTTCTGAATGAGCTGCACACTTAGCAATCTCTTAAGTAGTACTGCCATTAACCCCATACTCCAAAGAACCAGGCTGCCAACAAGGGCTACACCAAGCCTCTGCATCAGCTTCTGCCTCAGTGCTGGCCTGATGAGTCACAGGGAGAACCTTATAAGTCTGGCGCTAGGAGAGTCCCCATGCTAATTCTCTTAATGGGCTTTCAGAATCACTGGGACGGTGCCAAGAGTACAGTTAACACTCATTCTGAAAGCCGTTTCAAAGGCCAAACCCCAATAAACACATGGGCTTTCCACATGATATTAATAAACCCAGCTGAAATGAGAAATGAAATGCTAGTATTAACCGTCAGATAAATGCTGGTCACCTTTAATCCACGTATTTTGAAGATACAACATTAATGTAAATTTTTGACATTTACTAAACCTATAGAAGGTACTGATACATGACGTATCCAACCTATTTAAAGCAGACATTCTTCCAAGTAGAACCCCTTTAGAAAGCTAGAACCATTAACCATTCCAATAACCACTGTATGAACATCTGTAAGAACAATAAATAATTGCATCACAGCTTCAATGTCTGGAATAAACTGGAAGGAAACAAACAGGACTAGTATGTACAAAAAGAAAAGGACTGCAAAATTTTCTGGTTGCGTAGTTTAAAGAATTCAACTTTGTTACAAGCCAGTGTGGCTTGCCAATCAAATAAAAAAATCCACTGGGTGCACTTTAAGGTGACTTAATAAGATCCATATGAACCGGCTCGTAATCAGGTCACTTTTAATAAGCCCTTAAATCAAAGTTTAAGTAAGCCATTGCACAAAGAAAGCCACACGTAACAAGTTTCCTGTACACTCTACAATGAGCTTAACATCCAGCAGTGAGGAACAAGGCTGTGGGCTTTGGAGTAAAAGCACTTTTTCACTCCATGATCTTGACTTCATTGAGAACCAATCGTATGCCCTGATTCATATCAGGAATAGTGTTGCCAGTTCTGGGTACCTGTAAATTAGAGACACCAACCAGAAATTTGACAACCGAAATATTTTCAAATACTATTTTTACTGCAGCTGAATAAAAGTACAAAGGCAACTCATGATTTAGCCCGAAAATGTTATGTTGCAAATCTGCTGACCAAAAAGTCGGCATGTCTCAATATATAGGTTTATTAAATCACGTGACCATTCCTAATTGTTTTTACATTGTTGGACAGAATCCATGATGGCTACTTAGCTTGGAATGAAGGACGCAACAGATAAATTATAGCATCTTGTTGCTCAGTAGCCTTAACATTAACTAGCTAAATTATTCCGCTTGGTTACCTAGCGGTTTTACCACATCATCTTTAGAAATTTGGGCCATTTACACATTGAATCGAGAGCTTCTGGAGTATTTGGTTCTGTATGCAGCGGTGTATAACGGGAACATAGCAATAGTAAACAAATTAAAATAAATAAATAAATAAAACAGCAAGAAATAAGGGTTTGGCTTTTCCACTGGGTGAATTTCACTCACATTTTGATCTGATTGCGGCTTTATCTGAGAAAACTAATTATTTTCAGGTGTTTTCCAGATCACCTTAACAAGGGGTCAAAAACAGCGAAACTGAAGCTGAATCCACCTCTGCCACCAACTAGCTACATCAACTCAGTTGTAAAATATGAAAAAACTTAATTTGGTCCCCATTCATTATACTGACTGTTCAGTTTCTTCTGCTGGTTCAAGGACATCTATCAGAAGAGGAAGCACATCCACAGTTTACTGGTCAAAATCCTCCTTTTTCTTTTTTCTTGTAAGGTTTTGTTTCCCATTTGTTTATTGCTGTTATTTAAGCATCCACAGAAGCACATGCCTGCATACAGGTTTAATTCTATATTATAATAATAAATACCATTATCCAAATCTCATGACAATATTCTATTAGATTTGATTACAGTATATTTAATTATAGTTTAAGGGTTTTTTTAAATTCTAGTTTAATTTGTGAAGAGAAAAAGAAAGAAAGAAAAAAAGTCTTATCATTAATTATAACAATTATAAATGTCCCAATGGGAATCATAATAGGTCAGGGTTAGGCTTTGTGCTCAATACAGGATTGCAAGGCAGAGCACACACACACACACCAGTCTTCCACTAATCAGCACATGAAGAGGGAAGAAGAAAGGCCAGATGGACCTTCGATTCAGTGATGCAATTCTGTGGTTTCTTTCACTCAATTCATTGCCTTTTAGCATTTATTCACACAGTGTTAGCACTAGCTTTCAGGAGCTCGATTACAAAATGCTGCCCTTTTCAAGTCTGCTTGAGAGCACACAAGACAGTATCTCATAATCTTTAGCATAAAATCAATGATCCCCAGCGAAAAGATCGGAGATCTAGATTTCCCAAGGAAATTGTGCCTTTTTAAAACATTTTTTTTTTATAAATACAGTGCCTGTCCCCATTCTAAACGAATCCTTTCTAAGGAGGTAATTAACACCACCACCTTACATTCTGATACTTTGTCCCTTACACTAAGGTCTGAGGATGAACCCTAGCTTGGCCTTGTGCTCTATGCCCCGACTAATTGATGTGGTTACGTGACCATAGAAACACAAGAGGCAAGTGTTTGAATTAACATTACTTAGCAACTGAAAAGCCAGGGTATTATGTAACAGCAACAACCAAACAAGTTAAATTGTAATTGAAAAAATTTTCAGTGTTATACCACAATACTTTATCTGGATTAAATTTCAATATCACCACTTGTAGTGGTTCTTGAAAGATTGTGAACTCATTCTATACAGATTATATACAGATTTTCACACAAATCTTAAAACATCCCAATAAAACAAAGACGACAAAATTATAATACTTGGTAATTTATTTACGTAGGAAAATTATCCAATATTACATATCAGTGAGCGTATGTGAACCTCTTGGATTAGCAGTTAATTTGAAGATGAAATTAGAGTCAAGTGTTTTCAATAAATGGGACGATAAATCGGGTGTAGGTGAGCGCCCTGTTTCATTTAAAAAAAAACAGGATCTATTAAAGTCTGATATAAAAATATTTTTTTGATGTGTTATAGCACTGCATTCCAGCATAAGATCCCATCTGTGAAACACAGTAGTATCATGGTTTGGTCCCGTTTTGCTGCATCCGAGCCATTATGGCTTGCCATCATAGATGAACAAATGAATTCAGAATTATACCAGTGAATTCTAAAAGAAAATCAATCAATGAACTGAATCAAGAGAAAGTGGGTCATGCAACAAGACAATGATCCTAAACAGACAAGTTGTTCTACCAAAGAATGGTTAAAGAAAAGGCTTTGGAATGGCCAAGTCATAGTCCTGACTATAATTCATAGAAATGTAGTGGAAGGACCTGATGCAAGCAGTTCATGTGGGGAAACCCACCAACATCCCAGAGTTGAAGCTGTTCTGTACTGAGGAATGGGCTACAGTTCCTCCAATCCTATGTGCAGGACTGATCAACAGTTACCGGAAACATTTAATTGCAGTTGTTGCTGCACAAGTGGGTCACACCAGATACTGAAAGCAAAGGTTCATATACTTTTGCCCCTCACAATAATAATATAATAGTAATATTGGATCAATAATAAATAAACGACTAAAAATAATATTTGTTTAATTGGTTCTCTTCGTCCACTTTTATGAAAATCTGAAGATGTTTTAGGTCATATTTAAGCAGATACATGAATTCTAAAGGGTTCACAAATTTTCACGCACTACTATAACTTTAGGGCATAGGTTTCATACCCCTGGTCCTAGAGTACATCATGTCCTGCATATTTTAGACTATTTCCTCTGCTAAACACACTAACTTCAATTCAAGAGCTTATAGCAATTAACATCGGCACGAACCCGCTTTACAGAAATATATAAATTCTAAGGGTCATTGCAGAATCCTTCTCCTGCACATCAGAGTCACGGTCATCATCCTCACATCATTTGTCTTGTTTGTCATTATCATCACGAACATGATTACAATCACCATCAGCTGCAGAGACCACTGTATGATTATCATCAAGCTCTCTCATCTCCATCACTACCACATTCGTAATAATCTCTCCCCAGCTATGCTGCATAAACAGTGGACGACTTCATTCTTACAGCTGTATGCTATAAAAAAAAGTCCTCCATATTGAGGCAACGATGACTGCCATGTTGGGAACTTTCACCAACACCCAGAAGCCCCAAAACTGTAGCCCAGCAACAGTTTATAACAAACCAAAGACATACGGTACATGGACCCTAATCACTCAGTAATGTGTTGCCTGGCCTCTTCAGAACGCGGTTGCTCTTCCTTTTATTATGCTCACTCCTGAGCTGAAAGTTCCTCGGAAAAGCTTGGTCTTTGTGGGAGACAGGAAATGAGAAGAGTACTGGAAAATGTGGACGAGGCGTGAATAATTTCAACAATGAGACCCTCATTGTGAATCCCCACCCCCACCCTAGAGATCCAGGGAACAAGCGATAATACTGTTCAGTGAAATCCACCTCTTTTCCTGAAACATGCTTAGCTCATCTGGAAGTGTGCTGGGTTGAGAGGAGTGGAGGTGTACTCTTTTCTAATGTTTCTAGACAAAAATCAAATCGCACACACACACCCCTTGTTTTTTTCACATTGTATGTCTTCAGGGAAACAAATGTCACTAATGTTTCCCATACCCAAGATCTTTAAAAGAAGGTCCAGAAAGGAAACCTTTCATTAAGGGCACTCAAGTGAAGAGGTCTTATGAACTCCAGTGTATTCACTGAAACAGCAGCACCACAGGCGAAAGACAGCATGGTGCCTTCCTTCACTTTGCCTGCTGGCCTATAAAAACCCTCTGGTTTGCACTTTAAATGAAAGCTTTAGGCATAGATCATCATAACTGTTCTTAGAGGTCCCATGCTTGGAAAGCTTTTGTAGAAATTCTAATGTCTCAAAGCTACAACAACAACAAAATATAAATCAACTTCTTTGATTATTTTTTATTCTAAATGAGGCAGCACTAGAGCACACAGCACTAAATTACAAAGCATATTCATAGAACGTGACACCAAAGTCTGTACTACGTAGTGTTATCAGGGGGTCATGATCAAACCATGCAGAAGAGAACACTACTAAAGAATTCACTCTCTTATGGCAGTTATATAGTCATTCTAATAGTGACAAAGTTTAGGATATAAAACAAGAAAAGCTGATCTAGGGGGAAAAAAAAGAGGAGGAAATTCCAGCCCTGGCATGGGCATACTGTACTCGTCAGGCCTGGCCTGCCACCAGAAAGACAGCACAAAAGACCCAAGCAGACTTCTGGTGTACTGGGCGTGTGGCAGTTCAGCAATTTGGCAAAAACACCCACACAACTGCACATTAACAAACACTTCAGCACAAGCATGCTCGACACACACTTACTCTCTCTCGGTACAGATGGCACTCATTTATCAACAATGCAAAGAAAAACTTCTAAATTGATTCTTATGCATCAAAACTTGAATTTGCATACACAATTAAATTGGTAATCAAATGCGTGTGTGTGGAACATACATAGTGTAAGTAATGAAGCTTAATAAGCACCAATTGTTCATAGTCACCTTGCACATTACTTCTCATTTTAAAAAGACACCCACTACTGACAATATATGGTATATAGGAATCGCTTCAGATGGTTCCGATAAAACTATGACATTTAGTTAGTGTCACCAAAAAAAATGTGCAAGAAACACTATTTTTTCATATTGACCAGTAAACTGGAGAGATTAAGCAGTGCTATTTATGATTTTATTTTTTTTATGCGTTTGTCCTTTTGGTGACATTTTGTGTTGAACATCAGCAAATGCATGTCGTAAGTCAGCTACACATTCACAAAATGGAAACCATTTGGATTTCTAGAACGAAATTCATTCTTAGATGGCACTTCAACTGCAGCAATACTGAACTCAAACTACTCCTTAAAGCTGAATTATCCAGCAAATCCAAAACCATGTTGAAAGTACCTTGTCTTTAATGGGTATTGCATCGGTGGCTCTTATTTACCTCACCAAGTAGGTGCTTCCAATTGGTGGCAAACATGTATTTCATTTTATTAGCACTGGTTTCAAGAGCAGGCATCTGTATAAACCATTAGGTGTTGAAAGCTATGCAATACGACTGGTCCCTTAAATAAATAAATAAATAAAACCCTCTCCAAATGGCCCAACATCCCCCCGGTGAAGCACGATCTTTCATCTTATTCTTCAGCACACTGTCTGTTATTACAGAAGTATCCGCAAACATGTTTGTATTCAGCATTTGTTTTATTTTATTGAAAAATAACCAATGGATTCCATAGACCATGGGTGTCAAACGTACGGCCCGCGGGCCAAAACCGGCCCGCTAGAGGTTTCAATCTGGCCTGCAGGATTGATAGGATTGATATGCAGGATATGCATAAAAGACACAAACTTGTCGTTTTTAATTAAATGCTATTCCTAAATTATCCGCTAGGGGGGTGAAAGACGCGGCACATCTCTGGTACTGAACAGCAGATGGCAGCAATGCGACGTCTGCTGTTGGTTATCACGGAGTAGTCTACTCTATTTTCTACTCGTCCCCACACCCTCATTAGCCAAAATGTCTGCCAAAAAGCAGAAAAGTGGATACAGAATGTAGAGTTTTCCAGCAAAAATGGACTGCTTCCTATTTATTCACAGAGATGAATGGGTAATAGTTTTAAAAAATGTGCAATTTAATGTTAGTCAACAGCTTCAGTACAAAAGAGTCTGGTTTGGTGGAATCCTATTGTTCATGCAATGCCATAAATTTGAAAGTGAAATATTATATTTTTCAGTTCCAAATACCTGTGAAGTTTTTTTTTTGCATTTGTACAAACACATTGTGCAGTTGTAATGCACATATATGTGAATGATAATCAGAAGCAAATTGCACGTTTGTCTTAAGAAATCTGAGGTTGCTCATGATATATTTTATAAAAGGATATTTCATTAAATATAAATGTCTTTGCATGAAAACAAAGGTAAAAACATGGACTTCTTGTTATTTATAGGTGATTATACTATGATTTTACTGGCCCGGCCCACTTGACATCTAATTAGGCTGTATGTGGCCCCTGAACTAAAATGAGTTTGACACCACTGCCATAGACAAATCAGATTATTAGCAGTTCAGCTCCATGATAAACCAAAAAAGCAGAAATAGAGATCATTTTGTTAGGTTTGCACATATATTAACCATGTGTACACATGGCACCAAACTTTTTTTTTTTAAATCCATACTTTGCACTGAAGGTACACACATCTTGAATATGTACCATTAATAATCAAGGGTCCAGGCCTGTTATTTTTGGGTCATGGAAGAAGTACAGCAATAGGAAAAAATTACTTTCTCAGTGGATTATTGTAGGAAAATTAACATCTCTCTGGCTAATACATGATAAGTTATCATTCACAGCCATTTAAAGGCTACAATCGTGTTTGAAAAGGAAATGGCCAGTCTTCATAATGGATGAACTGCAGGAGTATCACCTTCGTCCTCCAGAATGACCGGACATAATGTCTCTTAGTTTCTCATTCATCATAACTGTACATTTTTGCTTAAAAGAATACAGAAAAAAAAGACATGTAATGTTCCATTATGAGAGAACATTAGTCACATAATGCATGGCTGCTCTTATGCAAGAAAAAAAAGTGTAAAAGATGTCTGATGTGGTTCATGTAGCATTTCACTGAAGACAAGTACGCACCTAGCCAAGTGAAATAAGACAAGTAGCAGTGCACTGTATTTCAAAGGTCAATTAAAATAATAAATCAGTCATAACTAATAGTCTAGATGAAACTGCATACAAGAGTAAATTAATTGAATTAGGTTAATCAAATGAAATCATGCTATGAATAATGCAGTAAACAACCTTTGTATTTCCCTCTAGAGTACAATGCTCAGCTATGCAGTCTCCCTAGTGGCACATCTTAAGTGTTGATGATTATCATCAGGAGGTTATGGGTTTGAATCCTGACAAATCCATAGCCACCTCCAGCAGCTTGGAGACCAAGAAGGCACAATTACCTCTGTTCATTGTGTAGGAAGCATGAGATCACTCTAGCACCAGTCAATGAGAAGAAAGCTTTCCAATTTTGGCAAGAATAAAAGCAGTATAAAAAAATTTTTTAAATTAAAATAAAGCTCTCCAAGTGTGTACAGCCATCCTGTGGACGTCAAAGAGCAACCGTTCAAAATGCAGCAGCTTCACATATCTTGAAAGAGATTTTGAAAAAAGCAACAGTGAAATCAAGCATTTCTGGCTGCAACAATTACAAAAGAAACCTCAGCAAAATCCTGTACGGACTGATATAATAGCACAAATGTATAAAAAAAAAAAAAAAAAAACTTAATTACAAATTTACTGAATAATTCAGCCAAGTCAATATCCAACATTGTTATATTGAACAGACTGAATAAATAACAATGAATGGCAGTGTAGCTATCTACACTGGTATTATTTATTCCATTTATTGAATCCAAACCATCTATAGGATTAGCCACACTGAAATTTACCATTATTTTATTATTATTAAAAAAAATAAAAAAATTATATATATATATATATATATATAGCAGACTGTGACAGACCCCATACTTAATCTGGAAATGAAAGATGACAAATATCGGTCAAATCTCTTTTACAGTACATGTACTATGTAATGTTCTCAGATAAAAAGACTTCCTGTATGACCATGTCATACATCATCCAACAAAAATAAAACCCAAACGAAATATTCCACTACAGGAAAAAATGAGTGTTTGTAGTACTGCCTTTACTCTTCTACAAACTTATACTGTAATGTTTTATAATCGCATTATCCAATGTACCCCAGAAGAGGATGGGTTCCCATTTGACTCTGGGTCCTCTCAAAGTTTCTTCATGTTGTCTCAGGGAGTTTTTTCTTGTCACGGTCACCTCTGGATTAAATATTAGGGAACCAAGTCTACAACTCTGTTCCTGTAAAGCTGCTTTGGGACAGTCTTTTATTAAAAAGCACTATACAAATAAAATTGGACTGAACTGAATATAACATGTTCCTGCCCAAGCTGATTCTGAGGATGCCACTAGTTGGTTTCATGAATTAACTAGCTACCGTAATCTGATTGGTAGTAAACTAGAATATTTTAGTAAAAGAAAAATGGGTAAGTGCTTACATCTGGATTAAATTTGGAGTTTAGGCCATCCCCACGATCTGCGTTGCGTTTTAAACTACAGGACACAGCGATGAAGACAACTAACAGCGGACGAGATGAGGTAAACTGATTGTGTTGAGTGATTGACATTGCTAGTGTGTTTACCAGACTCTGCTGCTACAACATTCTTTTAAAACTGTAAATATATCTCGTATGCCAGAGCATGCAGTTGCAGTCTTGTAAAAGGAGGCATGCAGGAAATGCTTTTCCGGTGTCTGTAAAAAAGAAAGCCTTTCACATTCCAATCATTCAATGTGTAGTGGACCACCTTGCGTGAACATAACTTCCAATATCCAAAAACTTAATGACGCTATATTAAAATGACTGACCTATAATAGCCTCTTTAACTATATGTTTGCGATCAAACAAAATCAATGGTCCAGTCATTTGCTTAGCCTGGTTTTAATTACTCCTACAATAAGACAGCATTTGGGGTGGGGACTTACTTTGAGATCATGTACAATTACCTTATCATATTACTTAATCCCAGTGTTATCAAGGCGCCGAGAAGACTGGGATTTTATGAAGATGTTTTGCTGACTTGAGCGTCCAGTAAGAGTACAGTACATTACTCATGTGTTGGTTTTTGACTTTCAGTTTCAGTAAAACATACTCCAAACTGTACATATAAAACTGAAAGAAGAAGAACTTGTCACATACCATTCTACCTCCAAATATTAGCTAACTTGATTTATTATAATTTTCTTTTATTTTCCAACGTGAACCGTTCCTTCACATAGCCACATTTTTGCAGCTGCCATGTTAAGTCAAGGAGCTATGTAATACAAATACAAACACAAAGCGCATGTCAAAGTAAGATGTCAGAAAAATTTCAGCTTCAGACATTGACACAGTGATTCATCTTCTATTTACCAGATTGTTTAAAGGATTTTGATATAAATATATTTTAAAACATTAAAAATAGCTGTAATTCCTAAACGGTTAACACAATATTTTTTGTTAAACCCCTTGAATTAAATCTGAAAGTCTACACTTCAATCACACCTTCCTTGCTTCATTTCAAATCTATTGTGGTGGTGGTCAGAGGCAAAATTATGAAAATTCTGTCCGAATAAAGACTGTATGCATGCATGTATATTTATTTATTCAGACTGATCTCAATCCATCCATTTTCTGTACCAATTATCCTACACAGGCTCACGAGAGCATAATCACACACACCCATTCACACATTATGGACAATCTGGAAATTCCAAATCAGCCTACAACACGTCTTTTCACTGGGTGGAGGAAACCAGTGTACCACGGGAAGAACAGGCAAACTCCCTGCACACTGGAGGCACACACAGTAGGCCGAGTTTGGAATTGAACCCCCAACCCCAGAGTTGCAAGGCAAACATGCAAACCACCAAGTTCCTGATCTCAATCCATTTAGTTTATTTTGACAAGGTTTTTCTCTGACTGAGCCATCAGTAGGGCCATTAATGGACTATTAGATAGCATTTAAAAATGCACTAAAGATTTTTTAAAAATTAAAATAAATAAATAAATAATAAAGACATCTATGCGAGGCCTTACATCACTGAACTGTAAGCAAGCACTCAAGTTCACGAGAATAAACCTAAAATCTATGCAATCAGGCATGACTTCATCAGGCTTTGGACAGCTATCAGAGCTCTGGTTTATCCAGAGCCATTTGCTGGTGGAGAACCTCATGATCTCATGCATCACGAGAGTGAAGGAGTAACACGGTGCCATGTGGACCCTGAGCCAACAATGATATCCCCACAGCAGTGGAAAGGCTTTTTAATACTAAATCCATCTTGTTGCGTGTTCTTTTAAAATAGAGCATGAATGCAAACCTCCTCTCTGCTCTTATTTGGTGCATGAGGTCACTGGTATCATCAGATTTTATCAGCACTTCTATAGAGCCAAGAGCCATATCCTGGCTTGAGACACTTACTACGCGGATAACCAATTACATCCATGTATAAGGAAGAGAGAGCAGGTGTTAGCAAAAGCTGCAAGACTATGAGCAAGGGAAAGTGGTCATGCAAAGTGGCTAGTGATAACTTACATGTAGTCTGCGAGAACCTTCAAACGTTTGTACAAATCCTGTCTGAGTGTGTCCCCATTGCTAGTCTCCCTCTATAAATGTTAAACATTAATGGAGTTTTATGTCAACCACAACCTCATACCACAGCATGCGAAAGAAAGTGTCAGGTTTTTTTTTTTTATTACAGTATATAGTCTTGGGGGGAAAAAACTAAACTTTAAAAAAAATAAAAATAAAAAAAAAACCTACAGAAAGTCTCACTATCTCAATTATACTCCTCAAACGTGACACTTCACTTACACAAATTCACATTCCTCACACAACAATCAGCTTGTAACACAATGAGATAGGCACACAGTACACCAAGCCTATGATTGTTCTTAGTCTTTTTCCAGGAGTGGAAAAAGGGAACAGCATTCAGATCACAGGCCTGACCTCATAACTGCCAGAAAGCCCACTGCACAGCAGTATTAAACATCCGTCTCTTCCTGTCATACAGCATGACTGGCTTCCCACCCACTGCCTATATTACCCACTACACACCACACAGTACTGATATCCAGGGTGTTGGAATATAAAGCAGCAGCACAATCTCCAGGGTTAGATTATATTACAGTTTTATAGCAAAATATACCCATTTTAAAACGTACATCGTGGATAGTTATTTCCATCAGAGTTTCCGCTGTGACACTGCTGCAAAAATGCATTAAATCTGCTTAGTGGTAAGAAAATACCGAGTGCACTAAAAGAATGAGTACACAAGAACAAGACAACAAGAATTTGCAAGGAGGCCATTGTGCGAGTCCCATTATCTAGAATTTTTTTTTAATAAAAATCACTGATCCTAATACCCCTTTTCAACACGATACCACTTCTGCCAACACCCAGTACAGATCTGATCTAAAAAATAAAGAACAGGTTCCTGACCCTGCTCCTGGTATACCCCCAGCCCTGTATATTTACGATCCTATAAAACACACTTCACTCAGCATGGGACCAAAAAGGATCAAAAACAAAACAACGTCCACGCAAGGTCATCCCTCGAAATGTTTCAACATACACACCACGGATGTCCGATCTTCTCAGCGCTTGGTCGAAACAAAAACCTGCAGCCACAGACCCTTTTCAAATAAGACTGGACACCACGGATCTAAACGGATTACTCGGACAGTTAGGCCTAGTCCTGAATTCAGACATGCTAAGACCAAGGTGACTGTGACTCCCTGTTCAGAGGGGTGTGGCGCGTTTTCAGCTCCATCAACATCAGGGATCATGCAAGAACTGCACCTCTTCTTCAAGGACAACTTGAATAGATAGAAACTAGTTTCTTATTGAGAATACTTAAGGTGACCAGGTTTTGTTGGATGGATGATTAATTGAATAGACAAGTAGGTAGGGTTTTCGCTTCTCCTCAGCAGGCAGAGTGTATGGTCATATGTGCATATCCTGCATGAGATGTGCACCACGGTTTTGTGTGTGTGTGTGTGTGTGTGTGTGTGTGTGTCATCCGATATTGCAGTGAAGCAGCTGGAGAGTCATGGAGAGAAACACAGGCTGAACTCGGATCAGATTTGGTTATGATTGAAATGCATCGTTGGGGAATTAATGCTCCCCTTTTTGTTAGTTTCCCCCCCCCCCTCTTTCTTTGGACAAAATATCCATCCAGAATGAATGGCAGCCCGTTTAATCAGCCTAGATCTCGAGTGCAGTCGATCGACCACGAAACTCTCGATACAATCCCAAATCGATCCGAAACAACGTCAGCTTGAATAATATTAATAATAGCGACCTCCATTTCCATCTGGTTCCTCTGCAGTTCGACACAAGAACACACCGCGTTAACGCAGGAGCACATATCCGCCGATGAGGTTCAGAGTTTTCGCCAGTGGCCTCGGTAGATAAAACTGGGAAATGTAGCGGTGCACATCGATAGGATACAAGGAGATAGTGTTAATATGGCGGCGTCAAATTTCGCCCTTTAGCGTTGACCCCCATCGACTGGGAGAAACGCCACGAAGTCGTTCAAAACGAGTTGTTCCCGACATAAACACGCCGTCGAATACAGCAGGAACCGGGCCAGCGTTCAAGGCAGAGGGTGCGAGAGTGGAGCTGTTGCTCGACATGGATGTCGACTTATCTTTGATCACATCAAGCTCAGAAATTTTGGCGAAGACACGCGCGTGCACACACACACACACACACACACACACACACACGCACTTCAATCAGAAATCACAACTGCATACAAAATATCATTAAACAGACCCGCGCGGTTCAGCGTGCACAAAATGCCAAATAAGGGCTACGTCCAGTTTTAGAGATCCGACACACACTTCACCGAGCCAGAAGTAACGAACCACATTTCACATTTAGAAACACGCTTGCTGAGATCAGACGCCCATTCATACTCCACCATCACACGCCGGATCACTCACCCTGCGCTTTATTCCACACGCCAGCATTGCATTGTCATTAAAAAAATGAAATACAAATAAAAAGAGCATTGCGTTAAAAAAAGAAAATCCGCTAATGTAGAATTCGTACCTGAAATCCAGCAGCGTGGTGCATGAGAGAGGAGCTGGTGTGGAGAGGCAGCAGGCTGTGGGTTACTCCAGCCTCTGTACACTAGAGCTCCGCCCTGCTTATTAAGCTCCCTCATCCAAATCAAACACTACTGATGGAAGGCGAGAAGAACATGCGATCCATCACCAAACCCAATCACATGTCCTTCACCACCATCCTCACTTTGTGCACTTTATTTATATGTGCTTCGTGTGGATTTCATTAAAGTGGGTTTAAGGGAAGAGTGCACTGCCTTCTTTCACTCTTAAAGGGATATGAAGTGTGCATTTGCTTCTCAGATTGCACCAGTTGTGTATCGATCTCCTGGGGAAATGTAATGTTAACTTTATTGACCTTGCCTTACACCTTTTTAAAATGTCCTTTCTGAGATTTGAAGCTTAAGGGGAAAATAATATATATTTGAACCCTCTTAGAATATTCTAAGATAATATATTATGTATCATTTTATTGTTTTTTAACAAAATATTAATATTAAGAATCCAACTGTTTTAATATCACGAACGTATTTATTTATTTATTGGGAATCCATAAAAAGAGATTTTGAAAATTTTATTTTCCTGTGCCTATACTTGCTTAAACTGTAGGTGCACAACATTTATATATATATATTTTTTTTTAAAAGGGGGATATATATATATATATATATATATATATATATATATATATATATATATATATATATATATATATATAAAAACACCACATTTCTTGGTTCATTAAAGTTGCAGTACGATTGAAGTTGACATTCAAGTATTAATTCTTGTTTTAGATTTTTTAAGACCGTTGGATATCCTTCACAGACTTTATTGTTTTTTAACAAAATATTAATATTAAGAATCCAGCTGTTTTAATATCACGTACGTATTTATTTATTTATTGGGAATATTTATTGGGTCTCCAGTGCCTACTTTATACATCATTATAGAATATATATTTCTCGGACTAGGGGTGGGCAATATGACACAAAGTATCTTATCACAATATTTTAAACTCTTTCTCCAATACACAACATGTATCACAATAATACAGTCTAGGTTGCCTTACAAACTACCAGTAAAACAGTAGTTCTGCATTAAAAATAAAACAAAACAAAGATTTCATGAATAATATATATTTTTTATTAACGCATAAAAGGAGGATACTTTTATTACTATTTTGATATTAGTATTATTTTTTGACATAAAAGTGAATTGTGACAGAATTGATCAATATTGTCCCACAGACCTACCTCATGCACTTCACAATCTCAGCCTGACTCTGACTCAGAGCTGCATTTGAAGTTAAAGCCACCCCCCCACACTGCTGATCCATCTCATGATAGCTTAATATCTAGCTGATCAGTCACATCACGTGTTTCAGCAGTGTTCAGTGCAGAGGGTCCTGAGAACTGGGATGAAAACCTAGGTCTGTACAAACAGTAGTTATAGTGCCCTCCACCAAAATTGGCACACTTGATAAATATGAGCAAGGAAGGCTGTGAAAAATTGTCTTTATTGTTTAAACTTTTGATACTTTGTTTAAAAAAAAAGAAGAGGATGGTTCGAGTGGCCAAAAAATCTCCAAGGATCACAGCTGAAGAATTGCAGACGTTAGTTGTGTCTTGGGGTCAGAAAGTCTCCAAAACTATAATCCAAACACCTACATCACCTACATCGCCAAAAGTTGTTTGGAAGGGTTTCAATAAAAAAACCTCTACTCTCATCAAAATACAAACTCAAGTGTCTCAGTTTGCCAGACACTACTGGAACTTCAAATGGGATCGGGTTCTATGCTCAAATGAAACCAAAAGAGAGCTTTTTGGAAATAAACACCAGAGGTGGTTTTAGTGCGAACACTGAGGTATCCATATGGAAAAGTACCTCATGCCCACGGTTAAATATGATGGTGGCTCTTTAATGTTTTGGGACTGTTTTTCTGCCAGAGGACCTGGACATTTTGTTAAGATACATGGCATCATGAACTCTATCAAATATCAACAGATATTAAATAAAAAGCTGACTGCCTCTGCCACATAGCTTAAAATGGGCCATGGTTGGATCTTCCAGCAGGACAATGATCCAAAACATACATCAAAATCAACACAAATCGTTTACTGTCCACAAAATCTGGGTCCTGACATGGCCATCCCAGTCCCCTGACTGAATCCCATAGAAAACCTATGGGGTGAACTGAAGAGGAGAGTCTTGGAGAAATTTGAAGGATCTGGTGAGATTCTATATGGAGGAATGGTCTCAGTTCCCTTTTTTACGTATTCTCCAACCTCATCAGACATTATAGGAGAAGACTCAGAGCTGTTATCTTGGCAAAGGGAGGTAGCACAAAGTATTGACTAAAAGGGTGAAAATAATTGTTGCACACTATATTTAACCATTTTTTAAATAAACGTGTTTTGTTTGCAATTGTGTGATATCCATGAGCAGAGTATTTTTGTGATTTTTTTTAACAAAAGATCAAAACAATAAAGACAATTTTTCACAGCCTTCATTGCTCATATTTACCAAGGGTGCCAATATTAGTGGAGGGCACTGTATATAACTGTCATGAGATTTGATGGTACATAAATCCTTTAAGGTATCATACATGTTAAAGGTAAGAATGGCATAGACCTGAGGGTAGCACCCCAGTGGCAAGCAATGATACAATTTATTACTGAGGTGAGATTGCTGTCAGACAAAACCAGCAAAGTTTTCTCCTTGATTTGAACTAATTACTAATAACTACACTGGAAAATAATCACTTAGAAAACCTAGAAAGTACGATAATGTATATCCTGATGATCTAATGTGACTAGCTGTAGCTCTTTTCTCTTCATCAAACATCAAACGTTTTATTGGGGTTACAGTCTGACTTTGCTACACAGCATAAAAGCACTCACCAGTGTCTATCTTTAAAATGTCAGTGATCTGTTTAAAAGTCATTCAACAACAACAAATCCATGAGAAAAATAAGCTTTGTTTCTCTTTCAACCTTTGCAGGTTTAATCACAAACACATCCTCATTTCTTGTGCATCTGTAACTGAGAGCATTATCTCAGATATTAATTTCTGAGCCGCTGCCTGTGTACATCATAAATATGCACAACTTGATAATGAGCCATAAAAAACAAATAAGTGTGTAGGCAGACTGGGGACTTTTAGTTGCTAAAGGAGAAGTATAATTCAATATTATTTGCATGTATCACTGAGTAGTACATTTTAGATGCAAAGCACCTCATGGACCTGGCTTTGTAATCACTCACTCACTCATATTTTTAGCAAGTGGTATATTTTTTTAACCCTCAATGCTTTAATATGTGGATTGTTGTAGATACATCACAGTCTTATTAATGACACTGTGCTCTTGTTGGTCAATAAGTTCCAACCACATTCTTCCACTTCAGTGATTGATCCCTGAAGGAACAATACATAGTTGAAATTATTGGCGTAATGATTATGTGTAAGATGAGCTGCAGATATGTGCTGCTAAATACAGGCCCAGAGATTAAATAAAAATTAACTTGGTTAAGTAAAATAATATGCAATATGCAGGTTTAGCTGTGTTTTTTATTTTTGTTTGAGGGGGGTGGCCCTAGTGATTAGCACATTTGCCTTACACCTCTGTGGTTGGGGGCTCAATTCCTGCCTCTGACCTGTGTGGGTGGAGCGTGCATGTTCTCCCCATGCTTCAGGGGTTTCCTCTGGGTACTCCGGTTTCCTCCCCCAGTCCAAAGACATGTGTTGTAGGCTGATTGGCATCTCTAAATTGTCCGTAGTGTGTGAATTTGTGTGTGATTGTGCCCTGTGATGGGTTGGCATCCTGTCCATGGTGTCCCTTGCCTTCTGCCCTAAGTCCCCTGGGATAGGCTCCAGGCTCCCTGCGACCCTGTGTTCACAGTAAAATCCCTAGTGTTGAATTAACACCCAGAGTGTTCATTTGTGTCCAATGGACTAATATAAACACTGTAGAGTGTGCATTCAACACTCTGGGTGTTAAATCAACACTAGGGATTTTGCTGTGTAGGATAAGCGGTACAGAAAATGGATGGATGGAGGTAGCCTATGTTACTGCATCATCTATAAAAATGCAAAACCATATTGCTTCATCCTTCATTTTATATGAACCTCTATGTTCTGATCACTACACTCTTGGAAAAAAGCTACTTCAAGGCTTCCTTTCTATATCCAATGGTTCTTAGTCGCGTAGTAGCGTTCTTCTTTCTGCTAGGGAAATTCCACATAGAACCACTGAGGGACAACCAAATTAGCCATTAAGTGTTCTGATTTTACAACAAAGGAATTTAAAAATATATATTACAGGCTCAGCGCAGTGTCACAGTTCCAAAGTTCCTGGAGCTCAGATGTGGTCTGTGTCGAATTTTGCATGTTCATTCTGGGTCTGTGTGGGTTTCCTCCATGTTCTCTGGTTTCCTCCCACATCCCAACTCTCAGGACAGACTGAGCAAAATGAGTTTCATAGTGAAAAAGTCGACAAACGTGATTCTACTGCCACATACAGTATGGGTGTATCACCATTGTAGTAAATAGGCATTACACAGCTGGATGATTTGAAAAAAAAAAAAAAAATATATATATATATATATATATATATATATATATATATATATATATATATATATATATATATATATATATATATATATATATATTCATATTATAACAGCTAGATTTAAAGGTGGAGTGTCCAGCTCTTGCATCTGTGTTGCTTTTGTGTCTCCTGCACTGGCTGTGCTATACACGCTTTACTTTTTAACCTCTCAACGAGCCATTATTGACCAGATACTGTACATATAAAGCATGCTACTGCCATCTACTGTTCACATGGAAAATTACCCATTACATAAGCCCACGACCCTTTATTCACATTTAGTTAGGTAGATGGCAGCATCACTCTGAAACAGAGCTTCTGAAACATACTTCGTATCTTCCAAAAAAATATTTTTTTTTTTTTTTTTTTTTTTTTTTTTTTTTTTTTCAAAAAAAAAAAAATAATTTTTTTCCCTTTCCTTTTAAAATATGCATAGACAACACCACACTGCTGAAAAATCCAGTTTAATCTGACCAGCTACAAGCTACTAAACTCTAAACTGTTCTAACTGGTAGCTCATCTTTGCCAGCTGGTAAGTGCTGGTAGAAAGTTTCTGAATGACCTCTACTAATGCTATATTGTAGACAAACAGTTTGTTTGTTTGTTTAAGAAAATAACATAACATGAAGGCAATCAGAAAATCGTAACCATGTACTGATCAATTTAAATAACATACCAGATGGTAAAGATGATCTACCAGTTTGGCAGCTGGTAGCTGGTCAGCCTAAACTGGATTTTTCAGGAGGGTAGCTATTATTCTGAATGTAAAATCTCATCACAGGCCATAAAATCAGAAACAATAACAATAATAATAATAATAATAATAATAATAATAAATAATAATAATAAAACAGATTCTCATTCTCATTATCTCATTCTGCTGATAAAAAACAATCCATAAGTGTCTTCAATGACGAAAACATTTCTAAGAACGTGTTGGAAAAACGTTTCCCGCCTCTTCTAATGCTTTTATCTCTATAGACCAGCTGTCTAATGATGCAGTTTCCCTGAGTTGCTGAGATACTGCACTTGAACTCTGATCCAAATCTGAAAAAAGAAAATAAATTGATGATATGTGAATCCCATAAATGAAACAACAAAACATTAGACTCTCCTACGCCACCTACAAAGGAGCACTATTACTGCAATTATGATACAATGGTTATCTTATCTCAAACCCTATTTGATTTAGTGCATTCAAATAGTAAATTACAATGTAATGTACTGTAGAAAGGGACAGTAGTTTTTTTCTACCACAAGAGGGTATACCTGAGAGAGGGATTTGTGGCTGCACTTTCACAGCATGTTCGCAGAATTCCCAGAATGTTCTCTAGTATCCCGAAAAATTGATATTGGTTTAATAAAAAGCCAAATGTTATTATGGATCTTGATTTGCCTTATCACTCATTCTCATGAGTACAATGCACGAAATCACTGCTATGATAACCACTTATAATGTACCATGCTACCAAATCAACAGAACACTAACAGAATACTCTGTTTTATCTTCTGCTAGCTGTTATCTGACATTAAATGAAAAGATAAGAATCATGTTTGCACACTTTTATATACTTATCTTTTCACACATTTCTTTATCTCTAAATTTCTATGTATAAGAACACAAATAAACAAGTCCACAAATACAATACAGTGTATTTCATCAGGGATGTCTGGCTGTAATAGCTTGCATTATGTATTATGTCATTTATATATTTGCTTGTAGTATAGGATTAGGATGGACTAACTTACGTATTATGTCACATGTCATATATGCCACTGTTATATTGATCACGTGAATTTGGTAAGTGCTTAAGGTCAGTAAACCACTATACAATCAGTTACATATTCTTGACCAACATGCAACATTATGTTCTCTTTGAAAAATGGAAAGTTAAACATACTAACACACACACACACAGGAGGATTTTATCAGACTGATTCATTACCTTCTACAGCAATTTTCTTATCATGCTATTGTAGCCTTTACTTTTCCAAGCTTGGGGTTCAGATTATAATGTTATGGTTTGTGTGTTCCTATGGGAACTATGGCCAGTGTTAGTGGGAGAACTGTGCCTGAGCTGCTGGAGGTGTGCACATGGAGCCCAAAACTCCACCCACCCTCCACTGCTGCAGTATAAGTAGCCAAGAACATTTTATGCGTCACAGAAACACCACTCTGAGATGAGATAGAAAGTCTGCTAGCTAGTAAACTGCATCTGTCACCAGCAAGACTCACTTCAATACAGCAAGCAGGGTACTGAACAAACCTACTGAACTGCAGCACATGACTACTAAGGTAAGCAAAATAGAGAAAACTTTTGTGATGACTTACATTTGTCATCCTTGGTTAATTAACAATTCAGAAACTGACCATTTATACCAGTGCTGACTGTTAACTCTGACATCTTTCACATTTTCTTAGATTTTTAAAATCGATCCTATGTGGGTGGTTGACAAGATCCGTATAACAGTAGAGAAAACCAATCTGCTCCTTCCTGCGACGGAATACAGCTTCAAAATTGGAAAGCATGTTTGGAGAAAAAGCTCCTGCTAATAAAGCCAAGAAAGCCACCCTGTGTCCCAACATCATCACTCCGGACACCATTCCTGAGTTCTGCATCCCACCAAAAATCTCAAGTCCACTGGAGGCGAAGGGTGTGGAGCAAGGAAAACCAACTCCGTGCATCACGGTTTCTTGCAGTGAAAGTTACAGCCCAAAGAATGAGACTCCCTTCCGAGAACCGATCAGTAATCACATCATACAAGTCGAGAGCGTGGATGATGGGCCATGCAACAAAGCTTGTAGTGATGAGGAGAACACCAATGCGGACCCCCACAACCAGGCTGCTCTCTCTCTGCCCCACCTGGCCAAAGCCCAGACATGCTATGGCTTCTGCACACTACTAGAGAGCCCCCACACCAGAAGAAAGGAGTCCCTGTTCCACAATGATCCAAATTCCTGTAGAATTCCCTTGGTTCTACCCAGGAGCAGGTCTAATACCTGCTCCAGATCTTCTTCAGCTACTGTTTTCCCAGCCTCCACTTCACCCACCTCCTTCTGCCTGAACAACTTAACCTCCAGACTGTCATGGAATGGCTTTGGTCTGCACAGGCAGGGCACACAGGACAGTGACACCACCTCATCAGCCGAGTCCTCGCCTTTTAGCTCTCCTCTCCTGACCAGATCACCACCCAAACCCTCCCTCTTCAAAACACTCAGCCACGAGAAGCTACTCTACCGTAATATCCGGAAGACCACCGTATCCAGGAACAACTCCCTGTCAACGGATGAAGCAAGCTCCACAGATAACAGTCCTAATGTCATGAGGAGATCATCAGAGGTACTCATAGAACCTCTTTCCTCCAGCTTTGGCCTGGCACCTCCTGCCATCTTCCCCTTGGACTTGGTTCTGCACAGAGAACGGGTGATGAAGGAAAGCCTGGTGTCAGTAGGAAGAGATGGAACTCTGCGCCTTTCAGCAGAATACTGTTCAGAGAGCCAGAGACTCCGGGTTCGACTAATCAGCGCTGAGGGGCTGTACTCTCTTTCTGTAGACCCTAAGAGCATCAACTGCGGCATCAGTCTTTCCCTAATGCCTGGGAAATTCCAGAAACAACGCAGCACTGTCATTAGGAAGAGCCGTAATCCGATCTTCAATGAGGACTTTTTCTTTGACGGCATTACGGAGGAGGACCTCAGCCACTGGTCACTGAGGTTTAAAGTCGTCAATAAAATGTCCACCATGAAAAGAGACTATATTTTGGGCAGTTGTGATCTTCCTCTGACTTGTATTGTCAGCTTATAAAATGAATAATGAACTTACTTAATATATTTATTTGAGTTGTTAACATTCATTATTTATTTGCAGTTTTATAATGCCAAAGATATTTATTTCTATTAAAAAGTTAAAAAGCAAATTTGTTCCTTGTTTCTCTCTGTCTCTCTCACATGAGCTCAATAAGAAAAGGGGTTCATTGAAAGAAGTGATAATTTATTCACAGTTAAACCAACCTCCAGGGGCTATGAATAGAAACACTGCAACCTTAAAAGCTTCCTCACAGCCTTAATGGCTTGCATTAGTCCTGTTTCTGGAAAAAAAAATGTCCTTGATCAGACCCACTCCTTAATGTAGTAAGTCTTTTACTTAATTAGCATAATCATGGAGACATGCACTCCTGATTAAACAGAGACACCCATATGAACTAATTTAGCACATACACATTTGTCTGGCCAGTTGCGTCACCTCTTCTGCACTGGTTCAGTGGTTCTGTCATTGCAGTCATTAAAGAGGTAGAAAACACTGGGGAAATAATAATAAAAAAAAACACACAAAGTACTCAAGGTGTCCTTCTTTAGTGTTTAAGTCTTAACAGTGAATTATACAGTCACATTGTGAAATAAAAGACATGAATTATTTTTTCATTAATAAAACTAAGAATATAAACAAATAATTCACAGAGCTTTAATCCTGACTGACATTGTTGCTGATGAAGAAGACCCACAAGCAGTTTGACAGAAAAAAAAATTATTTACTTAAAAACGTAATAATTTCTTAATGCCAGAGTCAATCTCAAACCAAATTCTTATTAATCTATATACACTCTATATACACTATATTATTCTTTATAGCTGACATATTATAACCATGGGTACTTTTGTACCTTTAATATGTAGCTTTTGCTTATGTACATCTAGTGTACTGTATAATAAAGCTTAAAAAGTATATAAGCGTGTCTTTAAGATCAATTTACTGTATACCTTTAACGGTTTTTAAAGCTAAACTATATTATAACTATGACATCTCCAGGTGTAATATACATACTAAGGGTAGATGTAAACTTGATGATACCATGTCAGCAACAAAAGTATAGTTTGGTACCTTATTCTGCATATGTATGCATGCATATGCTCTAATATATTGTGGATCAATGGGTCTCAGCACTGAAAACAGATTTTAAGACTGAGTTGAAAAATTTCTTCATGCACTTAAACAATGTTTTTAGAGGAAGAGATGAGAAAAAGAGAAACATATGCTGTCTGTTTGTTATAGATCATCTATTTGTACTGTATAATGTCATGCTGATGGGAAGATGGTTAATGATAAATATGTTTTCCTCAATGAGTCGATTGAGAAAGAATAACCTTCTCTGATTTCCTGTAAGTCTGTTGTTTCCTGCTGACCTTTGCAGGGATTAGAAATACCTGGAGTAACCTGAAACCTGAAGCTGATTAAACAAGTTGGTTGATTTTCAGAAAAAAAAAATCCCCAAAACAATTTATGCTGCTCCAGGTCTTCCCTTACTCATTCACATAAGGAATGATAAAACTGATCTCATGTTAAAAAAACAATGCAGTAACTTCAGACGATAGCATGGGCTGATGCAGCTTGTTGGTAAAGATGCATTCATGCTTACTTCCCCAGACTGTGTCCATGGTAATGACTCTCTACAGACGTAGTCTCTCATGAAGTAATGAAAGCTGGACTGATCATGTAGGCTACAATTGCAGTACTTCAGTTATTCATTCATTTATGCATTTACACGTAGCTTTTACTCATTGCAAATGTGCACATTGATCACATTTCTCTAAAAAAGCACATGGATTAATCATGAGTGTCCTCCACACTGGCACATTTGTGCATGTTGATAATATGCAGCAACAGTTAATATAAAAACAACTAACCACATGTGTATGAAGGGTTGTGGCTTGTTTACAAAAGTTTACAAATGATGCTAGGAATATATACAGATGCTCTGGTGAAATGATGCAAGAATAGATTACATGCAGGATGTAGTATATTCTTGGCAGGTGGTCACTGAATTCCTATTTTCATGGTTTGATTATTTCCAATTAGATAAGAGTGAGTAATTAATTTTCCAAACATGCTTATTCTGGGTCAGGATGACCTCTACAGGAAGACATAACAACGAATGACAAGCTAGATCAAATGTCAGAAATCAACATACTCATGAAGCTAGGGAGAAAGCTACAATGAATGCAACTTGTACCGTGGATGATGTTTTTGCTGAGAAATATTGCACTTTCCATATGTCAAGGGTTTCTTGTTAAAATTTATTGATATTTTGAATATAGTATGTGATAAATATGAAAATGCAGGTATTTAAATTTGTCTTTCAGACTTATCGTACAAGCAATAATAACACAAAATAAGCAAGAAAATGAATAGAAAGTGCACGTTTGAGATGGTGATTTGTCTTAATGAATTCTTTTTTTAAAAGGAAGTGTCACATATATAACTGCTAGAGTTTTAATTCTAAAATGAGTGATTGATCTTGACAGACATTGACAGCTAAAGAAAAGATGTTTAATGAGATGGATGCACACTATTATCTATAGAGTATCTAGTCCAGCTTCTAAGGAGCAAAAGGATAGTTGCCAAGCAACTCCTTTCAACTTGGTCCGGCCTAAATCACTGCCACGTCAAGGGCTGTGAACACTATGAACAGCCTTCCAGATGAACTCTCTGTTCCTCACTGATGTGCCATAAAAGATAATTTCCTGATTAATTTCTTGTTATACTCTCATTCTACAATGACCACCAGTGCAAAAAAAGGTCATGATTTTACTGAGTTGAACTGTGGTGCACATTTCTGAGATTTATGTTTGAACACTTTTATAAAAAATAAATAAATAAATCACATTCTACGTGAGTTGCTTCTCCCATATGAAGAAAGCTACCACAACTCTGTGAATCCACAAATACCTGCAATAAATATACAAATTTCTTTCTTCCCGAGAGCTGAGAATATTATAAAGTAGACCTTAGAGGGAGAGAGAGGTGGGGAGAGAGAGAGAGAGAGAGAGAGATCCTGCTACACTCAGCAGAACACATCTCTTTCTAAAAGTGCCGGCTGCTATTTTCAGTTTGCAGATTTTATGGTTAAAGATTAACATGAACATAGCGCTTTGGTCTTTCCTGAGACGAGCTTGGAAGCACAGGGACACGGACGATGAGTCACGCCAGAGTGTGCTTGGCTTCTAAATCGGCCAAGGCACTGTGGTGCAGTGAAGTAGGAAATGAATCCTGTATTATGTCAGTCCTAGTTTGATACAATGATTTGACATATGATAAATGCACGCTATAATTTCACTAGGCTACCTGTCAAAAGAAAACTGAATCACTATAATGGTCTGCTTTACTAAACAGTGATGGTCATGCTGTTGGCAAAAGTGTGTGGGAAACCTCTTCTTGAATTGTGTATGACGCACACATCACATGGAAATGCAGATATTCAGCAATAACAGAATAAAAGGGGATCGCCCTCCAAGTCATGGTGCTTTCACTGTTCAGCAAAATCAGCGTAGGCTGCTTCTCTTATGTCCTTTTCACATCTAGATGTGGATAGTGATTAAGGCTTAGGGTGGTGTTATGTCTCTGTGTATCATTGGGTCTCTGCAGGAAGTGATATGGAGGTCATCTTTGTATTCAGTGTTGATTCAGCTGGCACGGTCTCCTACAAATGGAAATTTTCAGGTGATTCCCAGAGCCTGGTGTTCACTGATTGCTTTGCTCTGTTACTTGTTTCATTTGTGTCAGGTACTTTCGGCAATATGTCTCAGATTCATCAGCAAATAAATATGTAGATAGTCAATACACGGGTTTGTAACAGCCAGAGCTTGAAGGTAAAATGTTATTCAAGGGGATTGACCATGTGTACTAGAGAGACACCACAGTTGAAATCTTTTGTTCAATATTTGTCCCATTGCCCCAGGAAACCACTTTATATTTTATTTTAATATAACTTTGACATTTATTTTAAAATCCCCAATCCATCTTCTCTTCATCTCAGTTCTGATACAAAAATATATGCAATACTAACCCCAAAAGGTTTCTCCTGATGTAAGGTGGGCATGTACTGTATATGAGGGGCAAAATGTTTAGCTAACACTAAGCTTTGACTTTAACAACAAGGCTCTTTTTGCCACAAAACTGTAGTAGAACATTCAAAGATCATTCCAGGACCCACTTCATGTTAATACACGTATCGCAGTTTCAAGCATGTCTATCATCTATCAGGGGCCATAAAATAATTGGCTGTCTATATGTTTTCACCAAAGACTTAATTATTTGAATAAACAAAAGGAAAAAGCAATCCTTGTTAAATGTGGTTAATTTTTGCTTCAGTCTATACTTAAACAAACAAACAAACAAGCAAAAAATAATTCTTGTTATTAATTGAAACTGCTAGGGCACATGGTGGCTTAGTGGTTAGCACGTTCGTCTCACACCTCCAGGGTCTGGGGTTTGATTCCTGCAAGGGCCGTGTGTGTTGAGTTTGCATGTTCTCCCTGTGCTGTGGGGGTTTCCTCCATGTACTCCGGTTTCCTCCCCCAGTCCAAAGACATGCATGGTAGGCTGATTGGCATCCATAGTGTATGAATGTGTATGTGTGTGTGTGTGTGTGATTGTGCCAAATATCCCTTGCATGGCCCTTTTGGTCTCCAAATATGATTTAAAATTTGAGTTATAACAGACGAGGATATGAAAGAGCTTGGAGGAAGTTATAGAAGCAAAGGATACAGATGCAAGTTATGTCATCATGTTCAGAAAATGTTAATATATTAACATAAACTACTGTTAAAGCTATTAATATACTAACATACACTACTGACCTTCAATGTAACTTGTGATAGTAAAGTAACATTTGTGCGACCTAGCACACTAAATGGTGATATAAATAACATTCCTTTTTTTCTTCATTGTATCATAAGGACATGAAACCCCTTTTTACTTAACTTTATTTTTCATGATTGTTTATAAAAACTGATCCACAAAAAGATTAAGAGTTTAAAAAAAACAAAAAAACACCGAACATTGTTGAACTTTTAATAATTTAAATGTAAATGCACTCAGGCAGCATTAACAAGGATACAGGTCAACATTATAGTTAGAGTTATTTATTTATTTACTTTAATTATCTACATTAATTATCCTGAACGATATGGTGGTGCAGTGCTTAGCCTTACCACCTCATAGCTCCAGGATCGATCCTATGATTGATTTACTGCCTGTGCAGAATTTCACACCTTCTCCATGGGTTCTCTGGTGTTCTCACACCTCCTAAAAATAAGCAGTTAGGCACATTCACTGCACTAATTTACCCATAGGTGTGATTGTGTGAATGGCATCCTGCAATGAATGCCCAGTTTTTCTTGTATTGGCTCCAGAGGTAGCACCTTGCATTGGACCAGGCAGTATTTTTAATATTGTGCAAAAAAAGGGAGATCTTAAGGAAAGTAGGCAACTTTCCTTATGGGCCTTCAACATTATGATATTTTTTTTTTATTTTATGCTGGATATTTCACATATTTTACACAAATAGACAACATTTGGGGAGGCACTTTACACAGTGAGGTAGAGAGAAAAGGCAAGTGATTCAATGTTGCTTAGCTGCACAGGTTTTCTCTCTCTCTCTCTCTCTCTCTCTCACTACTCTAATGAACTAATAGAGAGCCATGCAGTATACATAAACCAACACTCAGCACTATAGCGGATCATCTGAAGTATCTTTCTGTAATATATGCCTCAGTAATATTCAAAAGCATTTCTCTGTTTACACACACACACACACACACACACACACACACACACACACACACACACACACACACACACACACACACACTGTATACTGTAAAGTCTGCATGGTCTGCAAATATGTATTTATTTTCTCTGGTATTCTGAACAATGAACTGAAATGTTGAAACGCTTACTTTCAGTAACAGCTCTTGTTTTTAAAGAAATTAAATTTCTTTCTTTAAAAAAAATTATTATACTGTATTTATCCATGCTGTTGCTTGCATACCTTTTGCTCCTTTTCAAGGCTGTCTTGTTGGTTTTTCTTGAATTAGATTGAGGTTGAATATTTCTCAAGGACACAATGACCATGCACAGAGGAAAGAGAACTATAGCCTTACAATACTACTGTACCTCAACTTCATTGTTAAATATGAAGAACCACCTCCTACCATTCTTGATCTAATTTAGAATTTGTAGGATTAATTGAAATTAATGATGCTGATGAAACCCTGTTCTATTTGTCCTTCCAGCCTGATGATCCATATGTCTCTTCACAAATCTCTGCTTGCCTGTCTGACATCTCAAACTAGATGAGGGAACACCACCTTAAGCTCAACTTGGCAAAATCTGAGCTTCTCATCATCCCAGCCCAGTCCCTCAATCAATTACAACCTCACTGTACCACGCTCAACCACACTGAAGCCAACCAGGATTGCCAGGAACCTTGGGGTGACTTTTGATGACAGCTTGACCTTCACAGACTACATTTCAACAACAGCATGGACCTGTAGGTTCATAGTATGTAACATCAAGAAAATCAGACCCTGTCTCACTGAACAGACTACACAGCTACTAGTCCAGGCTCTTGTCATCTCAAAACTGGACTACTGCCATGCCCTACCTGGATCTCTGAGCCAACTCCATCAAACCCCTTCAGATGATTCAGAATGCAGCAGCAAACGTCTTGACATCTTCAACCAGCACAAAAGAACCCATGTCACTCCCCTCTTCATCCACTGGCTTCCTGTAGCTGCCAGTGTCAAATTCAAGGCCTTGTTGCTCACATACAAGACCTTGCCTGGAGCAGCACCCTCCTACCCCTACTCTCTCCTGAAAGCTTACGTTCCTGCACACAATCTGTGATCAGTTAACAAATGATGCTTAGTAGTGCCTACTCAGTGTGGCTCAAGGTCCCTTTCCAGAACATTCACTCCAACTGTCCCTCAGTGGTGCAGGACTGCAGAATCTCTCACCATCACTCCGGTTTCCTCCCCCAGTCCAAAGACATGCATGGTAGACTGATTGGCGTGTCTAAATTGTCCGTAGTGTGTGTGAGTGTGTATGAGATTGTGCCCTGTGATGGACTGGCTGGGATAGGCTCCAGGTTCCCCATGACCCTGAAAAGGAGTAAGTGGTAGAAGATGGATGGTAAATGTAAATGAAGACTAAGTGTTGTAAATATTCTTGAATGAACATACAAGACAATATAGGGATGATGCACACCCTAATTCCAAAAAAGTTCGGACACTGTGTAAAATGTAAATAAAAACAGAATGCAATGATTTGCAAATCTCAGAAACCCATATGTTATTCAGAATAACACATCAAATGTTTAAACTGAAGAAATGCACCATTTTAAGAAAAAAAGAAGGTAATTTTGAATTTGATGGCCGTAACACATCTAAAAAAAGTTGAGACGGGGCAACAAAAGGATGGAAAAGTCAGAATAAAGACGATAGCCAATTCGACTGCTAGTATAATGTAATCTATGATCGTTGCAGTGTAAATGATTCAAAAGCTTACATTTTGAACTCCCACTGTGAATGCTTAAATGATGTATTTAGCAGAGGTCTAATGATGGTATGATGCTGATCGGTACATCTATTTAAACGGCAGCAGCTGAAATAAATTGAGTCAACAAAAAATTACTCAAAAATTACTGACACAAAATAATAGCTACAGAACTTGTGGCAAAACACTAAAGCAAAGACTAGACGTAAACCATAAGACATAAACACAGCAACATAGACAACAGTAAAGGAAGACAAACATAAGACAAGGAATGCAGTGCAAACTGTGGCAATATACACGAGTGCTCATTAACATGAATGAAGTTCAGGTGCAGGTGATCATGTAACATGATGCTGTGGTGCAGTGTTTACTGGGAACTGTAGTTCACAGTTCCTTCTCTGATACATGACTATTCTTACTTTAAGCAGATTGTGTTTGTCTATAATTGTGACTTGAAGATCAGACTAATTGCATGAGTAATTATTGCAGAAATTAAAGAAAAGAAAAATCTTTTCTTGCAACAGTGACATATCACTCACATTCTCCCTGCCGGACAACCACAATAGTGCAAAACTAAAACAAGAAATTTCTATCTTATTTAACATATCTAAGATGATTAGACTTCATTAAGATTATATAAAATTATGTAATAACATGTATAACCCTAACCATGTATCAATAATAAACTGAAGCTCATAAAATTATATTACATTACAAAATGTACAAATCTCTGTCTTGAATTTGGTGATTTAGAGTTTCCATGTTATCATTGCTCTTACGACTCACACGCTATGATATTGTTTTGTACTGAATAAGTACCTGACGTCAGGCCTTTCCAGTAAATTGCTAAAGCAGAACCATAACATAACAAACCAGTAGTGAAGAACACGTATTAGTAATGGAGTAACAGGAAAATGCCAGTCTTATCGGCATTATAAGAGGAAGTCATCTGTGTTTGCCAAACAGAGCTCAGTAGTACCAAATGATTCTCTGGTAACAAAACCAGGACTGTTGTTGAATCAGAAGTAGGCTGTGTCTGTTTGATGACGCCATGCCAGAGTTCCACAGCAACTTAACATTTTCAAACTCAATATGGTAAGACTATAGCACTAATGCAACGCAATGGAACTAATGCAACTGTGCAGGGTGTGTATGTAGATGCATATGTATGTTTTATGACAAGGGCTAGTCATTATTCATTGATCTTTAGCTGGTAGATATGCGTGAGAACTGTGTTCATTAAAATGAAACTTTACAGATGCTGGCTTGGGCTATTATTTGCACTGTTTTAAAAGTCAACATGGTCTCTGGCTAACAATTCAAAGATAATTTGACTTGGCAAGGTTCCTTTAATTGGTCTGACATCATGTATTATTAGCAATCCAGAATAACATGAGCATCCGTTTGCACAGTGATGACTTTAGGTTTAGCACTAATTAAATGTTTACATTACTTTCTTTCCAAGTCTGTTTAACCTATTGTCATTATTGTGGAGGCATTCCCCTAACTTGTCAAATTTCTGTAAGGAAACACTTCCGCCATATATCAAACAGTGAAAGGAGAACAAACACATTATTATTGCCTACTGCTTATCTGCACTTGCCATGCATTTTACCATAACATAACAGGTTCTTTATCACACATTTATGTTTTGTCCGACTTGTTGGAATAACATGCGACAAATCCTTTAATAAAAAACCTTTGTCAGATTTTTAGTTCGGTGTATGTTTAGCCGCCTGGAAAACCTTAAAAATAAAACCTGATCTTTCATCACAGCTGCTTGAGGAAACTATAGCAATTTTTGCAGTAATAATTTTCTTAAATACACATGACAATGAAGATGAAACATTAAATAAACAACTTGCAAGAATAACAGCACTGAGCCTCTTCCTGTAATGTCTATCAATGATTAGAACTCTTCAAGATAATCTTGAACCACTCCTCCATGTCAAATATTTTTTAAAGGTTCTATGTTGTGCCTGTGAGCATTTCTGAGTATCCTGTTCTTAGAGATGCATGTGGACTTTCTGCTTCAATTCATACCATAGGTATTTAATAGGGTTTAAATTCAGAGACTAAGGCTATGATAAGTCTCATGGGAGGCATGTACATCTTTAAGTAGATTTTGTTAAGTATATTTTATTTGTATCCAATCATTCCATTTTACTGGCTTTTTATACGACTTAAAGGTAGATAGTCTTAAGTGTTATAGGAACATTGTGAGAAATATAGCTTAAGTCCTATCTAGGGTCCTCAACCCTAGTTAATTACAGTACACACATACAGTACTCTCCTGCTTGGACCTCAATATTTCAAAAGCTTTTAATTTATTTATATTTATTGCAAATGGCAATTTTTCACTCAAACAGCAAGTTTTATATGAGAATTTTCCAATAGCAGAAAGCCCAATATATTTTGCCATTTATGTCTTTATTATAGATTGGCATCCATACTTGGCCTGTTCTCACTCCTGCTTTTGCAGATTTGGTGCAGGAACCTGTTGAGATGGCTTTGGTAGGCTTACTAATAACACACTTGTATTTGATATGCAACACTATAAAAACAGAGGAACTTTCACCTTTATTATGCATATTTTACTATATATCTATCCACAAATGATTCATTTATGTATTACTTAGCTCTTAGTGATCTTAATCCCATTAGCAGTGAAGATCTTTAGTATCTCTAAAGTAGTAGAATCTATCTTTAGCAGATTCTCCATTTCCAGGAAATTCTAATGTTCTTGAGGTTGAGTGATGACGTCTAAATCTCAGTGGTTGTTTTAGTTACCATGACAGAAACAAGACATCAGTGTAATTTAATGTCAATTCAGTTGCCTGCCCTTTGAGGTAAAGCATGTGTTTGCGATACATTTAGACTTAAGTGAACATCTCCACTCCTGCCTTTAAAAAAAAAACGCCTTAGTCTGCTGGTAATCTGTGAATACAAAAGACTGCATCATGTCTCTGTAGAACATGTGAAAGAGAAGAACTGAATCGAGTCACTCCTGCACACTACCCATTATAGTGCAGCACGCTAGAAATAGGGTAGCAGATTGGCAAACCATGCCAAATGTTCCACCTGGATCGCCGACTCCTACTACATTTGTACTACATGGTACTAAAACCATGCCAATGCACTTCATGAAAAGCACCAAAAAGTGACATTAACCCAAGAAAACATAAACAATATATTTCCATTTTTTATTTTAATTTCTTTTGCATAGCTTGTTTTTAATTCTCTTTTAAACCTTATAGGCATCACCTGTACTTATACTTATTATAGGTTTAGTATAGGTTACACAGTGCCCCATGAAGATTTATCGGGCAGTGGTGGGCTTCATGGTTAAGTCTTTGGATTACCGATTGGAAGGTCGGGGGTTCAAGTTGCCACTGTTGGGTCCATGAGCAAGGCCCTTAGCCCTTTCTGATCCAGGGGCGCTGTCTCATGGCTGACCCTGCGCTCTGACCCCAACTTCCTGACATGCTGGGGTATGCGAAGAAAAGACTTTCACATTGCTGTAATGTATATGTGAACAATACAGACTTATTATCAATATGATCATTATCATAATCCTGTAAATGATTTGATGTTAATCACAAACTAATTTTCCCGCAATGCACATACACATTATCGTACGATACACAATAAGTAATAACTTATCACAGAGGTTGTCAACCCTGTAGCTACAGCCCCCCCAAGTCTCCCCTATCATGTGGCACGCCCCCCTCTCCTCTGACCCCCGCCACATATCGGAGGAGATCAGGAATAAGGATTATCTATTCTATATAAAATCTATCTATATATAACCTAATCTATAATCTGTTTACATAGATAGATAGATAGATAGATAGATAGATAGATAGATAGATAGATAGATAGATAGATAGATAGATAGATTAGATAGATGGATAGATGGATAGATGGATAGATGGATGTTTTTTTTTGCTTTTGTGTTTTTGTACTTTTTTTAATTACTTTTCATAACTTTTAAGGTTTAAAAAAAAAAAAAAAACTTTGATGACTTTTATTAAACTATATAACAGGTATGGAAAATGAATGATCAAAAAAATTTGTGAATACTATAACTACTTTGAACAAGAGAACTATGCTGTAATAACGTCTATTATTTTACATGTAAAACATGTTGCATTACATTCGTCTTGCATTCTAAACACATTCGCATAAGAATGGTGTAAATTGGTACGAAGTGTGTGTCTCATTATCCATGACATTGTTACATCAATCAGTGGGACACCTACGCTTACTCCTTTTTACATTCACACCTATGTCAACTGCCGTGTGATCAACAGGATGTGCTGCTCCGGCTCAGTCGGCTCACAGTCTCTGTTTAGACAACCTCAACCTTTATTGCCATAATTTGAGCTTCTGTCATTTGGTTGTAACATTTTCAACATGTATGAAGCAACTTTCAGTGAAAAAATAGACTCTTCTGAAAGTGGAAGCCTGGTAGTAAGGAAGCAACTACCTATATGGTGTTTGTGTTTGGTGACATTTAGTAATATTCAACTTGCTACATTAAAAAAAAACACATTGTGTGTCTGAATATGCTAAAATAAATTTGTAAATAAATCCATTTAGGGCAGTTGGGCAAGGGAAAATATTATGTATAGAATGCTAGGTAATACTGTATTAAAAGAGAATAACTCCTCTAAAATCAGTTGTGGATTTACACTTGACAAAACCTCAGTGTAATTTTTTTAGCCTAAATGTTTAACATGCTTATTTCAATATAGTAAAGAGCAATTATCAGCATCGCTTACAGTAGTCTGACCGCGATGACCTCCATTACCTCATGCTTTGTCTGTAGTAAAATCCCAGTGAATGAGCATGTTGGATGGACTTGAGACCTGCACATACCAGATCAGACTGGAGAGACCTGCACCTGCCTGCCTTGGTAGCTGCTATAATCACCACACACACACACACACACACACACACACACACACACACACACACACACACACACACACACACACACACACACACACACACACACACACACTCACATTTATGATGAGGCTGGCTACAACTGTCCAACCGTAGTCTGTATATTACAGTATAGTTAAATGTAGTATAAATGTAACCAAACATGTGCATTCTTAAACTCATTTAATCTGCAAACAAATACTAATACCATTAATGTACACCAAAATAATATCTGCATCCTAGATTATTTGAAGTATATTCCCAAGGCTATTGGCAGTAAAAATTTTATTTGTAAGGACTTTTATTTTCTTGTTAAATGTCAGGGCATGCTCTGTTGGCGGTTTCTCTTAAGTGCATCACGACAGTGGAACAAGTGCCAGCAAACAGTCTGTGTAACTATAGTGCAAGGAATTACTTAATACTTTCTTAATAGCCATTAAACCAACTGCAAACAGTAGTGTTGGTTGACTGTTGTATCAGAAGCATAATGGACTTTATATATGTGTCTGCGTGGCACGACTATTCCATATATTCCATTTATTTCTGTAAAGATGCTTTGAGACAATGACCGGTGTAAAATAAATGTATACAAATAAATACACTGATGTATACAAATAAAATAAAATTGAATTGAATGACTACAAGTCTGAATGGAGGTTTGTGTAAAGGACAGTCAGTGTTCATGAAGCTAAAAAAAAAAATCATGAGTAAGTGAAGATAAATTAGCATAAAGATGTAACCATTTGCTTTGCTGTTTTTTTGTCGTCCCCCCCCTCTTAAAACACCTCCGCCTCTCCATGGTAACAAGGCCTAGTTAGCATGGATACCATGGAGATCCTGCTTTTAATGTGAGTGCTGCTTTTGTCTGCACACCTACACCAACGTGGGATAGGCCTTAATTACGCTTTCTGACACATTACATATGGCAAACAATGACGTGGTCCATTGTAGCTCACTTGGTTGATGTCATCCTTAATACCATTCCATTTTTGCAGCACTATTAATTAATTCAGGGGGGAAATTTCCTCTCCTAGCATGAACAATAATAAACAATAATAAGTCTTTTTTTATTATTAAAATTCTTAATCACTGTCAGCCTGATAGGCATGATTTCATATTTCTTACTAAATGTTTATACATTTATTAAATAAATGTTTCTGTTATGAAATGACTGATCTGACAGAACTAGTGATGATGATGATGATGATACTGTAAAAACGTCACATATCATTTATATTAAAAAAAGTAAAGAGATTGTCAATGTGCATGAATACCATTAATAAAAAACAACAACAACAACAACTCAATAATTTTATAAACACACATTGTTAATATTGAGATTTAAAATATATAATGTTGATAACCAAAACTGTAGAAAATAAACGATATGTTCAAAAGTCCAAAACACCTATCACACCAATATGTGAGTCTTCCCCAAACTGTTACCTCAAAATTGTGTAGGATATCTTCGTATGCTGTAGCATTACAATTTCCCTTCACTGAATCTTAAACACCCAAACATGTTCCAGCATGACAATGCCCCTGTACACAAAGCAAGCTCCGTAAAGATATTGCTTGTCTGAAAAAACGTTGGTGTGGAAGAACTTGAGTGTCCTGCCTAGAGCCCTGACATCAACCCCACTGAACAGATTTGGAATGTACTGGAATGCTGACTGCACCCCAGGCCACCTCACCCAAAATCAGTACCTGTCCTCACTACTACTGTTGTTACTGAATGAACACAAATCCCCAAAGACACACTACAAAATCTAGAGGAAAGCTTTCTTTTACCCTAACCTTAACCCAAGGTTATTTAAACAGCAAAGGGGTACTAAATCTGAAATTTGACTTTCAAGTATGTGTTTAATTGTCAGGCTAGAAACTTCCCATTTCCACCATCAGGGCAATAATTAAGAAGTTCCAGTCAACTGGAAATGTTATGAATCAACCTGGAATTGGACGTGTGTCTATATGGTCTCAACCCACAGTGAAGAGGATGGTTTGAGTGGACAAAAAAATCTAGAAGGATCACAGCTGGAGAATTGCAGAAGTTAGTTGCGTCTTGGGGTCAGAAAGTCTCCAAAACTACAATCCGAAGTCACCTACATCACCACAAGTTGTTTGGAAGGGTTTCAAGAAAAAAACCTCTGCTCTCATACAAAAACAAACTCAGGTGTCTTCAGTTAGCCAGACACTAGTCAGACACTTCAAATAGTATCGGGTTCTATGGTCAGATGAAACCACCATAGAGATTTTTGGCAATAAACACCAGGGGTGGTTTTTTGAGAGACACAGAGAGGTAGCCCTATGGAAAAGTACCTCATGTCCACGGTTAAATATGGTGGTGGCTCTTTAATGTCTTGGGGCTGTTTTTCTGCCAGAGATAGTGGACATTTTGTTAGGATACATGGCATCATGGACGCTATCAAATATCAACAGATATTAAATAAAAACCTGACTGCCTCTGCCAGAAATCTTAAAATGGGCCATGGTTGGATCTTCCAGCAGGACAATGATCCAAAACATACATCAAAATCAACACAAATATGGTTTATTGACCACAAAATCAAGGTCCTGTCATGGACGTCTCAGTCCCCTGACTTGAAACCTATAGAAAACCTGTGGGCTGAACTGAAGAGGAGAGTCCACCAGCGTGAATCTTGAAATTTGAAGAATCTGGAGAGATTCTATATGGAGGAATGGTCTCAGATCCCTTGCCATGTATTCTCCAACCTCATCAGACATTATAGGAGAAGACTCAGAGCTGTTACCTTGGTAAAGGGAGGTAGCACAAAGTATTGTTGCATTCCTATATTTAACAAAAATGTATTTGTTTTGGATAAACCTGTGTTTTGTTTGCAATTATGTGATAACCATGAGAGAATAGTATTTATGTGATTTTTTTTTCAAACAAAAGATCAAAAGGATAAACAATAACGACAATTTTTTACCAAGGGTACTCATTTTTTATAATAAACACACATTTACCAAGCTCATATTCACTAAGGGTGCCAATATTAGTGGAGGGCACTGTATAATGTTTGAAAAACATTGTGTATGTCAATAGTATGATACAACTGATTTCGGAGGTTTCAAAAATTATTTAATTAATTAATTTAAAAGAAGCTAAAGTGTTTACTGGACACAAAAATATTTTTATTTATTTATTACAGGAATGGTCTTAATGTCACGTATCCGGAAACCCGGGACTTCAAGTCCCATCAGCCACTGCAGTACACCACCTGACCACATGCACCTGACTCACGTTTTGTTAATTAGCACCATTGTGTATTTATAGTCCTTGTTGCACTTTCTCTGGTCTTTCGTTGTTATAGACTCACGCCACTTCTGTCTCCGTGTTTGTTTTTGCCATAGTGTTATGCCCAGTTGTCCTAGTGTTTTTGTGTCGTTGTTCATTTGTTTAAATAAATATTTAAAAATCTGGATTGCTTCGCCTCCATTCGCCAAACGTGACAGAACAGACCGTGACCACGAGGCAGTAGATTTTTTTTTTTTTTCCGATTCAGCAGTTTGCTCCCACCCTCCCTCCCTGGGTCTCATGGATTCCCTATGTTCGGACCTCAAGGATTCCCCGCTGTTCAGCTATCTCAGAGTCACGCAGCGGTGAGTCCTGTCAGGAGGTCTCCGCCGCCCCGCTATGTGTGTGAGGCGCCCAGCCCGGGCGGACTCATGAATTCACCTATGTCTGCCACCTCAGGGACTCCCCGCTGTTCAGCTATCTCAGAGTCGCAGCCGGTGAGTCCTGTGCAGGAGGCCTCCGCCCGCCCGCTTATGTGTGTGAGGACGCCCGCTCCGGGCGGCTCTGCCATGTTCGCTGACCTCAGACTCCCGCTGTTCAGTACCTTAGGTGCCTCAGCCTTCCTGTTAGCTGAGGGCACAGCCGTCTGTTCAGCTGTGGTCGTGACAGCTTCCTGTTCGCTGTGGACGCATCGCTGGCGCAGCTTTGGTTTTTGTAGGTTCCTTCGTGTGAGGGGCCTTCCTGTGAGGCCCTTCCTGCTCGCTGGGTGTTCTCTGCCATCCTGCTGCGCTGAGAGCCACTTTGCTCCACGCTCCAGACGCGCCCTTTCCCCGCTGCGCCTCAGTGGGTCGCCCTTCTGTCCACGTTCGCCATGCCGCTGGAGAGTCCTCCTTGTGAGACGTTGCGTCCGTGCCTCCCGCGACTGCGTGCCTCGCGAGAACCGCCGTAGCGCTCGCCCCGTAGCCTCGGAACCCGCCCGTGAGCCGCGAAACCCGCCCCCGGCGCCAGGTACTTCGCTCCCTTGACCCGGGGAGGTCTCCTGTCCGTGTGCTTTTATTTTTCCCGCCTTGTTTAGCTGTCGGTTTCTGCTGTTGCAGCCCCATTGTTTTGGCCCAGTGAGGTTGAGGGGGTGCACGTAACCAGTATACCACTCATAACTACACTATCCTGTTATACACATTGTGATTATAGTTTGTCTATTTGTTTGTTGTTATAGCTCACGCTGTCTCCGTGTTTGTTTTGCCATAGTGTTATGCCCAGTTGTCCTAGTGTTTTGTGTGTTGTTCATTTGTTTAAAATAAATATTTAAAATCTGCGATTGTCGGCCTCCATTCGCCAAACGTGACTTAAATGTTTGGAAAATTTACATCTATTTTCTGTAAACAAAACAAAACAAAACAAAACAAAACAAAACAAAAAAGCAACAAAAAAACAGCTGTAAATAACTGTCCATACGTGAGAGCACTGTGCATGAAAGGGTTCATTTTTGTTAAATACATATAAAAGCATATGTCACTGGGTTTTGCACAATTATCTTTACTCCCCCTTTACTGTGTCTAAGTGCATGACATGTAATAAAGTAACAAATAACATGGCCTAATGGTTATGTTGTGTTTGAATGCTTTCTTTGTTGTAGTAGATATCAGTCTATGTAAACATATTCACCTGAATGACTGATTTAATGCTATCATATGAATACCACAAGCTTTCAAATGATCACATATAGGAAAATGTCTTATTAAATTTTTAGTTAGAGTTTGTTACCCAAAGCGGTCCCAGATCACACAAACATCCATCTTCCTTACTGCTTAACCTACACAGGGTTGCAGCAGATCCTGGAGCCTATCCCAGGGAACTTGGGGCACAAGGTGGGCAACACCCTGGACAGGGGGCCAACCCATCACCGGTCACAATCACACACACATTCACACACTACAGACAATTTGGAAACGTCAATCAACCTACAATGCATGTCTTTGGACTGGGGGAGAAAACAGGAGTACTCAGTAGAAGCCCCCTACACATGCTTAGGACATGCAACAGACAGGGTGGAGGTGGGATTTGAACCCCCAACCCCAGATTTGGTTGTATATTGTTTATGCTTTTTTAGTTTGGTAGTGACAAATACCAATATTCATTATTACATTGCCTGATTGCCTTAAATATGTTTTATTTAATAGTGTGGAAACTGCATGATGCACTGCATTTATGGTTTTTCACATGAAAATAGAGTAGATTAAAATGTTGACCTAATTCGAGTATTTTAAAAGTTAATATGTCTCTAACAAATGCTTTTATCCAGAGTTACTTACAAAAATGCAATGAAGTCACTGTTCTCACACTAGAGTTATATGTTATGGTCTAAGAATATCATAGGATTAAACCTCTGTTATATCTGAGTTAGTGTGAGAGTTAGTTCAGCAAAGAAAACAGTACAAGACAGTACAAAAAAGCCGGTGACTCAGCTGTTCGAGGGAAGGCAGCCAGGGGAAGTTCATTCCTCCACCTGGGTGCCAGATCAGAAAAGAGTCTTGATGAAAGCCTTCATTGTGTCTTGAGAAATGGAGGGTCAAATCAAGTCATGCTATGCTTGTGGATTGAAGGGAACATGGTATGGAACACGGTTTGATGAGTAATCACAGGTAGGAGGGGATGCTGGTTCAATTTAGGCTTTGTAGACAAGCATGAGTATTTTAAATCTGATGCAGGCAGCTATAGGAAGTGGAGGGAACATAGCAATGTAGTGAACACAAGTCATGCAGCTGCATACTGGATCAGTTTCAGGGGTTGGATAGTAAGCAGGGAAGACTTTCTAGGTGTAAACTGTAGTAGTCCAACTGTGAGATGAAAAGAGACTAAACAAGCACCTGAGTGACCTCCATGAACAGGAAAATTATGATTTTCCTCATGTTATAAAGGAGAAACATTGAGAGGCCTTCTAAATGAACTGGCATACTTCTTGTGTGTCCAAGTTAACAGCTAATTTTGGAAACATTCATCTATTTAACATGCACATTGATGTTACACTTATGCCACTACATGGAGACATACCTATAAAAAAAAGCACTGAATAAGTGCTTCACACTCTATGCAGTTTGTATAAACGATCCTCTTTACCTCAATAGAAAGATGTAACAAACAACCTTCGGTTTAACAACCTACCACAAACGGAAAGGCTGTGTGCATCTTAGTGCATGCCTGGCTCTCTTAGCGGAGATTATCGTTGGAGCTGGAAATAAACCTGGACATGGGGACATGCCAACAGCCCTGTGTTTGCTGTCACCATGCTTAACGTGAGCTCTCTGAGCAAGAGCAGGTGCTTGAGAAGAGGCTCCAATTAGAGTCACAATGCATGAAGTGATTTAAAGTGCCTTTCGGTTTTCTCTCAATGTTGTTTGGACTCCCTCATAGAGTTCTTTTCATCATACAATGTACAGCTCCCTGCTTATGCATTCACAATGCTTAATTCAGTACCAGGATAAACACAGTTATATATACAATAGTGTCAATAAATATCTTATCTTTTGTTTATGATTAGAATGAAATGATGCAACATTATACGTTTAAGTTTTCTAAAGGAAGGAAATCCGTGGCTGTGTACTGTACGTGCTAATGTAACAGCTTCCACTGGAACCTAATGCTTGAGGTTGAGCTGACTCATGAGGCTAAATGGAGAGGGATGTATTCCGATTGTAGTTGTTCACCCAGAGATGAAGCCATTTGACACAAATTGGATACAGCCCAAGATTCACTGGCCTGAGAGCACTTCACGCTGTTTACTTGTTGCTCAAGATGCTTTAATGGAGAGAAGACCAGCTGACTCAGTTCATGTGCAGTGTGCAGTAAAAAGCTTTTACCACCCTTATATTTAATGAAAGAGTTATACTAATATCTTCAACTAAGATTATAATACTTGCACTGGCCTAGCAGATTTTTGACTGATTTGAATGATATGACAATGCTAAATTTATCTTTGTTTGATTTGTAGCCTATTACGCTGTAGATGAAAACCTGTCATAGTGCTAATGGCATCATAAAATGTCTTATCTGACTCTGTTGGAGATATATGAAAACATATATACAGTATATGCAGTCCAACTAAGAAACTAAAAACATCTTTGTTTGCAACCTAGGTAAAGATACACAGGTACTGTATAATCATATCCTAAAACACTGGTTTATCTGTTATATGCCAGCTCACAGGCATCACTAACAACGATAAAGCAACTATAGATTAGATTATAATAAAATATAATATGCGGTACACAAAAATAAATGCCTGTATTTTATCTTTTATCTTTCCCGACCCCAACACTAATTGGTTTGGAAATGTAATGCGTTGTGTGGGTGAGGACACTAATCACATTTAGAGAGCTAGTCAAAACACAGCACTGTCACACTCGTGTCTCTGCCAATCGTCCGGCTAAGCTTTCAATAAAGGCCAAAGTGAGGGAGAAACACACTTCTAGTGAGCTCAATTACTGCTGTCTTTCATTAGAAATAAGTAAAAAGCATGGTTAGGGTTAAAGCTTGACCAGTCTAATAAAGATCAGCTGCATATTATATGCAAATAAAGAAATATTTACTCATTTAAAATATAGGAGAGAGTTGGCTTATCCAGTTTTTATTTATTGTTTTTATTTATTTTTACATAACACACAGAAAACACTTTTGAAATCACTTAGTGATGTCCAATTTGCTTTCCATTTTCAGTAAGCTTTTAATTGGCTGTATACTTGCAGTGTTTTTGCTGCTATTTGCATCTGAATCATCGTGTTTCTATATTTGCTGAAAAAAAGGGCCGTGTGTAAAAGCACTAATCATCACTATTCCTGAGGCAAAATAGTCTGGTTCAAACAATAACTAAATATCTCTTTAAAGGAAGATTAAGTTATTTATTATTTCACATTTACTAAGCCACATTCACTGGCCTCAGAGCACTTCACACTGTTTACAGACTACTCAAGATGTCTTCAGTTATTCGTAGATAGCTCGATAGCTAGCTAGCTAGCTAGCTAGCTATATAGATAGATAGATAGATAGATAGATAGATAGATAGATAGATAGATAGATAGATAGATAGATAGAAACTTTATTCATCCTGAGGGAAATGGCAGACTTACACTAGGGGTAAAAATTTGAATAATATTCTTATTAATTCTTCTAATTTGACGAAACACTTGCGTGATTCTCATCAGCAATAAAGTATGGTACGAATAGACTGAATGATTCTAATCATGATTACAGTACTAATAGATTGATTGACTCTCATCATTAGCATTGTGTGCTTCTCATCATCAATAGAGTACAGTACTAATAGATTGAGTTATTCTAATCATCAATAGGGTAGAGTACTCAAGTGATTCTTATACTTAAATAAGATTAGTATCAGCACTTGAATGGATCTTACCCTCACATCACACTTGACAGAGGGAAAAACATAGGCAGTTTGAGCTGTCATCAAAATATCAGGACGTGTAGTAATCAGTGCCCAAAGGAATGCACTGTCCATGGAATTCAATGTATTTTTAATATGTTTTAAAAGTAATGTGAAAGTAAAATAATTAGTAATCTGATTACTTTTTACATGCAGTAATCAGTAATGTAATCAGATTAAAATTTTAAAGTAGTAACTAGTAATCTGTAGTAGATTACTTTTTTTTTGAGTAACTTACCCAACACTGGTACTCAACTAGAAAATGTGTACATGGGAAAACTCCATTATTTCCAGAAGGAACTGCCCTGACGGTCGTCCATGGTTACATACGCAACCTACCATTTTACAGTCTACAACAAGGACATTGAGGATCTCATCTAGTGTTACTATGCAAACAAGAACACACTAATAATGTATAACATTATTAAACACATTATGTTTTATGAAAAAACCCACCCATAAAAAGCAACATGGCCTGTAATATTCACTGCTTATAAAGAATTTTCAAAGCTCACTGCAAATTGAAATAACACTCTAATCCACTTGGTGTGAATAATGAATGACTGACCTGTCTGGTCTGCAGTGAAGTGTTTCTAACTGACCACAGTGGCAGGAGCTGCACTTAACTACTGTAAATGTCACAGTATAAAAAAGGTTACAGCATTTGTGTGCAATATAGTCTTTATAAAAACCATCAGCCCAGTTTTTCTATAAATGTACTCTCACCAATTACAGGTTTAAAACTTCTTCTTTACTATCAAATTCCTTTTATTTATTTATTAATTTATTCAGTAAAAGTGGTTATTGTAGATTGGGCCTAATTTTGAGTTGTGTAGTCATTTGATGCAGTGTCCTGTATACACCACCTTACCTAGTCCTCCTGTTGTCTGATATAAAATTTCTAATTTCATTAAAAGCTTTCACATCCAAATGCTTTTGTTTCAGCCATCTTTGAAGCCTGAACCTTAATATCTCACTCTACGAAATGCTTTAATGTTGTGAAAAAGTACAAAGGACTATTTGCAATGCAGAACATCCCAGTTCAGAACAGACCTACAGCATCAGACAGCATTTCTTCTCTCCCTCTTATCCAGTTTACTAATGTATTATGAGGTACAATTTGAAAATAAAATTTACTTGTCTGAGCATGAATTATTGGTATAATTGCTAGTGATTGTAATATTTTACTGTCTTCATGTTCATGGATGGTAGTTACACTGTTTTTTGTAGGGGTGATTTGGTTTGTAAATGTGTTTCTTTTCAAACAGGCGTGGATCAGACATGGCACCTAAAGGCCAAGCAGCTCAGATCACACACTGACACAGGGGTGGCTAGGAAACTCAAGTTGTTTCCTGTCAACAGCAGTGGCTTCTGCACATGCATAAGGGCTATTGGTAGTGTCTGTCTGCTTGTGCAATTATCAGTGTATTTGTGTGTGTGGGTGTCCATCTGGTTCTGTGTGCTTAAGTGCATGCTTCAGATTTTTTTTTGTGTGAATGAAAGATATTGAGGCACAGGATAATTGTGTCTGATAGGCGAAGAGATGACATATTGTATGTATATGTGTAATTGTTTGTGTGTGTGTCTGGTGTGTTGGAGGGGAGTTTGTGTGTTTCTGTTGGAGAGGCATTATGGTAGTTTTGGTGACATCCTGTAGACTCTCGGTGTAGTCTATGGTGTATGTGCAGCTCATTGAGGGCTAAACAGTACCATGTGAGGCTTCAGTCTGTGTTTAATTACCACACATGCTGTCAGCAGCTTAACTAATGAGGAGTTCATGTCACTTGTCTAATAGAACAAAATCACATTGTCGTTGTTCTTCTGCTGAAACATTATTTCTGTCTGATAGCAGATTTCCTGCTGAGTTCAGGAAATACATCTGGAACATTGTCTTCCTTCTCCTTTATTCTATTTCTTTTCTTTTTAAGGAGATAAATATGAGACCACTGTACATGGATGTATGTATGAGTAACCGTAAGGCTTTGCATTACCATTTTATTAAAATTATGGTTAGGTCATTGACGATTATGAAAGAAATAAGGAAAAAAACAACTGGGCATCGTCTTACATGGAATTAATCAACAACAGTGTAGTATATGCTGTTACGACTTCAAAATTATTTTCCAATAACTGCATGTCCCGAAGTATTGTATTCCTCTTATACCACAGCAGTTTACCACAAATTACATTTTTACATTTATGAATTAATAACACAACATACTTTAACAGTTTATAGTTATATTTATTGTGGAACATTTGCAAAAACATTTAGTTCTTGTAATCTCCTCACTAGATTTTCTTTAAGTAAATAAGCCAAAAAAGGCAGGTTAACATGTTACTGAAAAAAAGGAAAGTGCAAAGTCCTCTGTCCTGAAGACTCTTCTGTGATAGGAAACCTAGTGACAGTCGCCACGTTGAGACTGGTGACTCCTTCCATATTTACTGTATATATATATATATTTTTTTTTTAATTTGCCAAAGGTTGAGTGGAAGAAATTGAATCTCCTGCACAGAGCCCTGACCTCAACCCCACTGAACACCTATGTTTTGGATGATCTGGAATGCCGAGTGTATGCCAGGCCTCCTCACCCAAGATCAGTGTCTGACCTCACTAAAGCTCTTGTGGCTGAATGAGCACAAATCCCTACAGCCACGCTCCAGAATCTAGTGGACAGCCTTAGTGGAAAGATATAGTGATGCTGTAATATTTCACTTATTTATTTGATTGAATATAATATCTTAATATAGTATATCAACATGCAGTTTAACATCACACACACACACACACACACACACATTTCAGAAACTATAGGCTTAACATGAACACAACAAAATGGCTGTCACAGAATGAACTGAGCAGTGTTAAACTTGACATACCAATAAGCGTGGAATTAAATTTCCCAGATCGCTACCAACCCGAGGTATATGCTTAAGGTTTAAAGCTAATGTGTAGAGTACAGCCATAATTTTGTTAAGTGTTTTATTATAGTGAAAAGTGACTTTTCTTTAACATTGTACAATGCATTCGTCAACGATCTGCAGTTATGTTCTTATTATGCTATGTAACTTTCGGTTAAGTCTGATCTTCACTCTGAGTACGTGTTCCAGTGCTACAAGAAACCGAAACACATTTCATATAATTATTCATTTCATTGTTTGATTACAATACAGGAGTGGCAGGAAGAATAGGCATGGCACAGTATCCGTTTCAGCGAACTCTGAACAAGTCTCTTCAACTCTATTGAACTAGCCTGCTACATGGATGTATAACCCACATAAAAGTTTACATTGGTTCCTGAGCAACATCACTCAAATGCGGCTTCTTATAATGTTCTAATGAGTAAAGTTAACATTATTATTATTAGCAGTGTAACCTCTACACCGGCAATACAAATACTTCAGCAGTGTTTACATGACAGGTGAGCAATATTATGGGTAAAGCAAGGAAGCATTTGTTTCCTATCACTTTTCCATGCTGCATTTCTGAATATAACAACATGCTTATATTTCATTTTTATGTAGAATATGTACCTCTTAAGAGTGGTGTGTGTGTGTGTGTGTGTGTGTTTGTGATTGAGAGAGATAAGTTTTGCCTAAGGCATGGTACTTGAAAATTAACTTAAACACACCTATGACTTTTTAGCCATTAAGCACACCTATTTGTTAAGTGCTGTACTTAAAATGGCCTAGGATAGGATGCAGATAGTGATAAACATCAGGAATTATGCACTTTGGTTCCGGTAGGTACTCTGACAAATCCATAAACTGATGCCAAGGCACAACCTAGGTTCTATTTATACAGAAGTGATGGAAAGCAAGGAAAATGTTATATAAAATCCTAGTTATTCAACAAAGAAACAATCCATAAACTGGGACAACAGTGGATAAGTTCATTTAAATGGCCAAAATGACTTAACCAAACTAAATAAACATTCAACTATTATCCTTGTCCAAGGTGAATTGTTCACCAGTGACTCAATGTTCTAAACGTGGCAGAAAATGGGATAGAAGAGTTGAAAGCATGGTAAATGTTGCCCTCTAGTGTTCGTCTTTATGGCCTAATCACTACAGTCTTCATCACAATAATAAAATAAAATAAAATATGAACTTCAAAAATGTATTATATTGTATGATATATTATATTATATTATAAGTAACAAACACATTAATTCACTGTATATACTGTTAAATGTAAATGTCTCTGGATCCTACAACAGAGTTTTTTGTTTTTTTCCACTTTCAGAGAAGGTTCCATATATAATGAACTCTTCCCTGGTTAAAAAGTCCAACTTGACCAGTCTGACCACTTACCAGCTAACAAAACACAGACTGAGATACTCACACTGGTAGACTGTGTTTGCTGGGAAGTGCTGGTAGATGGAAGGAGTTTTTTTTTTTTTTTTTTAATGAGAACCACAAAAGCTACTTCATAGACAAGCCATTACATCATTTAAGAAAATAACACAACAGAAAGCCATTTAATCAAGGAATAAAGAAGATGGAGTATATAATGTACTAGATTGAACAGCTTGACCTGTAGTATGGCAGCTGGTAGCTGGGTGAACTAAACTGGATTTTTCAGTGGGTTTGAATATAGGGCTTTATAATATGATTATCTATTATGTGATGTGGAAATGATTTCTGAACCAAACCATGTCAAGACTTCACTTGAGATTACCACACCGAAGCTAAGAAAACTGTAGCAGTGTTTACATTAACCAAGTGAGGAATATGGGTAAAGGAATGAGACATTTGTTTGCTATCACTCTTCCACGCTGTACTTTTTAATGCAGTAATGTGCTTTGTTAGATTCCTTGCCTCTGCCTGCTATTTTTAGGAGACACAAAAGTGCCTCACAGAAAATATCACATGAATATGGATGGCATGCTTCACAGCTGCATGAGAAGGCAGCACCATAAACCATAGACATGCTCGAAGGTAAAGTCAGTACTCCTTTGATCAATTCGTTCTCAATGTTTTTAAGGTGATACAACAATACATTCTCTATTATGACAATAAGGATACAGAGTAATATGTAAACTAAAGAGCAATAGCATTGTAAACTCATGACTGTAAACACATCCCTATCTGGTGATTCGATATATTATAGGTAAAACAAGTGTCAGGTTCCATAGCTACTTATTTGTCTGCCATTTCTCCCCAGGCTGTAGAATGTATAGATCGAATCAGAATACCATACTTTTCCTTCAAATCAGCTTTTACCAGACTTCTGTTTCCTGCACACTTTTTCAGTACCTGTAGAAATAGGTTTTAAGCTTCGAAAAAGACAGGTTACATTAATATTGACATGATATATTGTGCAACTTATTTGGGCATATTTATTCCCCACTTTCAGGCTCATATGCATGAAAATGCATGATTTTAGCACCACAAGGAAAATCTGATTAAATTAGCTTCATCAGTTCCAAAATTAAAAATGTACTCCCATTCATCCCTCAATCAGGCAAGCTGTGTTTTTCTAACAAAGTTCTGTGTCCTCAATTTACTTTGCAAGTCAATGTAACTGAAAGTGTGTGTGTGTGTGTGTGTGTGTGTGTGTGTGTGTGTGTGTGTGTGTGTGTGTGTGTGTGTGTGTGTGTGTGTTTATAGCTGTAGAGTTGGGAGCCAATTTGGGGCTCAGTGGGCTATATGTCTTCGAAGACAAGTTTATTTTTTGCGATAGTCGATTTTTCAAGTCTCCTTAAGCGTCAGATGCTCTCCTTGAGAAAGAGGCCAGTGGATGATTTCCTTAATCAGGTCTCAAATTCCGGCACGCAGTCTAAGAGAGAGAGAGAGAGAGAGAGAGAGAGAGAGAGAGAGAGAGAGAGAGAGAGAGAGAGAGAGAGAGAGAGAGAGAACCGCCAGACGGCGCTGTCGCGCTACTTCTTTTCACCGGATTAGAGCCAAATCGGAGCGCCACTACCAATCTCAGGACTCAAAACATGGCCACATCCCAAACAGCATACTTTACTAAATCTTATGTCAGAATAGTAGAATGAGCACCTGCTGAGCACTTACACCACCGGTGCTGTCAAATGTCTGGAATGAAACACACACACACACACACACACACACACACACACACACACACACACACACACACACACACACACACACACACACACACACACACACACACACAACACACACACACAACAACAACAACAACAACAGCAGCAGCAATTAAAAACAACAACAATAGTAGTAGTAATAATAAGAAGAAGATGACAACAACAACCTAACAATGTGTGGAACAGATTTAGACATACAAATAACAACAACACGTTTATATGTATAAAGCTATTTAGCTATTCTCCATCCATCCATCTTCTACCGCTTACTCCTTGTTCAGGGTCACAGGGAACCTGGAGACTATCCCAGGGAGCATCGGGCACAAGGCGGGGTACACCCTGGACAGGGTGCCAGTCCATCGCAGGGCACAATCACATACACACTCACACACCCATTCATACACTACGGACACTTTAGACACGCCAATCAACCTACCATGCATGTCTTTGGACTCGGGGAGGAAACCAGAGTATCCGGAGGAAACCCCCGCAGCACAGGGAGAACATGCAAACTCCACACACACAAAGGCCCCAGAGGGAATCGAACACCCGACCCTGTAGGTGTGAGGCTAACCACTAAGCCACATTGCACCCTATTTAGCTATTCTACACATTATTATTATTATTATTATTATTATTATTATTATTGTTCACTGATGATTATCCTAGTAGACCATCTTTACCAGCTGGAAATGCTGGGAGAAAGGAAATAATTTTTGTCTCAAACATTTATAGATCAAATTAGCCAAGTAATAAGGGAGCTGAAAAATAACTTATAAGCTGCAATCATGGTGTACCAGTTTCAGCAGTTTGGTATTATTATTATTATTATTATGTTTGTTGTTGTTGTTATTGTTGTTGTTGAAATTTCTAATACCAGTTCAAAACGTCTGCAATTTAATCTGTCACATATCCCATGGGGGTTAAAGAAGTTGAAGCGCTTACGGCCATTTTTAAGTATTAAAAATACCTACAAGATGCACATCTCACAAATTAAATTGTATTGCCAGTGAGTAGCCGCTTAAAACGTGGAGCTGTGAGTGGTACAAACAGCATTAAATAAATAAGAATGTAGAGGGGAAAGAAGATAATATATATATAAAAAAAAATTAAATACTAAAGCACTGAAGCATGTGGTAAGACTGTCTATTTTTATATGCAGGTAGTGTGGACTAAGATAAAATAGATGTCTAAACATCAGCAGGACATTAGTGGACTTTAGTTGGTGAAATAGAGGGCAGGAAGCACTTTAAACATACCATACCCTATTCTAAATGAAATTTTTCACAAGACGGGGAAATTACTGGCTTTCTGAATAAGCTGCAGAAGAACTGCTGGTCTACAAAATGTTGGTTTGTCTGTTTTGCTGTGTGCCCACTCTGAATACACTACAGTAGGCTAGAGGAGAAAGATTGGCAAACTAAAACTGAAAAGAAGTACCTAAAATAAATTTGACACTGGGATTTCTGGTTCATAGTTGAGAGTAAACAGTGCTTACTTGTTCTGCCGTTTCTTACTGATGCTTGTCTGTAAGACAACGTCTATTTTTATAGCTTTCTTTGTTACTCACCTCAGACCCACTGTTCTATTGTATTGGACATATTGAACGATAAATAGAGTTTTCTGGATTATTTTTCTGGGGAATGTTTTGGTCTGTCTGTTGCTCTGTGTTCCTGCTGTGTTCCTGTAGTTTTTCCATCTAGGTTTCCTGGACAACCTTTCCTCTAACCTGAATGATTCTTAAACAGTCTGATTGATTTACACTGTAGTTAATTCCCCATCTACCAGCTTCAAGCCATCTTTCTTTTTCATGATCTGTATCACTGTTGCTGGGACATTTATATAATTCATAAATTCAACTGTAGGCATTGGGATCCTGGTGCAGGCTTACATACAGTATATTATAACTGTGGGTTTGATGTGAGTCTCGTCCTCAGCTTATTGAATGTATATGAACTAATATTAGAACTAATTTCTATTATGTTCAATGGTAATTAATAATTTAGACTGACTGTGAGTATTTTTATGCTTTGTAATTGTAGCTTGATAGCATAATTATGGCCACGATTGTGTAACCATTTAGACAATGGTAATGAAATAATCCTTATCCCAGCTTTATAGATACAATAACCAATTGTACTGAAGGCCAAGTTTATACTATTGAGACCCTCTCAAGTCTAGTTTGGATGTTCACATATGTAGATGTCTGTACACCAGGCAAAACAGAAACAACAACAACAACAAAAAATAAACCTAGTGTGATCACTTATCAATCACATCAGTATAGAAGTTACATCTTTTTGATCATTTGTATTTACTGATATTAAGTGATTCATGTATTGAAACACTTCGATTTATCCTGATTCTGTACTTATTTCTAAATCGAATCCTTTCTCCTGCCCTAACCTCCTTCATCAATAGCACTTCACAAGTAGATACTTTGAGAAACCTTACATTTACAACTATTCATTTGGCAGATGCTTTTAGGCAAAACAACTTACAACAGAGCTGAGCAGATGAGGGTAAAAAGTTTTATTAAAGGCAGCTTGGCAATGCTGGGATTCAGACTCACAATGTTCTGATCAGTAGTTCAGAGTCCTAACTGCCAAGCTACCACTCCAGACCTGATTCTAATGTCACAATTCTATCTAAATGAAAGCATCCTAACCACTTAACTACAATACTAACTTCTTTGAGACTCTGCAATCGTTTTCTGTTTAAGACTTGATAATGATCTGCTCTCTGTCACTTCGATATTTTTATTTTTCTAAACCAGTGGTTCCCAACCTCTACCCCACATTGTTTATTGTTTCCTTTGCTCTTACACAATATATGTTTACAAGCTGGATCAGCTCTTCCACAGCACAGATAACAGACCAAATATGCAGGCAGCAATGTATTTACAGTAGATTGAACTGAGCACTGTTTACAGCAGACTGAACTATCCGTAGATCAGTGACTCCAGTTTTTCGAAAATAAACCATCACACCCTCTGTTATTATTATTATTATTATTATTATTATTATTATTATTATTATTATTATTATTATTGATGTGGTATAGGGTCCCAGGTTTGATCCTGAGCTCCGGGGTCTACGTTTTCCTCACACCTCTGAAAAACATGCTAATAGGGGGACTGGCTAAATAAATTACCCCTAGGTGTGCATGTGTGTGTACATGGTGCCCTGTGATGGACTGGTATTTCATCCAAGGTGTATTCCCACCTGATGCACAATGTTCTTTCGATAGACACCAGATCCACTGCAAACCTGATCAAGAATAAATTGGTTCTTAAAAGTGTTTGAGTGAGGTAACAGTCACCCTTCGGTAATGTTAGTTAATAGTTTAGTAATCAATGAATTTTATGTAGCTGGACCACAGAATGTAGTTAAATAGACCTGAAATAAATCATCACAATATAATCTCTGACCTTTCTTCTATTGCAGTTTCTGACGCTGATCATTTGTGAAATCTTTAATACACTCCACTACCACAGTATTATACTATCATTGACTACTATCTATAGATCAACACAAATTCTCTCCTGCCCTCTCTTGGTCCCCAATTTTTCATAGTGTATTTTGTTCTCCTTGATTAAATAATTCAGCAGTATGGTTTTCATTTCCATTATTAAGGAGATGATTTTCTGATTTTATTTGTATGACAAACCATGACAAAACAAACAATTGTATTTGCCCCCAAAATATTTACTTCCAAAAAAAACTTGCTTTTAGAAAATCCAGAAATCTGATGGAGCTACTGTTTCGCCCTCTTCTAGTGTCATCAGCCTTGGTATAATGTTTGATAAAATCCCCTCCATAAATAAATAAAAGCACTTTCCTTCTGTTCCTGCTCCTCATACATACTTTTATAATTTCACATTTACTTTACTGCAATTCCCCTTTCCTTTGGTATATCGGGTGGGTAAAGTCGATAACTGCTCAGCTCAGATTGCTCTTGTTCTCTGTCTGAATGTCTAAGTCTACCCAATTAATTAATTAGTCAACTATGGCTTATATTATTGACTGTATATTCTCACTCTCTTTATCTTTCTGAGATTTTACACCATGAGACAAGTGCTAGTGTACTTGTAGTCCCTAAGACTGACCATTAATCAATGGCATGTCCCTCAGATTTCTTGATTTCCGACAGTGTCTCTGGGTGTTTTCTCTGCCCTGTTTTTAGTGAAAACATACTGTTCCTCCCAAATCCTGTTCCCTCTCCTCCGTTGAACTTCTCTTTTCTCTTTTAGCCTACACCTGGGTGCTAGCCTAGCTTATGCCTGTTCTGTATACTCATTCATGCCTGTGGAAAAACTACACCCACTAAATTATTGTTTCAAATAATAGAATATACTACTAAATTACAGTATATTACATAGTTTAATATCTTCGCACATCAGTAGAGATCAGGCAATGTTACAGTGACCCTTAGTCAAGCTCACCATTAAAAAAAGCCTGCTTCAGCATTTATGTTTACTAAGCTGCTTTCTCATCTGCCCTTTTGTATGTTTTTGCTGTGTCTCATGGCATTGATGTGAGAAACATGGACAATGCTGATCCGAAGTGACGTGTGTCTCCCATCCCAGGACAGCGTCCATGGCTACAGCCCAACCTCCGTTCCTCTGTACTGGGCTGTTTTTGTTCACAGCAGCTCATGCGGATAATTTGCTGGGATGGAGTGGAGGGCTGTCACAAGGACTCTGCTCAAGGGGTGTGGGAAAACTAGCAGAAGCATCTTCTATGTTCAAATGCAGCCTGCAATGACAATGGCAAAGTCTGAATTTCTCCATTTTTTAAGCAACACAAAGAGAATACACTTTTTTTTTTTTTGCTGTTTTAAATGCCTTTTCTTCATTTCACTGTTTCTATTGTTTATGCAATTTCCTCTCCTCTCCTGTCTCTTTCTTGTGTGTCTCATTTGAAAATTGGTAGAATAATGCTTCTGACAAGGCCCCTTTAGATCATAGTCTGTTCGGATATGATTTGTGTGTTTGTGTTTTTTACTTTAAAGCAGGAGAATATTAATGCACTGTATGACAGTAAACCCATGTGACACTCTTACAGCAGTAGAAATGCATCTTTGGTGTCAGTCACTACACACACTTGTTTTGATACATTGTATGCTTCTTTTCTGGTATTTTCTAATATAACTTATAATTCCTCAGCATATTTCACTTTATTCCACTTATCCTGTCATAGAAAATTAATTTTTGGAAACACGGACTGGTTCCTAGGAACATGTCAGGTGGTGAAATCTTCTGCAGGTTTTTCAATCATCTGCATTGCTACTAGGGTTTTATCTGATGGCTTAACTTAGAGAAGAGTCACCTTTCTTTTGTAGCGAACACTCACACTTTGGGTCTTTGAGACACACAGAAGCCATAGCCAGCTCTTCCATCTTCCAGCTCTCAGCTCTCTTGCAGCATCTCTGTGATTTTTAACAAGTCCCAAAGCCACACACTCAGGGATCCCAGAGGAGCAGCAGGTGGAGGAACATCCGTACGGCAACTTTCTCTGAGTTTTGTGACAGGTTTGTGCCCATGCTAGTGGATCACAGGGGGGCACCGGTGTTCTACTGTTCCACAGCTATGCCCAAAACATGCTGTGCATGGCCTGCATAGCACCTTGCTCAGCAGGGGTCAGTGACCCAAGCAAGCCAAGCGTAGGCTTATTACATGGAGAGAGCGACAGAGGAGCTCACTGGAAAGTAAAGGGGATAAAACACGCTCCCAAAAATAGGCCTCCCCGGGCCATTGTAGCAAAGGACGGAGTGACATTGTGGACGACGTTAACATCTGTGTATAACCTCGCAGTTACAAACGCCCCTTTGCCTAAGTTTGAGCCAGACTCCACCAGCATCCTCCAAGGAACAGCCATTTTGGAACGCTCTCCCCGACACAGATGTTGCATATTAAAAAGTGGGGCTGTTCGAGAGAGGAAGAGCAGGCAGGAAAGTGAGGACTGTTCTCCGTGGGTTTCACCTGTGCCGTCATCCGAGAAGCCAATCCATGAGAGGAAGCTGACTAACCAACCAAAGGCAAAGTGACAACAATGATAAAGTCATCTCATTTCCTGTCTGACCCTGAGCAGGTAGAGATGCGGACAAATGACTCCACTCTCGAGAGTCTCTTGTTTACCTCTGATCTTCCGTCTTCCTTTTTCAAGTCTTTGCTGCTGATTATTTCTATAGCTTTATATATATATTTCTTGACTGCCTTGATAAGCAGCAATCCATTATTATTATTATTATTATTATTATTGTTATTATTATTATTATCAATTCAACAAAATTATAGTTTTATAGACATTAAATTTTTTGTTAGCTGCTCCCATTATAAATAGCATTACTTTGTTAGCATTATATATATATATATTTTTTTTCATTTGTTCTGCTTATTATCTTACTACTGTTTTCAGAAAAAAACTCTTCAGCTTTTTCCCTTTCCTTGCTTTTATTTCTTATTTTTCTCTTTTTCTCTTCCCTACCTACCTTCGCTCTCGCTCCTCATTTTGACAAATAAAAAACTAATTTATTTTTTAATCTCAAGTGACAAACTATAAAAGCCTAATCCATTGTGAGGCATCGAGTTGCGTCCACAAGATGGAGATATTCACCAAAATGAATTTTCTTTTGCAATGGCCTTCCTGCATGTAGTGATGGGTATTTCAGTAGGATCTATAGACTATATATTGGTATATACATACATATATATATATATGTTGGCACACAGCTCTGCCACAGCATTCCCTATTGGCTAAGGATATGGCAGATTGTGTGTTAACAAACGGGCTGTGTACGTCCTGTGTTGATTGGGTTGCCTCTGAGGAGTGGGCTGCAGAGTCAGGGTCAGGATGGTTCAGTGCTTCTGTGCTCAGGTGTACACTGGGCCAGAGTTCAGGTGTGTGTTCACATTCGGCTCCACGGGAGCATAAGCAAAGTGGTTGTAACCTGCAGCGCTCACTGAGGGGCTGCACGGCTACTCAGCACCAAACCTCCTCTCAACAAAACGGCCAGTTCAAAACATCCATCACCAACATACATTACTGTAATGTAAATTATATTTTGAAAAGACTTTGGAAGTAACTAAAATTATATCAAGATCATAATATCTGTTAATCGTGAGTAATTACTAGCTGTAACAGAATAAAATTTTGTGTATTGATCAGAAAAAATTTGAACCTGCATTGATATAAATCTTCCAGCTCTTTCTTTCACTATGGTGTCTCCTTTGAAAGATTCATAACTGTAGTATCAATACAGCGGGGACAATTTATCATCCATATTCTACAAGGACGCTCAACTCCTTTATTCTAACCCCAAAACTTCAACTGGGAAACAGATAACTACAGTTTCCACTGCTTCTTTCCATTTCTTTTTCCTTTGTGTTTTATTGCAAAAAGTTAGTGTTGGAAATATTCATTGATCAAAAATTTCTCAAAAAGAAGTTGCCACCATCCCCCTTACCCCATCCCCCCCATCCTACCTATAAATTTTCAAAGTTTCATTGTAACACAGCTGACTTGTTCATATGTATTTTAAATTCAGGCACACACAGTCAACATTCAAATTGCCTAATGAAAAAAAAGTGTTATTGATTCTGCATTAACACCATATTGGCATTCACAGTAATGTGTGAAACATGGTGATGTTCTGAGTGTGAATGAAAGTGCAGCGTTTACTGGAGGCAGTATGAATGTGAGGGGTGAAATGAGAGTCAGCGAGATCACATGAGCCATAAGAAGATATTTTCATCTTAGCCAGCTGAGAAGATAAAACTACTATGGAGTTTTTCCATTGATCCAGATCACCAGCATTTATACTGACGAACTTAAGAAACAGTCATGCATCTAAAAGTGTAAAGTTTTACGTGGCTATTCTTGTCTTTGGCTGTGGTGCCATATTAGCATTTTTATGTTATATCCAAACCTATAAGACAAAAAACAAAACAAACAAAAAAACAGGTTGTTGCAAATCTTTGCCATTTTGTTGTCTCCATGGTCTGTTGCTCATGTCATATTTATTCTGACTTTCGACTCATTTTCCAGATTATTTAGTCAATAGTTCAAAGTAGGTCAAAAAGCCTCATTGAGACTGCACTGAGGCTGTATAATATGTATGCAAAATTAATATGGACTACACAGGTCAAAATATCAGGAACATTTTGAATTTATTTAAGGACATAACCTGATCCAAATGTATGTGATATAACAAACATGGATACAAGACTAATGATCCATAGCTGATTTATTTTTTTTTGTTAGCTGTGACAACCCTGACTGCTGTGTACACTGTAAGGGGTCATTAAGATATTCATAAGTATCTTTTCAAATCCACCTCCAGTGCATGTATCATTGTTCACAATTTCTCACAATGGTGGTTTGTAGCCAAATTTGGCTGTGGCTGCACCTGGTCCTCGATAGGCATTGTTCAGCTACCTTTCGTGCCCATGCAGTGTGACACATTGCCCTCAAGCATTGACCATCTGACCAGGGTAAGGGTTTTAATCGCAAGACTAATAATAGAGAAGTCTGGCAAGACTTGAGTTTTTCGCAATTATACCCCACTGTGGGACATGATCGGTGAAAGACATGATGAAATATCGGCGAGCCATGTTCCAAACCGTGAGAGCAGGTCCACATTTCTTGTGTATCGAAAGCTGATACTGTTCCAAAAGCTTTATACGTGTCCCGCTTGTTTAGAGCAGGTTTTGCCAAATCGAAAAAAGAACAAAACATCAACGTGTAAGAAGCGCTAAATAAAGGCAATGATTCAACTCTTATTGATCTAGGAACCAAGGGGTTTAAGGTTATGGCTCTGTCTTCGCTCTATCCAGGCATGAAATGGTCCCCAGACGCATCTCCCATCTCGAGCCAAGGTCTTAGCCGCCGTGTTTTTCTCCAGGTTGTCCAGACCCGTCCTTGAACTCAGCTGGAGGGGAGAAGACTAATTTTCTCTTTGAAAAGTTCAGCTATGGAAAAAGAAATTCTCCAGTGATCTCCAGCGAGAGTCTGGAGGTGATAGAGGAGATGAAAAATATCGGCGCAAAATGGAGTTTAAGCACAAAGCGTGGCCCGAGTTTGTTTGTCTTCCATGCTTTTGTGGACATTTATGTTCACTGTTTACCCATGTGCATCCCTTTACTGTGAGCAAAGGAGCAGCATAATTTACATTACTCACGCGCATTACCATGCGGCGATACATAAAGAAAAAAAAATACTGCCTCTAAAAATAAAAATGACTCCAGAATTAATCAAGCTTCGACTCCACCAGAAGCAAACAGATGTGTCCCATTTAGACTAATATCAACTGTAACTTGTGAGTGAGTGAGTGAAGAAACTTGTGATTGATCGCGTCTATCAAATTTGTAGCCAAAGATCAGCCTTTTCTAGAATAGTGCAACTCTGAAATATCACAGGCATATTTCTTTATTCAAATGCCATTGATTGAATAGAGTGATCAGAGGCATTGCCCTCAGTGGATGAGATTAAGCCCAGGCTGACACATTGAAGGCTTGCTGGACTTTGATGATGCTGGAGCATATCCTTTTGGGCTTTCAAACAATGTAGAGAGTGAGCCGCGCTACCTCACTCAGCTGTCTGGAGAACAATCATTCTGTACAAAGCACTGTCAAGGCTTCAGTGAGTTGCAACTGCACCCAGCCCTTCGCTAATTCAAGCAGCGCTGCCTGCATCTCACTGTAGGCTTTCACAATCCAAATCCCATATGCAATTAAGAGTGCTTTCAGAGGCCAGAGTTCAGGCAATGTGGTGGGATGCTGAAACGTACTGCAGCAAGAGGATGGCTTGTTTTCATCAGATGTTCAAAAGAGACCACAGGCTGAGCTCGGCACTCTGAGTGTATACTCAACAGCTTGTAATGTAGCAATGCTTATTTCTCAGTGAGGAAGATTAAATTAAAGCTACAGGAATATGTCGAGTGTCGGTGCCATGCTAGTTTCTTATTCCCCCCTCCTCCCCGAATCTAGTCATGTATCAAATTGGGATATTTTATGATCACACTGTGCCTGACAAATTAAGACGGATCATTATGGCTACGATGATTATGATGTATGTTATATATTTTCTAGGAAATATGTGCATTGGAAGTGCTTCATCAATCATTCTCACTGAACATTTCTGAATGGTGCTGAACTGTCAGTGACACTGCTGCATTTCCATGGAGCTGCCTGCCTCACACGCACGGCCCTGTTCTCTCGGCAGCACACATTGAAGAACCAAATGAAGGGGAAACATAAAACGCTTGTGACAGAGCTATTTTTAATGACAATTACCTTTAGGTCAGAGTAGTTAACCTGGCAAAATTATCCATGGCTGCCTCTGCTCTCACCCATCAAAACAAACTGGGGGAACATAACGGGCTAGTTATTTTAGCCCCTGGCTCTAACCAGCTGCCATTACCTAGAGAGAGAGGTGCTAAATGTATAACAGAGGAGGGCAGGTGGAAACTAATTCATGCCTCGGGCAATCTGGAGAACAATCGCCTTCTTCGCCTGTGTGCCTTCCTCCGACTGTGTGTTCAGAAGATCACTGAGCTTGCAATAACGCTAATAGGAACAATATGAACGTGACACACTTGACCTGTGCTTCGGAAAGTGAGTACAAGCAACGAATAATAGTTGTAATCTTACAGTAGGTGTTTGTACATTGTGAGGTGCAGTGGTTCTAAGATTTACAGGGAAAGAGTTTGTCCGTGAAGTAATTTGGTGCACGTGTGAGAATAAGAGGAATGATTGCATCTTTCCTCTTCTGTGTCATCTGTGTTTCACATGTGATTATCTTTATGCGCTCAGAGATATACACCATCTGCTCAGACAGAACGCACACACACACACACACACACACACACACACACACACACACACACGGACTGGGTACAGCTGAGAAAATGACCATTCCCAAGAGACCTGTCTCTGTCATCACATGCACATGTCCATTATTATTATATTCTAATGAGCTGTGAAAATATTCACACAACCAGATGTCTGCGTTAATATAGACAACAAATTGATCATTATAAACATTTACCAAGACATCACTTACAATTTAGTAATTACACTCTCGTCTCTGGTTGTGATGCCACTTTAACATTTTCATATTAAGTCCAAACATGAGGAAAAATAAAGCAGTGATGAGTTGAAGCTATTGTAGCAGCTAAAGCAGGAGGACGACACACTGCACATGTCTGAAATGGATGAAATGATTGTTTCTTTTTTCATCTTCTTCGCCATCACAATAACAATGATGAAAAGGTTGCTGTTTGCATGTTGGTGGTGGTCCATGTGAAAAATACGACTAATAAAGTCTCACAATGGGAGGCAGGGTTATTTTCTGACTCTGCAGGTCAGCATACCTGGACCAGTTTTATTATTCTATATTGTGTTTCTGTTCCTTCTTAACTGTCAACAGCTCAGTGTAGGTAAAGTGAAAAAAAATTAGTTAAAATAAAAAGCTAAACAAAAAATGAAATCGAAAGCTATATGGTGCACAACAAAGAACGAGCCACCTCTTTAAAATGCCATTACCCTCCGAAAATGTCATGAAATCGCTGGCACATAATTTCATACTTTTTCCTGTCTGTTTGCATTTTGCAGTGTGGATCATTTTGAAGAGGGCGTTGAATAATGCGCTCATTCTTTGCTCTGTTATGGAACTTTCAAATATTGTGTTGGGCGAGGGGGAAAACTAAGCTTTGTGTGATTTTGTGTATTGACTGAGTGAAGTGCAAGGCTTTAGAAAACACACTGGCCCCCCACGGCAGAGACTGTAGACACAGACAGTGCTGACTCCTGCACTTGGTAGAAGAATTATCCGTTTTTGTGAAGCTGAATCGATATAATTAAAATTTGCCTGTGCTTTGTAGGGAGCGCTCTCATCTTAAAGTGGGAACCTCAGCAAAGTTGTTGTTTTCTTCAGCCCTACCAATTTGCATCAATCCTATCATCACTGACAAGCTGCTTGCAAAATTTATGGCCCGCTGTGCATAAGAGAAATCATTTGTAGAAGTCAGCAATAATGTTGAGATGATGACGATCTGTTTGCCAGTCTCAGTCCTAAACAATAAAGGTTTCATTTGCGTTACACTTCTAAACTGCGTGTCAGGGAGGATAGACTTGACTGTATGTGTGTGTGTGTCTGTGTACATTAAACCTTTGTACAGTTAATATGTTGATAACATAGCTGGCAGTACTTGCTAATGGAAGTGCAATGATAATAATGACTGACAAGGTGAACAATGTCCATGTCCTTTCAGTTTCTGCTTCAGTCTGAACCTTTTCTGTAATATACATCCATATCACATGTATTTTTGTACAAGTTTATACCACTAAGGTTTGTTAATATCTACTGAAAGCAGACACAACTATTCATACATAATGCATTAAGGAGTATACTGAGGCAGGTCTTAGCTGTTCAGTGACACCATGTTTAATCCCAAATTTTTCCTAGCTTTTCCAGTGAGTACATAAATTAGTTTGACTCCAGTCCAATCCCATGAGAAGAACTGTGCACCTCTTACAAGCCTATTTTAATAAAATCACTGCTGCTTTCACTTGATACTGTAGTAGGACCTATAGGAATAACATGTTGCCAATGATGCATTCATAAGATGTGAATTTAGAGGATTAATTTTTGCTCAATAATTTGTATAACCGAGTTTAAATAAAGTCTTTATTGTGCATGAATGCAATTAATATTTGAATTATTACTCATTTTCAGTTTTGTTCATAGTCACAGGTGTTACTGGGGGAAAACTTTGCATCAATTGAACAAATAGACCCATTTTATCAATGGCATATTAATAAGGAATTCAATTCACTGAATTGTTTTTTTTTTCCCAATAAGAAATAATTCAGTAATTAAGATATGATGTTACAGTACATACAACTTTGTTTGAGCCATCTTGGTCTACAATGTCTCACACTTTGTACATAAAACTATATGTGTACTCATTGTATTTGTCGATACATTTCTAAGTCTATGTTTATGTATTTACAGTTACTCAAAGTGATGAAGGTTTACTATGCTATTTTTCACTCATTCTCACTGAGGATTATATAAATTATATAAATAACATCATGGACATATAGTTAACAAAGCCTATGAGGATTATCTTACCGTCTATGGTACAGTAGTTGTATCTATATTATATTGTTTAGTTTCTGTAAAGATTTATTTTCTAGAAAACTATCGCAGATAAACTGGCAACAGGATGTATCAGGCTCTGGTCATGTGATCATTTATATTAATCACACAGAATGGTTGCATTGTAATTTATTCATAGTTTGATTGTTAGTGAGAAGAAAATCAACTCTTAAAGCTTTCCAAATCCAAAACAAAATGCTGTTTATAGTTGTGTATCACTGTCGCTCGGTGTTACAAAATTTTAAAGAATAAAGAAACGTATAAGATAATATGATGATTTAAAAAATGAAGCAGAATTGTTTATTTCAGTTTTAAATAGTGGTTTCCTGAATTATAAATATCAATTGAATACAATTTTGCATTATTATTTTTTTTTTTGTATAACTGATAAAATATAAGCAGGCCTCTTGAATCTACCTTATTATTTAATTCCCTCTATCTTTTATAGAGTCTAGCACAATGACTCTCTTTCAGCAGTATCCTGTGATAAAGCCATGCACCTATCCTGCACACCTATGATTTATGGCTTATGTGTTCTTCATGTGCTCCACCACAGCAATGTAGCAGCAGCAGCAGCAGAGCCCTCACTCAGTGTTGAAATAATGGGGCTTCTCTTGCAGCAGATGCCAGGAAGGAGAACTCTTCTTTTGTGGAGCCTCTGCGCTGGTAATTAGCCAGCCTGGGCTACGGCGAGGACTCTGAGCCTGTCAGTGTGTCTGTTAAGTGGGTTCAAAGGGAGAAACGAACGGTTTTTGAGAAAGGCTCGATGGGAGAGGGTGGCGGCTAGGCCCTTTGGCTCCATTCGTCTTAAGGAGTGTGCTGCTTCTCTTCATGTTTTATATTGCCTCTTGCTTTTCATCATATATAATTATTATTCGACTTTTTGCTCTCTTCAGCATGCTCATCAGTCAATTACAGTATAACACGTTATTGATCAGCTCCTGGAGAAGCCATTAAGGATGCGTGAGTGGGAAATTACTTATACGACTGCTAATGTGATAAATGTTTTAATCCCAGCTTTCATTATTGCCACATCATGCACTGCTATTAAACATCAAATAAATGGTTAAATTAAACTAGTTTGGCTTTTAGAAATATGAGCTCCTGGACTGCTACTTCTGTGCATTTAAATTATTATTCTTTTGCTTTGATGTTGAGATGAACTCTCTGTGAATTCAAGGAGCGATATTTATCACATTTAATACAATTCTAACAAATGATCACACCAACAATACACAAATCACGGTAATTGCTCTCAACACACAGCAGGATACTCTGTCCCATAATCTTCCTTCTGTACAGCTGAGGCATGTGGCATGTGTCTGCTTCTCGGCTCCGTGGTCGCAGCACTAATCAGTAACACGTCTGCGCTGTGTTAGGCTGTGTGCTAGCCTAGCCATTGTTGCAGAGCTGGAGCACAGAGCAGAATGAGAGCATGTGGCTGTGTGTCAGCAGCGCGTGAGTGGCCTCGCTGGGGCTGAACTCAGATTTGGGGCTGAGCTCCATACGGAGGGCTCCGTGCCTGGGGCCCTGGGGCCATGCAGTCCCAGGTCAGCAGATGGGCCTATGATTATTATTTCCAGGCCCTTGTCTTACCTGACCACTTCCTCTCGCACTGCGAACAGCTGTTTCGCTCGCTTCACTGCAAGTGCACCGTGAACGGCCATTTTTCTTCTTGTTCTTTACTTTGTACATAATATAAATCTTTACCGTGACCCTGCTCCCGGCTCCATCCACCTGTGTCTCACTGCAGGCAAAATCTCCCGCTGAGAATTCTGCTCTTTTTTTTATTCCTCTTCTTCTTCTTCTCCTTCTTCTTCTTTTTGTACCCGTTGACTGTGAGATATCTGAGCATAAGAGTGTGAACTTTTATTGTGTCATCCCTTGGAATAGATGTCATTGTGTTCAACTGAGATATGTGGAGAAAAGCTGTTTGAATTGACATTTTTTCAGTTAATGGCCTGATCCGTGTGCGAGTTCTGAAGATCTCTGCAGTGTTTGGATGAAAATGATCAAAAACTGTGCTCATGGTGTCTGCGTTTTGTTTAGATAGGTTAAACTGATGCAATGATAGAAAAATAAATAATGCCAAAAATAACTCCAGTATGTTTTTGTTTTTTTTGCAGACAGCATTCATTCATAACCACGTTGGTATTGCTACTATAGCAACAGCAACAGATTTAAGGCTTACTTTATTGCCTTGTTATAGTTTTTGAAGAATATTTAAATAGATGGTTCTTCTTACTAGTTAAAATATCGGAGTGATATCCGTCAGACATTTAAGAAAAAAGATATTTGAAATCATACTACGAAGTGAAAAGTGACACGCAGAAACAACGAAATTTAAACAAGCAGTTCAGACTGTCATAGAGTGTCAGTAATGATAAGCGAGATGCTGATTGATTAAGTGATTTTTTTCCTCCTATTTCTCTCAGCTCTGTCTCCTCAGAGGGACATGCAAGGCATACTGTAGTTTTTTGGATGAATACCCTCTTTATGTGGACCAATTTATCACGCCACAGGGAAAAATGCTCTACATCTACATGAGCACCTGGTGTCCAGCCAGTCTCTGTACTCCACACACACACACACACACACACACACACACACACACACACACACACACAGGCATGAGAGAGGGAGAACGATAGATAAACATCTTACTCTTGTTCCTTGACTACAAATAGGTTGTGTCTCTGGTTTGTTCATGGCTTCCAAAACACTCTTCAGTGCCAACTCTAATTAAAAGCTTTATATATATTAAAGAATGCTGCATACAGAATTTAAACGTTGACACTTTGTAGATGATGGATGATGGAGAATAAAGATAGTGTTTTAGGTGGGAAGTTCAACTTTAACCGCACATCTGTAAAAAAATATTTGTGTGTGTGTGTGTGTGTGTGTGTGTGTTCTTGGATGTTGAACTCTATGGGTGGTTGAAGAGTCTTTCCTCTTTTAAGGAAGTACAAAAATAAAGAACAACAGCAAAAAAAGAGGTTTGTTCAGAAGTTTGCGTCTGCCTTGGCAATTCAAGTGGGAGCCATGTGAATGAGAACAATGAGAGATGTCAGGGATCAACTGTAGAGACAGAAAATAAACTGCTGGGAAACGTTTAACCATGCAGACAAAGAGAATAGCTACTACGCTTTAGAGCACCCCAAGTCTTCCAGCACCAACTCCAAGCCTGGATAGTGAGGGAAAGTCAATCGGATTTTATTTATTGATGAAGGAAGAAACAAACGAGAGGAAATGGTTTGAAGAGTTCAATATTGAGAATCTCTCTCTGAAGATCCTTGCCCATGAATTTGACACGTTTATAAGGCAAAGACTCGCACCATGCCGAGGCGCACAGAAGAGCTGGCCGTTTGCTATGTGATTGATTCTGCCCATTACTGAGGGTTTGCTGCCTCATTTGGCAGCCTGGTGCAACCCTCTCTTTCACTGAGGGAGCACATTAGGACTGTCTGCTCCTCCCTCAGCCCCTCCAGTGTACTCCTAAGGGAAAAAAAATGCATGGAAATGAATTATGGAAATTTTGATGGGAAACTAGGAAAATTGCATGGCGCTGGTGTTTCATTTAGCCAGGCACTTTCCTGGAGCTGTGTCTGCAGGGCTGCAAGGGACAGAGTGGGAAATATCGCTCTGTGCAGCAGGAGCATCGAGAGACCTCCTCTCTGCACTGTTCACGGCGACCTGCAGTGACGATTTATCTGCAGAGTGGCCTGGGCTTGTCTGATATATATGTTCATACAGGTGTATTTATCAGTTCCTGCCAGGGCTCAGAGGCAGAAGCTGGCCTGCTATCCTGCTCTGGGACCGAGTCCTCACACCTCACTAACAAACCTATAGTAAATCACTGGAAAATGGAAAAATGTTATTTTACACAGCATTTCTGCTTGGAACTGCTGGGTATCAATGGAACAGCATTTTTATAACCTGCAGTGTATAGGTGCAATTCTGTCTGTATAATACTGTGCTGGCTAGTGCTGTTAAATTGTTTTGCAAACACGTAAAGTGTTTGGTGAATGTTTACCAAAGCAGATCACGAGAAGCAGAGTTAAGGGGTTCCAGTTTTTCTGTCAGTTAAATTCACTTTTGGAAGCAGTGAGAAATAAGAAGCCCAAGCAATTCCACTCTGACTGAGAAACCAAGCTACTTTACGCTATTATATTCCTTTTTTTTTTTTCATTGATTTATTTATTAATTTTCATATAATTCATTTACGTGTGATTCATTTACATGTGATTCATTTTCATGTGATTCATTTATCTTTTCTCCCTTCCCTTTCCCAAATATTTCATTGAGAAGAAAAAAAAAGAAAATTTTTTTTAAGTCTTAAAATTTTTTAAGTTTTAAAGACTTATAATTAATAAAATTGCACAGTGTAGCACATAAAAAAATAATAAGAAATAAATAACAAGAAAATAACTAATAAAATGAAATAAACTCTAACCCAGTCAGATCGACCAAACAGAGAAGCACATTAATACAGAAGTATACTTAAAAGGAGTGAGTCCACAAATTGCAGATGAAGTAATGCACCAGAAAGATCTTCAATAAGAATTCGAATTCTGTAGAGCTGGAAGGCCGAGCACAAAAAGAATAAAGAATAAAATAAAAAAAAAAGATAGATAGATAAATAAATAAATAAATAAATAAATAAACACTACACTACGTAGGTGATGCAGTTCACCCCGGTATTAGTTTCCTGCTTCCTCTGCTGAAATAAAGTCCTTCTGGACACCGTTATATGTAACGTGAAGCCGATCTGGATGAAGTATTCCATAGCGAACGCCCTCAATACCACGAAGTTGACCCCGAACCTCATTAAATGCAGCCCGAGCACGGGCTTATTAATTATATTCCTATTTATTCTATTATTGACTTTCTATTTTTATTCTCATGCAACACAATGCTTTACCTTACAAAAATCTATTATAATCTATCCTATCAGCCTATTTACTGGTGTTAATGATTCATTATAAAATATTCTATACTGTTAGCTCTAAATAGTTTGGATTTAACCATTAATTCTTTATCTTAAAAGGTTTTAAGGTGAGTTATACCATTCATCCATCCATCCTTCCATTTTCCATACCATTTATCCTACACATAGGGGTCATGGTGGAACCTGGAGCCTATCCCATGGAACTTTGGGCACAAGGTCTAGGATGCCCCCGGGGTGCACCAACTAATTGCAGGGCACAATTGCACACACACTCACACAATTGGGAAATTCCAATCAAGCCTACAATGCATGTCTTTGGATCGGGGGAGGAAAACGGAGTACCCAGGAAACCCTTGGTGGCAAATGTGCTCACCACTAAGCCACCATGCAGCAGAATAGCAATGACAAGATAATTACCAATACTTTTCCTCATACTTAGTTGACTGAAAAATACCTTTGGTTGAACCTTTTGATTTTTTTCACCACAGTCCTGCCATTTTGGAAGTTTAAACCACCTCAGCTGCATCATTAAAATGGATCCCTACCAGAAATTTTATGAAATGAGTATGAAATGAGTATGAAATGGTGAAGCAACAAGGTTTAAGTTCATGTACGGTAAGTTTACTGTAAAAACAAAATAAAAAACAACACAAAATAAGCAGGATGTTTAAATAAAATCCTGATTATTTTAAACAAGGTTTGCAGTTTAGTGCAAGTGGACAAATAGATAAACTTTGATTTAATCCAGACTTACTGCACTGACAGTTTTAATTTAGTATCAAGTATGAATAACCCATGCTGGAGGACACTGCTGTGTGTTTTATTTTTTAAGCACAGATGCAATTATTTAGGCCTAAGGTCAAAAGTACACTTTCCTTCATAAGTCATGCTTTTACACGCATATTGCAGTGCTAGCCTGTGGGTTTATTTTATTCTTTTTTTCCTTGTTGTTGACTCGGGCACTAAAACTACAGAATGCATGCTTTAATTATGTCTTTGTTACTCTAGCTTGTCCTTCACCTACATCTTTAACTTGGCTCAACTTCTAAAGAAGTTTAGATGTGATTAAAAGCACTGGACTCCAATTCTCGCCTCTTTATATCACTTTCTTTATAATAATTGTGCTATAATTGTGGTATGTGCATTTGCTATCTGAATAATGAACACTGGGTCAGAACATTAGGTATACCCTTACAGAAAGTGACTAGCATGTTCTATTGAGTGTACACTATAAGTTATGTGAGGACAAACTGCTTTCAACTCACATTACATCATAAGGCTACATCCAGAGGCTTGTTACAGGACTTGTGCAACAGAGGGAAGGGGAAAGAATGCATGACTCCCAGGTGTGATTACGTCTATATAACCAACTTATGGCAGGCCAGAGTGGGGATGTCTGACTAAAATCGCTTTATTGCTTGAAATACTTCCAAGGGACACCCCTGTGGAACACTGCAATGGAACACTCCAGTGTTGCTGTGAAGCAGACAGCTCTTAAAAGCCAAAACATAAGAAAACCTTCTCAGCAAATGTCCCTTTCAATCATGTCATTGCTCCACCACTCGACTGTAAATAATGAGTTGCTGTAAGTCCAGTGCAAGCTGTAACCAATATGAACCTTCACATATTGATTTAAGAAAATAAAAAACATGTGCTGTTAGCAGAGGGTTTTTTTTTACTGTGTGGGATTTGTAGCAACTTGTATCTTTATTATATTGTTTGTGACAAATGAAAACAGAAGAAGCTTATTAAGTTCCTCTGAATTATATTTTCTAAATGTGAAACATCCCAGTGCTAATGAGTCAATTACAGATTCAGAGAATGTATGCCTCCTAACCATGCCACCACGCACAATAATGCTATCATGAAAAGCTTGTGATTGCAATGATGAGGATTGTTACAAAGCATCATAGCACTTGGCAACTTAGCACAAAGCCAGTGATTAAATGTGTACACTGAACTTCACATTGAGCACTCTTGCTACTAGTAGGATAAACGTAGCTTTAAAAATGTTTTTGTTTTGAGAAACTGGGCATGAATTTATTTATTTATGTTTTTAAACAATAAAACCAGGCCTCGGACCAAACCATTAACTAACCACCATTATAACTCTCAGAATAAGAAGCTAAGATTTAGACAGCCTAAAATATCTAACATGCTGCATTTTTACTGTATAAAAGAATACAAGCAGAGCTGGTATTAAAGGAACTAGCAGGGTGTCACAATAAAAGCACAAGAAACACACGCCATTCTAGAAAACACTTTTTTTTTTTTTTTGCTTTGGCTTTGCTCCTGTCTCCACCCCTGTCTTGCCATTGGTTTATTCTCTGTTTTGCCTGTTCTCTGTTTAGATCTTGAAGAGTTTGTCTACACTCTCATGTTCCTGTGTTTAGCTGCAAAGTCTTGTTCATTGTTTATGTACATTTCTGGGCATTATTTATTCACGATTTCTGGTTCAGCAACTTTTTTCTTGTGTTCTGTTTCTCTATGAAGTATTATTCTTTCTGATTTGACTCATGCCTCAAATTATGAAAACAATTATTAGTTCAGAAGCTGATGTACTTGTGTCCTGCTTCTAATCATTGCACAGAGCAAAGCCTGTGTTTTTCAAAGATAAAAAGTCGTCAATATACAGTTTCATTTTTACCATTTACACATGATTATTTGCTATTAATTGTCATGAATTAGGCCTCTGTGGTTCCTCTCACTCACCACAAGAAGGGACCATCACTCGAGTACTGACAGCCTTCCCGGACTCCATTTCCCATAATCCCACACCCAGAACTAATCATCCACACACACCTGTTTCTCATCTCCATGGACTATATAGTATTCTACCACACTCTCCTTCAACGCGAAGTCTTGTTTTGCTGTTCTAACATTACTGAGCGATTTCTTTGTTGTTTATTCTTGTGTATGACCTTGTACTGTTTACATCGTTTTGAACCTTCACTGCCTGCCCTGACTTTTTGCCTGTTTACTTACTACATCTCTGCTCTGCCTATGATATTGTGTTTGCTGGTGATCTGCCTGCCTTTACATCTGTTTACATTGCTTCATTTAATAAAGCTACACATGGATCCTCACCTCACTGACTCATCATTACAGTAACAAATGTCTAAGGAAAGATTGTTTCAGATACTGCCTAGATTTGATCTACAGTTCGGCTGATATTTATCTCAAAATCCTAGCAGTGATCAAGAAGATGCCTGTGTAATGAATACAGTCGCAGGTTTAATGAGTGAGAACAAGGTGGATTATTTTCTCTATCAACTGCTCAGATCTAAAAGTCATTAGACAACACATCTATCCATCCATTTACTTTACTACCTTTCCTACACTTTTCCTTCTTCTTTTCCTGTGGGAAGTCTGGAGCCTATCCCAGATTACTTGGGGCACGAGGCAGGGGACACCTTGGATGGGGTGCCAACCCATCACAAGATGCAATTGCACATACATTCACACACTGTGGACAATTTGGAAATGCCAATCAACGTACAGTGCATGTCCTTGGACTGGGGGAGGAAACCGAAGTACCTGGCGAAAGCCCTTGAAGCATGGGGAGAACATGCAAACTTCACACACACACAGAAGAGGTGGGAACAACCCTGGATGTTTGAGATAAACGTGCTAACTACTAAGCCACCATGCCTCCCAGACTAAGCAGACATTGTCCAAAATATAAATTACACAAAAGGGAAGACAACAGAACTGTACATTTAGTGGATTTTTGTTTGTTTGTTCAAAGGAAAGGATTACCACTTTTCTGTTGCATGTTTGATATTCAGAGAAAACACGGCATGAACTCCATGGAACACTGTGGATTTGAAACACTTAGAAAATGTAGAAATTATGAATGCAACTGTCTACCTGCCTTTAAGTATCTGTGAGTAATAGTTCTTATTATTCAATTGATGAGACCTCATGATATTATAAATTGCTGAACCCTAATAGTTTCATAGCTGAGCTGTTGATATATATATATATTAGATATCACAAAAATCCGTTACTCACTGGATAATATCTGTGAGCCTCAGTGTTCATTATCAATTTACTCAATTCATTTTGCTATATAATTAATATAATTCTATATATAGCAATTAATATACAACAGTATGCTATATATATATATATATATATATATATATATATATATATATATATATATATATATATATATATATATATATATATATATATATACACACACACACACACACACACACACACAATATATATATATATATATATATATATATATACTGTTCAAAAAAATTACTATATATATATATATATATATGTGTCTTCTACTATTCTTTTATTATTAATAAATGAGACAAACAGTACTTGGTGCTCCTGTGATATTTTTGTTTTGACCTAGCAGTTAAAAATGCTAACTGCTTTAAAGATCTGGGTTGTAAATGCCTTGTCAGCCTTTTCCTTATGAAACACACCAACTCAAAGAGACACAAGGTAGCAACCAACTGCTAACAGAGCAGGAGGCAGGCCTCTGGGCCATGAGCAGTCTGCTCTCTACCCTCAGGCACGGATGATGCCGTCCACACCTCCTCTCTCCATTCTCTCCCTCGCTATCTCTCTCTTTCTCTGCCCGTCACATGTGCCCATGGTGGGAACCTGGCAAATGCTAGTGTGCCTTGCCAAGGAAGATTTATACTTGGTGCTTGACCTAGTTGAGTTTGCATCTATATTAGTGGGAAGCAAGGGCTAGGTGGAGGGAGTGGGAAAGGTCACACAAAGCCCAGTTCCTCCGCTGATGTATCAGGATGATGGAACTGGCTAATTTAGTTAGCAACAGTTGTCCCCTCCACTGCCACAGATGGTACACCACCACTGCTCAAGGCGAAGGAATAAAAGCGAATAGTTGAGCAGAGGAAGAATGCTGTCAAAAAAGCGCATTCTATTACAGGTACAATATTTCATGATCAAACCCAATTCTACATAATCCGGGTTCAGTTTTAAAGAAAATATTTGTTTATTTTGCTATGAGTTCATGTTAAAGCAAAATAATTCAGCTTTCCTACAGTTGCTGCAATTTTTGCAATGAAGTTTAGTAAAAACACCAAAGACATAAAACATAAAACAATGCATGGACAGGGAAAAAAGAAACGCATATTTAAGCACTGTCTCATTTGCATGACAAAAATAACCTTCTTGGGATTGTGAAGGAGATTTCTTTTTGTTTTTGTTTTGTTTTGTTGTACTTAGAAAAATAAAACAGGAAGCTAATTTATTCCATGTATTTGTGGTCATGGATTTCAATTCTTTATTACCAGGAGAATTGCATTAAATCACCACACAAGAGGAGTGTGTCTCTGGAGTGGAGGGAAAAATGAGACAGCAGCTGCATATAATGAATTCCTATGAGAATAACCCCACCACAGAATAAAGGCCTAATCACAAATTAAGTGCTTCATACCTTTGTTATAGACATAACCAGCATGTTTGCAGAAATATATTGCAGGATTGTGATGGTTTCAATGAAATAAAAGACAAAGAAAAGTTAGGGATGTGAGGAGAGAGGTTATTTCATTTTTAATGGAGGACAAGTGTGGTGAAACCTGATCATTTCCCTGCCTTTAAAAGATGCCATGTGTTATGCAGTGTTCATGTAAATGTTTTGTTGGAATGAAAATGTATTATACAGAACTGCCTTATGCTAAAGACTTCTCTTGTTTAAGGTAACCATTTCTCAATATTGTCAAAATGAAAAGGAACAACGATACTGCCACTTTGCTTTTGTGTACACTCTTAAAGTTGAAATAATCCAGCACTTCTAAAACAGTCCTGACATGTTTATTCCACCCAGTCTGTCTTTGAAAGTCCTTTCTCTTCTCTGACTAACAGGGCAGATTCAGCAGGCTCTAATCAATACAGGAAAACAGGGGACAGAGAAAGCTTCTCAACTGCGGATGAAGATTAAACACCACTGTCTCCGACATGTTCTGCCCAAGTCAGAAAGCTCTGCCTAACACCAGATCCATCTATCACCGTCATCAAATGGTGTTTTTCTAACGACACGATGCCATGTGACGTATATTTTTTCCTACAGTTATAGGTGAGCGCCTCTATCATAAATCATGTCCGACAAAGCTCAGCTTGACCTCTAAATGGCGGAGTTATCAGCGTATTCAGATTCTCCACGGTGAGGATGTCTTGTGACCTGGTGGCGTTCTCACTGTCTTGCTTGGAGCTTTGAACGATGTTCGAGTAATCCCTGGGGCTGCTGGGAAATAACAAACGATCTGTGGTTGTGGTCCCTGGGCGGACGCGCGCTCTCCAACAGGCTGAAGCCCTCTCTGTGTCCTTCAGTTTCAGAAAAAGAGAGTCTCTTCACACTGAATGCAATTTACTCCTTTCTTTGAGTACTTTTTTTTTAAGGATGTAAAATTGCACTATTTAACAAAATGTAAGCCTAGATAACTTATGGAATGCAAATGAGATTCAGACAAGAACTCCGGCGTTCAGTTCAGTGAAATTTCAATGTCCTCATTAAGCTACAACCAGAACTAGGATTAAAAATCACAGTGAAAAGCGCCTCCAATCTGCAATCCTGCACACATTTCCTCAATTCATTTCTCTCCCTCATTTTAACATGTTGCTTGGCAGGAGCGTGCTGTTTTCATTGCTGTTAATTAGACGCTCACACTTTCTTAACGGCCACAGATATGAATCTGTGGGGTGTTTGCTTTCTGTTCTGCCTTTTGATGAGGGGCTAAAAGAGTAGTGCTCTATCTTAGGAGTATACACATCTAATGAAACTGTGCCGTGGGCATTCTCCTTGCTTTTTTGCAACCCTTCCACAACACTAAAGGACACAAGCACGGCCACCCTGTAGTGCACGGCCTTCTCATCATTCATAGTGCTGTTTTTATTTTTTACACACCAAACTCTAGGCTCATTTACTAGATGAAAGACGCTTACTATAATATTTTCCCTGGCACTGACAGCTTTAGAGGGAAAAAAAAAACTAGGAACTCCCATTTCAAGTGTGTTTTTCAGTGATACAGGACTAGCGATATAAAAGGACAGAGCAAGCAGCAGTAAAAGAAAAAAGAGAGTGTGTCACTGGCTGAGCTTGAGCTCCTCATGAGCACACAGGTCACAGCTGGACACTTTCACTAAATTATTGATCAATGGTGGAGCGCAGAAAACAGAAACACAGCTTAGCCTTATCGCCTTTCCATCTGCAGATTTTGCTGTCTCTCTTTCTTGCTTTCTCTCTTGTGCTTCTCTTCCTACTGTCTTTGTCTTTCTTCTCTTTCTTTCTTTCCGTCTTTCTTTCTCTCTCTCTCTCCCCCTTCTCTTTCTCTCTTCTGTCTCTTTCTGTCTCCAGCTGTAATGTGTGAGGCATCCAGTCCCTCAGATCCATCAGTTCCTATGCAAAAACTCTGCTGCACTAAAAAAAAAAAGCTTCCAAGTTCAGTTCAATTATTCAGCATCCCTCTGCAATGATGAATTATTGAGGTAAAAGCATGTTCCCGTATATGGCAGCGTAGTGGTTGAAGACACTAGACATTTCTGCTGTGGGATAATGAAAAGGTTTCATGATGGTATGGATGCTGGGAGCTCCATCGCTCCCGCACTCTCAGAAAGGATGTGTTAATATCCTACACATTTTTGTGTTATTGCCATTTCAACACATGTCGTGTTAAATTTTCCAATAAACGTGTAAAAAAAAAAATAATAATAATGAGTGAACAACACCACATGTCTTAAATTATTGCCCAATCACGTTGCGAATTGCACTTCCGACCTCATCATCCAACTCTGAACTCGCCTCAATGTGAATGTTCATTGCTTTGACTTTTTGAATGTAACCGTGGAGTAGGAGTCCTGAGGTGAGGAAACCAAATCACCACAGATAAGTTAATGCTCATCACATTTAGCATTAATGCTGGTCAAAATGCCTGGCCAAGTTTGTGATATTTAGGCAGGGAGCTCTCAAAAATGTATTCATTGGAAAACAGTAACTCAGCGAGTGATAATTAACTTTACCTATTGGTACAGTTCAAAAGTGAATATCATGCACTTCGTCCTCAGTGTTGGTGTTACGCTAGCTTTAGCGCGGATGGGTCACAGGTGTGTTTAGTTTAAGTTAATGACATTTGCTATATAGCCTGCTGAGTTACCGAGCACGTTGCTCGTGATTGTGTTTATGTTGATGATATGTTGACACGTTTGTAGCGGTCGTGCCGTCTATGTTAAGGACAAGTATGTTATATGTCCCAGTGCCAGTGTTCCTGTAAAGACCACGTTTTACTTGCGTTTAAGTTATTGGAGTATGTTAAATAAAGACTGTGATCTGCACCTGCATCCGCCTCCATTCTACATGTTGTCACAATCGCAAGTTAGCCAAATTTTTCTGATGAGGCTACAGCGCCATTGTGTTCATTCTGAGAGTGGAGGTCACATTTCCGAAATTACACAATTTGGGATTCTGAAATGCAATTTCTCAGTTACATTTTTTTCCATATTTTGTAGCTAACAACAAACCAACACTCTTTTTGGTCTTTTACAGCTTTTCAAATGGAAGGGAGTTGGGATTCTTGTGTTCCCATATGGCAGGGAGATTTATAAGAAGAAGCGTCAAATCCAATTCTTACATCTGTCAAATGTTTAAATGCTTTTAATAAATGTTACCTGAATTTCATGCAATTGTTTGTTTATTTTGTGAGCATTTTAGAATTTTTGCATACAAACAAATTGCATTTCAGGATAATTGTAGGGGGAAAAGTATATAAAGAACACATCTCTGTGTTATTTTGTGTTATTTTTAAACACATCTTTGTGTGGAAATGTACTTACACACAACATGTGTTAAATGTACTAAAACACTCATTGTGTTGAAAGCACTTAACTAGTCACAGATGTGTGTCAAAAATGAACACATGATGTGTTAAATATTTCCACACAAAGATGTGTTAAAAAAATAACACACACCATGTATTAAATGTACTAACGCACTGATTGTGTTGAAAGCAACACAAAATGTGTTGTCCTTAACTAGACACACAGGTGTGACAAAAAAAAATTAACATGTGATGTGTTATATTTAACACATCTGTTTAAAGAGTGTGAAGTCATTATAAGACATGGTTTAGAGGACAAAGCAGTGTGTTTGTACTTTATAAGCTTGCTGTTGAGATGAAAAGAAACTTATCTCATCACATTTTATGAGGAAATGAGGATTACGAGTACAAATGGCTTTTTCAAACCAGGGTTAAATGGTTCAGTCTAGTCTAATGTGTTGTAACTTAAATAAGGTTTATGAATTTAGATATTAAGCGGAAATAAACAATAAGTCAATAAATAAATCATAGTAAACTTTGCTCCTCACTCACTTTGCTTTTTTGTGACAGTGCTACAATGCAAAGTGAAAAAGTAAAAAAAAAAAAAACCCATCTGCTGATGTAAATATCTATCTATATCAGGCGTCTGATGAGAAGCCTTAGTCCACTTTCCCTTGGCTTTGCGTGAGAGAGAAGGCAGATGATCCGATAAATTATCAATAATGCCCCTGTAAATCAAAGCCACTTTGGCAGCGTGGCACTTGGCGCTTTACTGAGCTCCCCTCATCACCCATTCTCAACAACTGCTCCCTGGCCCACAGCCTCCTCCAAACACTGCCATCTTCCACAAGGTGTTTGAATAGACTGTTCAAATATTTTCACTCAAGATTTCCTTTTATTCTCCCTCAAATTGGCAATTCATACTCATATGTGTCTCTATTAGCAGAGGAAGTCGTGGCTACAGTGCAGTCTGCAGTCGTATGGTAAGATAAAATTTGTTGTTTATGTAAATTAGATCTAGCACATTGAATTTGTAATGTAATAATGAGTGCAGAGTTTCTGTGTTTTTAGGCTATTTACTTCTCTAATAAGTGAACAAAATAAGAATTACAACCCATTCTTGGATATAGAAGTAAATGTAATTCATAATTCATAATTCACACATGCATATTGGTTACTTGGGTGGCATAGTGGGTACTCTTGATACATCACAGTTACATGGTTTGCAGTGACTCTCTTGAAGAAATGTAGCATATTGCAAACCTGTGTCCACGTGAGTACCCTCTGGGTTCTCCAGTTTTCTCCCACCTCACAAAATCATAGGCTGCCCTTAGGTGTGAGCATGTATAATGCTTTTTGATGGAATGGCATCACATTTAGATAAGGGTGGATGTAGAGGTTGGATTGGAAGGGCCAGGGCTCCCTTGAAAGTGTGACAGTCTACCCTACTGGCCCAAATTTGAAGTGCATGGGAAGCATGCCAAGAAAAAGCCTTTGCAAGGCTATAGTTTGCAAATGAGCATATAGGCAAAGACCAGGCCTTTTGGAATTATGTGCTCTGGACAGACGAAACAAAGATAAAGTAGTTTTGCCACAGTAACAGCAGACATGTTGAACAAAGACAGCTTTTCAGGAGAAGCACCTTATACCAACTGTGAAGCACGGTGGTCACTTCCTCAGGGACTAGACAGCTTGCATTCATTGATTCAACTATGAATTCTGCATCAGATCAAAGAGTGTTTGAAGATAATGTGAGGTCATCGCTCTAAAAGTTGACGTTGAACTGAAAGTGGACCTTTCAACAGGATAATGATCCTTAGCACATTAACAAATCCATCAAAGAATGGCTCAAAAAGAAGAAGAGGAAGGTTTTGGAATGGATTAGTCAAAGCCCGGTTTTGAATTCCACTGAAATGTGGTGGGGGTGATTTGAAAAAGGCAGTACATGCAAGAGCCCTGACAAGTTGTTTACTGAAAATAAGTGACTGAATGAATATTAAGTACTTTGTAGCAAGTACATTACACTTGATTACTTCCCTGGTGATGTTCTCATGGTTTTGTAATACAGCCATTTTCAGTTCTTGCCTGTTATGGATGCTTTTTGCCTTTAGGTAGTGAAATGAATCTGCAATAAGGTTCAGTTATGATGCTTCTGTATTTCTCCTACGGCTGCTGTTGGCAATTACAGTATCATCAGTGCAGACAAGCAAGCTAGTTCCATACAGTATGCCTATGCCACATTCCTCTTTTATGTCTCTTTGATACAGATTAGCCTTCATCTCATAAGTCCATGACATCTAATAAGACAACCTCCTGGAATCTATAAGTCAAACCCAGCCTTGTAAACATGGAATAATATGGCTGGAATAAACACTCTTCAGTCATCTACGTTTGTAGACTAAAAGATGCTAATTTCACCACTGACTTCACTCTTTCCTCATAAAGTGCAAATCTGTAATTAATGCTGATTTCCACTGCTAACTAGCCACTAAATATAAAATGTGTTAGTACTGTAACACCTACACTGACTGAATTTGTAGAATATTAGTGCAACTCCTTGATTGGACCAAAAGTCTGCATTCACAATGGCACATTAAAAACAAAATAGAAGACTTTTTTTTTCCTCTACATAACTGTGTTGTATATATAAGAGTTTGGGAGGACAATTCTTTTAAGAGAATAATAATTTATACTAGAACTTTCCAAGCAAAATAATTGCTTCTCAAGCAACAAAGTAAGTTCGATATCAGGTTTCAGGCCCTTTAAATCTCTCAGGTCTCTCCAGTATTGAAAAGTTACACTACACCAATATTCACTCTTGTGTTCTCTCGTGTTTGGTGCTGTTTCCTACCTGGAGACTTAATTTTCCAGTACACGTTTCATTTTCTAACTGTGTATCGAAGTGTAAGCTGTAGTTATCATCAGCAAACTTTATAAATGTCAGTTTTCTCTGCCATTGCTTTCATCAGATTGATCAAAAGCCATAATTCATCTTATCTCTGACTTAATCAAGTAACCACTTCATTCTCTGTTCATTCATAGCCTACAGTTATATGGACTTTTTAAATACAAACAATATAATTGACTGGCAGGACTGCCTTTTTACAGAGAGGTTTTCTGATTAGTTACTTAATAAAAAAAAAGCTCCTCATCTCTCTCTGTAAAAACACAGCTTACTTACAGATGTTCGATCCATGGAAATTAAGGTACCTAACAAATGCTGAGTTCATTTAACGCTGTAAAAAACGAGCAAAGCAGAATAAGAAATACGCCCTCAAATTGGAATTCCTATGTTTGGAACCCAGAGTTCAGCATCTGACATATCATCATATCAACAGTAATGAAAATATCACTTCACTACTTAAAAGTAGTATTTACTTCAGATCAATCAACATCAGTATCAAGAGCTTACTTAATTAAATCTATAACATGCATTTTACCATAGAGTTTTCTGTTTTGAGAAGGTAAATGCATCAAAAACTAATGATCACTAATGTTAGATGATTAACACAGCAAATAAAACATGTCCCACTTTGTAGCTTGAACTTGCCTGGCTCTAAAATTCTGAGTTCAGCCTTCCCACTTCCAAGTTAAATCATATATAGAATACATGCTTAAACATGCAAATATGTGCTTTTCATGGCCACTATTTTGAACCAGGGAGGCATAAACAGAGATACACTAAATGGTCCTTGACATCCCTGACTGATTAATACTAAGTAGGTTATTCATCTTGATATCAATTCAATATCAGTATCAGTATTGTCCGGTAGCAAAAACATGTATTCATAGTCTATCTGGGGAAAAAAGTTATCCATGCATCCCTAATAAATAATGTGGAATGAAAAGTGATAACATTTTTGAATGGACTGTAAATCAGTTTGTGAGTGCATGAGGATACTGAAATGCCATATTTTCCATTCCAAGCCTTCCATAGGGATCGTCCAAAAAATTAAATTAGGTCCCATGTATTTTATGATCTGATTCTATATTTGTGGTATGATATTCTTGTACACCATGCTGTCTGTACCTCTCTGACTCATTTACTTTGACATTTTGGGCCTTATGGTTTTGATTTAGTTCAATATTCTACTTGTTACTTAGCTAACTGCTATCGGTTTGACTGTTTAATCTCTTATGCATTTGGTTTTGAACTTAACCAGTTTTGAAGCAAAGTATGAAAAAACATATGCAAATTGTGCTGTAGAAATCGTATATCATTTTCCTAGTAGTCAGAACCATGAAAGATGTATCCACGTATTTTGAAGACTGTGTTCATTAAATGCAAAACAATAAAAAATATATATATACATTTACAGTCTGGCCTGCATTGTGTGAAGAGCTTTGAAAATGTAAACTTGGTAATAACTAATGCTTGTAAGCAAAACAAACAAACAAACAAACAAACAAAAACATCCAGTTGGTCTGGTTGCTGATTATAATCATAGAGACACTTTTTTTTTGTCTCAGAGAATTTATTTTAGTGATAGATATCAGTGTGTAAAGATGGTTTTACCAATATTTTCTTAGATCTTTATTTGGACTTCAGCTGCAGACATAACATCTAGAATCAACTTTGGACGTTTTGTTACATCTCTGTCCATGAACTAATGAATGTGCCTATGTATCTTAAAAGAAATGCCAAAAGAGAGATAAAAGGCAAGGACAGGAATGGAGAAGATACAGACAGTCAGACAATGACAGTCATTCTTAACTATACTAACTCCTCTCCCCTCAGCTCCTCTGACCATAATAAGCGTTCGCCTGTGTCCTGACTCACTCGTGCGAACACAAATTCCCCTCATTATCTCGTGATCTTCTCTGGACTGCACTGTTGTGTTCGTGGTGCACTTCCTTTATTTCTTATTCCATGCTAAATATTTTCTGACTGAGATGGAGGCAGACAGACTTCATTATATGCAGAATGGCTGGGAGAGTGGAAAGGAGATGGCAATTGTAAAAAATTATAGCAGTCTGGAGAATAGCTTCAGTGACAAAACCCACAAAGAAAAGTCCACATTAGCAACTTTATTTTATTTTTTTTTAAATAATTTTTTTTTAGGAAAAATTTAAGATACTTTTAAAAATTAAAGATGAAAGATACTGCTGAGTTAAATGCACAGTTATGAGGAAAATGTCATTAGTGGCACAGCTAGCATTGAGTGTGTAGGTTTTGTAATCCAGGCGTGTTTGTGAGAAATACTGCATATTTAAGTGTTCTCTTCAAAAGCTGGAGGTCTTACACAATCTCACTGCGGGAGTCTGAGCATTAAAGAAGAATGACTTTGTTCATTCAATGTTAAATGAGCTGTGTGTATTGACTTGATCACAGAAACATCACTGTGAACTCTTTAGGTCCAGTGACTTGATTTGCTGTCACTTTTATTTGTACTTGAGTACATTGCATTTGGATGTTAAATTCAATTTAAGAAGTCCATTGTTATTATATTTATATTTCAGATTAGTTTTGATGCACTGCAGGAAAATCAGTATTGACATGTCTCAAGGTTTAACTGAGACTTACCAAGGCTTGATCGGTGTGTGTGTGTGTGTGTGTGTGGTGTGTGTGTGTGTACGCGTGTGTGTGTGTTTGCTGTCAGAGTGAACTATCTGTGTAATACACTCCCCTGATGTGTAATATGTAAATGTGTGTAGTACTGTAGCCCTGTTAAGAGTGTAAAGCTGGTAAAGAAAATATTTCTTCATCACATGTGCCTTTTAAATAAAGGGGAGAAACCCACCACTGTGTTTGCCAGTGATACCCAGAATTTTGAGAACAATTTTTAAGAATCAGTTCCAACAAACAACTGGTCATATTCTTGTTTGTGTCCTGATAAGCCTCGTTGCCTTTGCATAAGCTCCACTAATTAACAACTCCATTAGGTCTTCTCTATCCTGTGCCTAATATTTCATCATCACATGTTTTTTAAGCCATTTGCCTTGTAGTAATGTGATGAGCCTTTAATCACATGCTTTAATATCTGAACCAGTTGTGAATCAATTAGCTTCAATGTTTCAATGTATGATATATATTTTAAATACTACAATGCTGTTGAATTCTCGATTCTGATTGACAGTCAGTTCTTGACCGCGTTACAGTTCCATGTTACTTTGCCACGTTGACTGAAACAACAGAAAAGTTAGCCTACTGCCCACAACAGCACTCACATTTACTAACAAACAAAATGACAGAAAATTTAGATTTTCCAGAAATAAGTAAGAAACTGACGACAAGCCATTGAATTATTAGAAAAAATAAAGAGCACCCGAGGTGGTAATGTGGCCACAAGTCAAAGCGGAGGCTTGAGCCATTTATAAACAGTTATTGCAGAGGCTTTAGATTAGATGCGTAATAAATTAGTTTCACACAAAAGAGCTTTAAAGACAAAAACCTGACAAATGTCTTGAGGTGTGGTAACTGTGGTATGAGCGGAATAATTGACTCCAGTCTGTTGAAAATGAGAAAATGAATAATAAATATTTATTAGAAAATAATGTACACCCAAGGAATATATATAAAACCTATTTAAAAAATAAAATCAATTTAAAAGTTACTTATTTGAAGCACATTTGAAAACCTGCGTTCAGAATCAAGTGCACTGTCTGTGGTAACACCCAGGTGGCATTACCAGTTATAATACTTGACACTCATTGTAAAATATATAGTTTATCCATGGCTAGCCTTTTTAAATTTTCAGACACAGTAGAAAATGAAAATCTCTTTGGAATATCTGAGCTGGCGTTGATCAAATGACAAGCAGTGATAGTGTGATGACATCAGAAAATCTAAGAATTTTTCAATTGGCATAATCTGGATTTCCTTGATGATGGAGGCATGTTTCTCCGACTTTTATCTAATTACATTTTTTGTTAAACCGCCACAGTAAGTAATTTATTATACAATATAGAAAAATCCACAGTCATCAAAACAAATTTAAAGTTATAAATATAAAAAGAAAAAGGAAGAGAGAGAGAGAGAAAAAACAATGCGGTACAAGTTACTGTTTGATTCATAACATTTCCAGTTAACTGGAACTTCTTAATTATTGCCCTGATGGTGGAAATGGACATTTTCAATGCTTGTGCTATTTTCTTATAGCCACTTCCCATTTTGTGAAGCTCAACAACCTTTTGCGACACGTCACAGCTATATTCTCTGGTCTTACCCATTGTTGTGAATGAATTTGGCCTATGTGTTACCTCATATTTCCTAGTCACCCAGTTTTACTAAAAGTTTATATATATATATATCAGTGAGAATATACTATAATTACTGCACACTTATATTTATATATATAAAATTGTGTTTTATTTGCAATTGTTTGATATCCATGAGACCAGAGTATTTGGGGGAATTACATTTTTATTAGTATTATTTAATTTCTTTCTTTCTTTCTTTATTATTATTATTATTTACAAAAGATCAAAATGTACATTTTCCCCAAACTTCTTTGCTCATATTTAACAAGAGTGCCAATATTAGTGGAGGGCACTGCAGCTTATTCAGGGCAGAGCTAAATCAAAATGCTATTTTTATGATCCCTTTAAAAAAAAAATATTATAAACATTTTGCAGATTTTGCAAGACGTATGTAAATGTATGACCTCAACTGTATCCGAGCAAGGTAGAACAAATGCTACTCACAATTCTACTCATAGGAATTCGGGTATTGAGAAAAATTGTGAACATATTGAGTAAGATCTGTGAATAAAAGCTTTAAAAAAATATCTCTTCTACGATGCTGGACTTAGAGGACACCCTGTATATTAATAAACTGAATCAAGTCAAAAGGCCCAAACTCTAGCCACACCCTCCAAATGCTTGTTCTCAGCAATAATAAATATCTTGCAATTTCAGCCAAATGTAAATAAATTACAATGGCAGAATGCATGCTAATGCCAGCATGGGGCTACTTCTATTAATACCAGATGAAGTTTCAAATTTTTTAAACTTTGGTGTTTTACTGAACGCTTGGGGGAAAACATGCTGCAGGCAGTCTGCCTTCAAATGAGAACTACTAAGGAGGAAGCTCAAATTAATATTCTGTTGAGAAGCTGCAATCGATCAGAGGAAATTACCTCAAAAATGAGGTCCAGTGCACCTAAAGAGCGAGACCATAATTGGAGAAAATATATGAATGCTTGTTGCTTAATGTACACGATGACATGATGTCTCTGCTGGCTAACGCCCACTCAGATGTAAATGTAGGTTTTGGAATTTGATTATATGGCCCGTTAGAAAGTCAAAATGAAAAATTAGCCAAAGTCAAAGTCTTAATGCTCAGAACAGGAAGACTGCAGGAGATTTCAGTTTAAACCCCCAGAAAATGTGCACAGAAACACATATACACATAATTATAACTCTTGTGGTGAGTTTTTACCAACCGTGGCAAGGCATCCAAAGACCAAATCCTCCTGCTGTTCATATGCAAGACCTTGTCTGTTGATTTCTCATTTAAGGATTTTAGACTCCAGACGTGTCATCAGGTGCTCATCTCCTGCTCAAACGTGAGCCATCAGTGTGCTATGTCAGGCATGGAGAGGCAATCACTGCAAGCCAGCACTCTTTTTTATTTATTTATAATCCATGAGCAGTCCCTGACTAACAAACCCATGGATGCAGAGCTTGGGTGTTTATTTACCCCAACTGATACCACCGAGGCACCGATGGACCTTCCCTCGGGGTGTTTGGAGGGGGGATGCAGGCATTTGAGCATGCATGTATGAGTTAAGTGTATGTTTGTGTAGTTGCAGAGACAGATATAGGGAGCCAGCCAGGACGAGTTTGTTGTGGCGAGCCAGTGGAATGCAACACTGAGCACAGCAACGAGAATTGCTGTCCCATCTAGTGATGTTCCTGGGTAAAAATCGTAAACAGTGATATGTGAGCATCGAGTCTCATACCAAGGACCTATGGACCAATCATTTGTAGGAGAAAAGAGCTGGATCATTACCCTGTCACTGAGATGTGTTATTCAATGGTTGGCGCTTATCACACGAAGGGCTTGTTCAATCACGCGCTGAGCCAAAGACCTTGAAGTGATGGACAATTGCAAGGCCACAGGCAGAGAGAGAGAGAGATAGAGAGAGAGAGAAAGAGAGAGCGAAAGAGGGAAGCTTATCCTTGTTTCTCAGCTAAACACTTACTCACTGGCAAGGTGTATTCAGGGCCTTGAAGACTTCACTTGGTCCCTGTAGTTTATGGTAATGCCAGTTTAATGAGCAGGTAAATTATATGTAAGTGAGCAGATACATGCTACTCATTAGTAACATAGATACCCTTCAGCAATTTTCCTTTAATTACACAATATGAGACACAAAAAAAATATTAAATCAATGCTTAGACTTCACATTCATCAAGCTGCGTAACATGATAGGGCAAATTCAATCTGAATCTGGTACAGTAAAATTATACATCAATATACAGAAAACATGGAGTAAATGAAACTGTACTTTATTGTTCTGTTTTTTGTTTAATGTTTAACATATGAAACATTAAACAAATTAAGTTGATGGATGTTGTGCTTATTTATGCTCTTATTTATTAACTTTTTGTTTTTAATTAAAAAACATTTTTTTTATTAAAAAAGAAATCAAATCAGTGTTTAAACCTCATATTCTCATACAATTACAATAAAATAAAATGATGTCGCAAATTGAGTTTGATACAGTAGAATTATACAACTACTATATACACAAAATATGCAATAAACTGTACATTCTGTATGTTGTTTCTGCTCTTGGTTGTTGTTGTTTTTTTAAACATATTTGAAAAGCAGATTTTTAATGTTGTGCTTAATTATGTTCTTATTTATTAACTTTAATGAAAAGTATCCAAAGTTAAGTTAAAGGGTTACTGGGAGTGAATTATTTTTTTCAAGCCAGTCATACATTGTTTAGAACACCTGGCATGCCGAGGCTATAATTGCTGGTGCCCAAACTTAGTTTGTGAGAAACAATCCTAATCAGGTTGCCTGGGAAGAAAAAGTGTTTAATGTCCTAATGGAGCGACAAAGTTCCACTTTTTAAAAGCCACACATTACTTGTGAAGTGACTTCTGTGTGTAGTTACCTGTGCGCCGCTGGTTTATTTTTACCTCCCTTCGTCCCTCCTCATTCTTTAGTCGCTTCGGGAGATGGCGTTAGTTTGGCTTCATCTCTGACAAAAGATAAATGAGCTCGGGGTCTGTGGTGATCCACTATGGCTGCCAGGGGGTTCCAAAATAGCAAACTATTTTTCATAACAGGCCAAGTGATATGGAGTACGATGCATCAGGCGGCCTAACATTTACCAGCTCTGAATATATGTGGGGATCGGATTTGTGCTCTTCTGTTTTTGTTAAAGTTTATTCGAAGAGTTAAGGTTATCCGTGTGTGTTGAAGGAGGTTGCTGGAAAAGACAGTGAGGAACTGCAGTTGCATATGGCATCTATATTGGGAACGTAAAATTCAGTCAACCAATCAATCAGTCTACACTGTAATGCACACACACTCACACACACACACACTCTCACACACACACACACACACACACACACACACACACACACACAAGCAATATGATATATCCTTAGAAATCTCTTCAATGCACAAATCAAATCATATCTGAATCATTTTTTCCCCATGCCATGCTCTGCCTTTACACAATATTGTCCTGTAATTAATGTGGAGGTGTAGAGCGACTCGAATCCTCTGACAGCTTCAGTTCGACACCTTCATTAATCACCTTCACAACCATGCACAGAGATGATGATAAGAAAGCGCACCCAAAAAGAACACATAAAGATCACTGACATATTATTTTCTGCTCTTTTTAAAATTTGTATTTTTTGTTCTTCTTGTTTTTTGCCTTATGAAAGTGTCCTGTGTCAGTGGGAGCTGCATAACTAAAAGAAAGTTTCCTATTTAAATGAGCGTTGGTGAGTGGTGGAGGCGCTTTGAAGAGGCGAGCGTCAGACACAAACAAGAGCCGCAGCCCATTCCTGTGTTTGTGAGCCACTGCTGACACCTGATGGGTGATCAAACAGCAGTCTGCTCTCTCCTTGCAATCCTCATGTGTGCTCATCTTTGTACTCATCTCCTGGCAGATAAATTGGAAGACCATGTTACTGCAACCCTGAGCTCAATATTTACTGACGCCTCCATTATCACTAAGCCTCCATTGCCCCATTTGCCAGTGGGGACATGGAGGTGTGGATTTATTTATTTTATATTATACAGACCTTATGCGGTTGAAATAAAGAAAAACATTTCAAACAAAAACAATCATTTGCTGTATCTGAAATTCTGTGTTATAACAATTCTAGATTTGTGGCCATCTATAAGAAGATATAATCCAAGAAAAAGGAAATGCATATGCTTCAAGGTTCAAGGTTGTTTATTTGTCAATATATATATATATATATATATATATATATATATATATATATATATATATATATATATATATATATATATATATATATATATATATATATACATGCATGTGATGTAATGTAGTCAAAGGTTTTTTTCTTAGTTACTCATATATTAAGATATACACACAAAATAAAACCAGAATATAATAAAAAAAATAATAAAATACATAATAATGCTTGTTTAATTAAGCTTTTGGTTTTAAATGAATTTATTATGATGGGTTAATAGCAATGTTTATAACAATATTTCTGATATTTTGGACATATGAATATGTAATTAATATTATTTGGGAAAGTAATTTTATAACTAAATATTAATAATAGCTACAGAATAACTGAACCTCATGCACACATATTTCATTTGAAAGAAACTTCTAGAATATAAAAAGCATTAAAAAATTTTTATTAGGTCCTGTATACTGTCCTATACAGTAAAAATATTTTGTGGTCTTGTAATTGTTAACTATATTTCAGGGCATGTATCATAATCCAGGATTTATTTCATATTAACAGGAAAAAAATTAAGCAAATTCTGATTCAAATTAAAATTTCAACAATATTTTCAGTATATTTCTATTAGTCAGAATGTCACAAATTCTTAATGACTATAATTATACATTATAGTTAATTATAATTATACATGTTCTGCATCTACTCTTTTTAGCAGAGGCTTGTACAGTATGTGTACATGTGCAGTGTGAGGAACAGATCTGAGATCAGCAGCAGCAGCAGTAGGCCGTGGTGAATGACAGTGCTATAGTGGCACAGACCAGTTCAGGTAGATGCTGGCAGCGTGGGCACACCTGGGTCTACAGGCAGATGGTAAGGGCTCAGAAAGGTTACGCAACACCATGCTCAGCCATATGTCATTAAACAGCATGGAAACTTCTGGAAACAGCGAGAGTTCCACAGCGGCCATGACCCAAGAGGGAGTGCATTGCCAAGTGTGTTCCATGCTGATCCAAGACCAGGTGTTGACCAACTGCTTTTCTTATGCTTTCATTTGGAAGATGTCTAGAGAGCAAGTGAAGAGCTGCTGACCTTTAGTCGGGATCAGACGTGTGAGGAGCAAGCAGTGTTTGATATCATACAGGTTTGTCTTTAAATTATTCCACTCCTAATGGGATAAATTAATTTAAAAACAAAAGAAAACAAAAGAAAAAAAAAACCTAACAGCATTTTTTGCTGTTAATATGACCATGTTCTGCTTTGGCTTCTTTAGAATAACAAAATGCAGCATGTATTTTCCACTAGTCCTACAAGTTCAATTTGATCACAAATGAACATTTTGAAAGAGTTACAGCTAAGTAAACAACAAAGAATAGTTTCAGCAAAGAAAATCGTGTTTACTTATGCCTTAAGCTATTGTTCGTTCCACAGAAAAATGAAGGCAGTCGATGTGGTCGCTTCCTTTTTAAGAAAACATCCCTTTTATTGGAAATATAGACTCAAGAAAGGGAAGCAACTACACATTAGACCATGAACACACAATTATGCAAAATTAAATGTAATAAAAAATTGGACAAATACTTTATTTTCAGAGAGAGAGAGAGAGAAAAAAAAAAAAAAAAAAAAAAAAAAAAAAAAAAAAAAAAAAAAAAAAAAAAAAAGAGAGAGTCTATGTGGCGGTCAATTAGCCATACAAAATGAACAAAAAAAATGGTTTGAAAAACTCAGTATTTTAGATCCTTTCCTCTTAATCACCATCACCATTACTGAGCAACACCTCCTCTCTGCCTAAACACAGTGCCAAAATGATGCAAATGGCAGTGCTAGCCTAGCCTGAGAGGACCACAATGATTGATGGCCGGTATTACATCAAGGTGACTTCCCCTCCTCTGCATCAGGTTGTTTTGTGTGATCAATAAGTAATAATTAATGGTGGTTACTTTCATACAAAGAATAAACTAAAACAAATGAATGTATATTTTATATAAATGAATCAATACACTGTATATCTGGTCTTAATCCTTTATGAAATCATTATGGATTAATCTACAAAGTGGTTTATTACTTAAAGCTATTTTCATGATATGCAAATGTCATTGGTAATGACATACATATTATTTTTGTAGCTGAACTCCGGAAAACCGGCAAAGATGATGAATACTTAGGGTTTGACACAAATCATATACTTTGATAACAGTTTAAAATGTTTAATGATATTATATAAAAAATGACAGTAATTAAAAATTAAATGTGTCCGACAGAACAGGACACTGTGAATTAATCAGTGGTTATTTCAGAAGGTTTTCCCAGGCTGCCACATATATTTGCATGCACCTTATACACTCATTCTAGTAATCTGTAAGGCTGTTTAGTGTTAAAGGTCTTTAGCATTTGACACAAACCAGCTGAAAATGGGAAAAGGAGAGCCACATTCAGCGTAAGAGTTTGAGCAGCTGTGCCCTCAGAGGGGCCCTGACACCTCTGCTACAATGTTGACCTGAGGAGAGATTCCCCATGGTTAAGGAAGGCTGTTCTAGAGCAGCAGGCCATGACAGTGTGAAAAAATACCTGCTTATTCAAAGAGTCTGAGCTACACGATGGATTTGCATAATTCTGCTCACGATGTCTTGCATTCCCTGCTAGCATGTGGACTGTAACACCAGGGTCATCCAGCTTCCTCTGACCACTTGACCAAACGTACCCCCACCCCCACCCCGTTTCTCTCTCACACACAAACACTCACTTGCACACTAGCAGACATTGCCTGAGGGCTACAGCAAAACCCAGCATCCACACAAAGAATGCCCCATGTGCAGAGCCACAAATTGCACATCAAACCATTTCTTCTCTCTCTCTCTCTCTCTCTCTCTCTCTCTCTCTCTCACACACACACACACACACACACTCCCATGCACAGACACACACTTCTCAGTCCCTGTGTGGCTGTTTAATCGCTGAATTTAATATGTTCCAGTTGAGAGGAAATCCCATGAGTTCTACAAACAAGCATGTTTTTATCATATAAAAGCCGACCACAACTGGAAATTATTTTCTGCTTTTTTTTTTTTTAATTCAAAGGACATGTAAGGCAGATCTGGCAGGTGTTTTGGTGGGACATGGAATGGCAAATTACCTCTCATCAGTGTCAGGTTAAGATGAATTCAGCTTTAATAAAACGATTAAATTGACAGGTAGAGGTAGTCCAAATGTCAAAAGAACCTTAGACCTTGGTTTATAGCTTTCACTGTTTCTGTAACACCTTAATAATTGATAAATACCTTTGCTGGCAAGAGTGTCCTTGTTCCTAGCATCACAGTAAGTGAGAAAAGCTATTTTTGCTTAATACAAAGGCCATCTAATACAAATAAAGGATTCACACCTAATGTGCAAAGGCTACAGTGAAGGTGTTATATACAACATAACACATTTTATGTTAATTCCTGCCTTACACTTTGTAAAACGTTTCTTCTTCTACACCTCCCTGCTCCATTTGTAATCAGCCTTTTATGGATCTCTATTTGCATATCAAATTTGTGACTTCAGTATTGGTGTCATGGTACCACACAATTTTACAAGAAAGAAAAATACTGTACATATTTTATTTCATAAACATTATACACAATGGCAAATGTTGGTTTGCAATTCTAGATTTAAGTAAATGTGTTAATAGTATCTCAAGCCGTATACTAGATCTACTGTCCTGCAATTTCATAACAAAGTATAAATAATAGCATGTCTTGCTATAGCAGCGTCAATGACAGACGGACTAGCGTTATTTCCTAGCATCTCAACAGGGCTCCTCTAAAGCTAGCAAGCACCATAAGCTGCCCATATGTGTCTCCAGTCTGCTGAGCTCAGATATCGAATAAGAGGAGACAGCAGAAGTCCCAGGACGGTGCAACAAATAGCCAAAACCGCAGCATCTCACCTCCATGAGAAGATTATGCAACCCCTGGGGGAAGGTGATGGATTTTTCTCCTTACCTGCCGTGAGAGGACCAGATGCCAGAGAGAGATTTCGGACGTCACAAGCAGTAAAATATGAGAGCTTGCTTCACAAGCTCAAAAAGTTCTAGAGTACCAAGAACTTCTCACAGACTTATCCAAAGGGTGCATGTTGCAGGAGGTGGGGGAGCAAAGAACATTAAATTAATGCCAACCTTCTTCCATGGATGATAACTCTTTAGTGAACTCTTTTTTAAGAGCAATCACACTTGTCTGTGTATTTATTGAAGATGAATAGGCTCACAATATGATAGGTGATGGCAATGTTAATATCTACGGAACTTAATGTATGCATACTACAGTATGTCTGAAATTCAGAGGAAAATGCACATGGTTTAATTTTAGGAGCGGAGACATTCCAAAGTCAACAGCGGACCAGTGATTTTTATCTTTCTTATACAACTAAACAAGATATGTAATAATTTAAAATGCATGTAAGCTATGAAAAAGAACCAAATATAGATTTAAATTCCAGAGTATTAAAACTATATCTATTAATATGCATTAAAATTTTAAAGAAAAGATTAAGGACTTCTTCCCTTTGCTTCTTTTCCCTCATGTCAAGATGCTATTTTGCACACCATTATCTGTTATCATTGCCGCCTGCCATTAGCTAATGCGTAGTTTATTTAGCAGACAGGGCATTAGGTTCATACTGAAGAGGAAATGGGTAGAGTTAAGACTGATTTCATGGTGCCAGTGGAGGTAGTTGCACAACACTGTGAGTTATGGACATCCAGCCAAGAGGAGTCTCTTCATTAGGATGCTGATTAAAATTGATGGGGTCCTGAGGAGTCTGGGCTGGGCCCGACTCCCCCGAGCATAGCTCTCATTCTCAGCTCATTTATTTGGAACTTTGTGTTGATCAATAAAAGGTGCCCGCTGCTCACCATGAGGTCTGGCTAGGAGAAAGGAAGAGAGACAGAGACAGAGAGAGACAAGGATGAAGGGAAAAAATGAAGAAGCGTGAAACCTCATGTTTTGTCTAAATGGAACACTAGAGATAAAAGAAAGTGCAGGAAATAGTGGAAAGAATAACCTGTTACCAGCAGGATTTTTCCAGCTATTCAGAGAAGACATACAACAGAATTGGGTAATACTTCAACACAGAGGGTTAGATATTAATACTGACATTAATATATACATGTACGCCTGTTGCTATTAATGTATTATACAAATATGACCATTAATGCATAGGTATATCATTAACAGGTAATTAGTGTTTTCACGTTCTTGCTTTATATTGCCGAAGTTACCCACTTCTCATTAATAACGACAGTTATTGACACAATGACACTATGACACAGTTGCTTTAGCAAAAAATGGAATGAAATATTCAGTTTAATTCAATTCAGTGTTTTTAGATATAACAATGGACACAAAGCAGAGTTAAAGAAATCTGAATATAGGTTTAGACTTAGATCTATACGTTAATACAGAACTACATGAATCGTCTCTGCTCACCATTTGTCATGTCTCCTTAAATACCCAAAACAGTCAGGAATTTTTATTGTGTAGTTTTCGTGATTTTACATAACTGTTCAGTAGTTTGGAGTTTGCACTCCAACTCCCAGTCAAGAGTTTAAAAAAATACAAATGATAATTTTATTATAATTTTTTTTCAATTAATTTACACAAGTAAAATTAAGAGCAGTAATTTATGAGGTATTATCACTTGAAGCACAATTAAGGTTTTAATCTTTAATTAGTCTTAGTTTTTGTTACTAATATCCTGCACATTTCCAGAAACAGTAGCTATTTAAAAAAAAAAAAAAGAAAAAAAAACACAAAATTCTCGCAAAGGGAAATATCTTGCTGTTTTGAAATAGTTTTTTATTGGTAAATATATTTTTATTTATTTACAATTGTAAACATTCATTTCTAGAAGAAGCAAAATTGTCTGAATTAGATCATTTGCTTTTGCTAAGATAATTTTGAGCGTGTCCTAACTCTGTAGCAGTTATTACTTATGAATTAACAATTTTTCATTGTTAGTATTATTTATTAATGCTGTTTATTTATCCAGTTTAAGCTTCCAAGTGACCTTTGCATTTTGTGGACAGTAGCCATTCTCCTAATCTCTTCAAATCTCTTAATCTTATTTAATAAAGTTTTTTTCCCCCAATTGTATTATTTTGCACTGTATCTGCATTGTCTGTAAGATTAAAGTTTGCTTTACATATTGCATTTGTGGTGTTACACTTCATGCCATTTGCAAACATAATCCACTCTGATGCAACAGTTCCATTGTGACATATTACTGAAAGCACCATATGGGAACTTTTGCAAGTTGATTTTTTTCCATATTGATCTAAATTATTATTATTACATTATTATTACATTCATTAAATACACAATATGACCCCCATGGCCATTGTGTCACACACATCCATGGACAGAACACACTTATGCAATTACTGTAGGGAACATGAATTAATTTCGGAGAGCTGGACAGCGGCCAGTCCGTGGAGCTTGGTTATTGAATCCCTGCCCGCGTCTATCCAAGGCCTCTTTGTTTGGCTAAGCTCAGATCTGCTCATTAGTTTGGGCAGAATGGCATTGCATCCACTGAAGAGCAAATAAAACCAGATGGGGATGGAGAGCACATGTTTAGGTGAGCTACTGTAAAGATTTGCTTACGTGAGAAGCACCAGGGAAGAAGCACTTTATTCAACAATAGTACCAATTGTCCACAATGTCCTAAGTTGTTGCTTTTTTGAAACCTAGGTACAATTATATACTCAGCAATAAAAGAAACATCCCTTATTTAGGAGACTGTATTTGAAAGATAATTTCGTAAAATACAAATAAGCTTTACAGATCTTTGTTGGAAAGGGTTTAAACAATGTTTCCATGCTTGTTCAATGAAGCATAAACAATTATTGCACATGCACCTGTGGAACAGTCCTTAAGACACAAACAGTTTACAGGCTGTAGGCAATTAAGGTCACAGTTACAATAAACTTAGGGCACTAAAGAGACATTTCTACTGACTCTGAACAACACCAGAAGAAAGATGTCTAGGGTTCCTGCTCACCTGCGTGAACATGCCATAGACCTGCTGCAGGGAGGCATGAGGACTGCAGATGTGGCCAGATCAATAAACTGCAATGTCTGTAATGTAAGACGCTTAAGACAGTGCTACAGGGAGACAGGAAGGACAGCTGATTGCCCTTGCAGTGGGAAATGACATGTAACCATGTGTCCACCCCAGACATGATGGAGAACTTGCAAATGACTTGGTGGAAAAGTGGAGTAACATCTCACAGCAAGAACTGACAAACCTGGTGCAGTCCATGAGGATGAGATGCACGCAGTGTAGTACTTAAGTCATTGTAGTCATTATTCCATTTCTGTTCATCAAATGTCTGTGCAATTTTATACACACAGCCTTCTCATATACAGTGGTTCAAGAGTAATTAATCACAATAATGCCCTGAAATACTGCATCTTAATGATAGGAATCTTACTGGAATCTTAATGATAGCAAACAGGAAATGAAGTGGTAATATATATAAAGTTTATAGTTTACAATGTAAATGAGAGTATTTTTGTGCTACACTGGGTGGAAAAACTGATGCTTTTTTGAGATGGCAAAGATCCAATTCTCAGTATCAGTGATACCAGCGGATACCAGCAAAACAAATGGTGGATCAAATATTGGTGAACAACGGACACCGGATCCTGTAATTTACTTCCAATTGGGTTGACAGTAAAGTACTGTAAAAAATTATTACAATAAACATCTGAAAACATCTTCACAGTAAGGTACTGTAATACACATAGTATAAAATAACATATAATCCAGTTAGTTTGCTCAGTTGGTTGAAGCTTTAAAAAAAAAGAAAAAAAAGCATCTTACACTGTATTGAGGCAGGATACAGTACAACTGAGCAGAAGGATAAAGGTCTTGCTGAAGGACCCAACCATATGAAGCAGTTTGGTGGTGCCATGATTTGAACACATCATGAACCATCTATTCTATAATGCAAAGTCTTAAAAACTGAACCACTGCAACTAACTCTTCTACCACTATAACCAATGATACCACAGAATTAACTTGCACTAATGGATTGCATTGAATCAATGCAAACTAGTCCAGCTAGCAGAGCTGGGTGCAGTGGCTCAGTTCTTAAAGCTTTGAGTTGTAAAGTAGAAGGTCATGTGTTCAAATCCCTGCACATCAGAATAGCTAGTTTGGGTCCTTGAGCAAGACACTTAACCTTCAGATCAGATGCATCCCACATCCCAAGGTGATTTGTTTTTGTAGAAAGCAGCAGCCAAATTAGCAAATGTACTGGATTATATGTTGTTTATACTATGTATTTGTATGACATTACAGTAATTTAATGTAAGAATGTTTACGCCTGTTTATTGTAATAAATAAATAAATAAATAAATAAAGTTACAGTATTTTACTGCCAATCCTGCTGAAGGAAAATTATTGCCAAATTTACAGCTTTTTTTTGTTTTTGTTTTTGTTTTTTTGTACAGCGAGAGGCTGAACTGTTTTTTAGAATTGATTTTTAAAAATATGTTTATGTATACATTATTATATATTGCAATTTAGAATGAAAAGTAATTTTGTGTGAAAAAAATTAACTGTGAAGTGCTTCAGTAATAAAAAAAAGTCGTTTTTTTAAAAAATGACACAGGATGGGCTTCAGTACTGGCTGATACTTAATGTTTCAGTGTTGGTATGGTATCAGAAAAAAAGTTTTATTGTATTGTTGTGCCATCTCTGATGCTTATGGACTGGTAATGCCATAATAATTCATGTGCTCAACCAAATGCTTCTGAGTTGCAATGAGAAATATACGTCTGTCTTAATGAAAGTGTTTTTTGTGACAATGCTTTACATACCAGCTTCCATGCTAACATTTTTAAGTGACTATAATGTTTTCTAAATATTCCAAACATCTTCTTGTTTCAAAAACATTAATTTTGTTAGTGTTCTGAAAACACTGTGGCCTAATTTTTAATAAAGAATATTAACAATTTTCCATACAGTTCCATAAAGCTGTTTATGTATTGAATGTTGGAAGAAAATGCATTTCTATAATGTTACAATCTAACGTCCTTACCTGTTGAATACTTACAGTACTGAATGTTCTCATAATGTTCTCCACTAGTCTGAACTTCTTTTGGCCTATTTAGAATATAAAACAACCCCTACAGTAGGTCTACTCCTCCCCTGAGGAATGTCTAGTTTTATTCTGGGAGAATAAAAACGGGGAAATGTTAACCACAGTCAGTATGCTGAGGTGTAACAGGATGTTCCTAATACAATACATCTACAGACTTCACCATCATTTTCTCTCTCTTCAGTGATCATTTTCCACTCCAGAGAAAAACAATGCAAAAAGTGAGTGGCACTGGAATGGAAAACAGAAGGATCACAAACACAGATGAGCTGCTAGTGCACAGATATTTGGAAAGGTTTTCTATCCTCTGTCTGTCTCTTAAGCACATCCTCCAAATCCCAGACAAATATATCCAGAAGCTAGGAGTGGAAAATCGCTCTGAGCCGCCATAATAAATAATGTTTATCACAGTGCACAGGAAGTTTGTGTCAATCAGATATGAGGATATAGGAAAGAAGATGTAAAAAAAAAAAAACATGAAACGCTGAGTGATCTCAAGAGTGAGTTATATAAAGCTCTCTCCTTTAAGTCTGGCATCATACCTCTTTACCCCTAGTGTGTCTGTTCTATAATGGCACAAAGCAGGGAATGGGACACGATGCTGTCTTTTTCATCTCCCTGACTTTTGTTAACATGGAGAAAGAGAAAGTGAAGGAGGAGGAAGAGAAGAAAAAGAAGAGAAAAGAAGAGGGCGGGGTGCTGGGTATTAGACCCGGTCCCTGTACACCCAATTAAAGCAGTCTTCTGCTCAAAGCAACATGTGTTCTGACATTTGTCTTCCTGTGTGTTGTGATTTACCCTTCCATTGAGCTAAAGGCTAAATTAGCAGGCCGCCCAGCTTCAGAGACCGTTCGGTACTATCTGATGGGTTTGTCAGGAGTCACTGTGTCGGCAATAAGCTGCCCCCTCCCTCATATCCTTTAATACCACAGAGGGCGCACAAAAACTTATACACAAGTTATACACTTATTTCACAAACAAGGTGAAAGCAGTGTTTATTTTATTAGAAATACATTGCATCATTTGTCATAATAGTTAGAGTTATATGGAGTTATTGTTACAGTTATAGGAATCCCAAATGGTCACCCTTTGGTTCAATTTACATAAAATATATATATTTTTTAGATTTGTTAGACTGTTAAAATCTTTATTATGGTTCTGATTTTTTTTATATTCCATATACAGTTAGACATCATTTCAAATGATTTGTTTTGAAAGGCAAATCTTACCCCTTACATGGTAAAAACAAAAAAAACAAAACTTTAGCCAAAATGTAAATTGATTAAATACACCACAGTTGAAAAATTATTGTATTGGGCATGACATGTATATAATTCAAGTAGATAAAATTCCTATCCAAATACCTCAGTCTAAACTCCATAAACATTGTAGATGTTTTTAATAAATGGGATTTTAATAAAATAATGATGATATTAATAAATATATTATTTTTTTGTCACATTATTTACAGCGATATTAATTTATCCTGTTACTTTCTGAATTGTACTTTGCATATAGTGATCTGGCAGGAATGGAAAAACAGAAAAAGACTTTTCATTTTTGTGGTATTAAGCACATTCACATTTAAGCTGCATTCAGTCTAAACTCTTTCTAGTGCTTTAGTCCAAACCTAATGTCATTTATGATTAAGATTATTTCCCTTCAATTAATTTCAGCCATTTAGGTCTGTGCAGGTTCTTCTATTATGATTCAATAGAACTGAAAGACAGACATACTCTGCATAGCCACACACACACACACACACACAACACACACACACACACACACACACACACACACACACATGTTTAGGACTTGTATTTGCATGGTGTAGATAGTAGGCCATCCTGTGCACCTTTTGGGAGACTATGCACTCGCAAGGTGAGATGCAGCTAGAGGAGAAGGCAGGCTCGCGGTCAGCAGGGAGCGAGCGGGCCGCCGGGAGAGGCTCTTAACTTCTGTCAGGCACAAATAACCACGCCATTTTTCACCTCCTGATTTTGAGCCCAGCAACTCTCCCCAGTCATTTGAACTCTACACACACGCCATGATTCAATTTCGACTCTGGACACTTTGAGAGGCATGAGAGCAACAGATCTGAAAACAACACACCATGATGCAACTATTTATCTCCCCACCATGAACTGAAACAGAAAGTTTTACCTCTAGGAACTGATTCTGTATGTACTTTAAAGGTACTTTCCAGACAGTGTTTTGTCTCCATACTGAAGAGTGAGGTCTAAAAGTAATATAGTATAATAATATATTTATATTTCTTTCTCATTACACATTAAAAGTGCCTGTTAAAATGGCTATGGAGGATTTTGTTTTTGTTGTGGGTGTGTGGGGGAATGAGTGGGGCAGACGGATTATGAAAGCATTTCAGTCTCAGCTCTCACATTTTTGATGGAGATCATTCAGAACTGCTAGGTGGTGCTGTTTGGTAGCATTGTCTGCCAGTAAGACATCTTAAGTTTTATTTGTCTGTCTAGTACCAGTCAGTGGAATCTGTAGTCATCATTGATCCTGTCTATGAATATTAATTATTATATGATTATATTCCATTTTAGTTAAATGGCCATAATGTGGCTAGTAGTGACATTAGATTTGAGAATTTTACTGCCACAACCTTTTCTACAATGCACACCTGGTAGATTTATATACTGACTGGGACAAAATTTCCCCACAAAGGTAAATGTTTTTTTTTTTTTAATTATTTATCCTGTTTTGTATCCTGTGATAACATCTAGCTTGTCCTGACAAGGAAAACTGCTCTATTTATTTGTTTGTTTGTTTGTTTGTTACAAAAACTAAAAATGCGAAACCGTTTCTTTTTAGTTACTGAGGATAGGGTTGGATTTAGGTGTAAGCTTAGTATTAATTAACTGCATTAATAAATATGTCAGTGGAAGGTGCTCACAAGAATAATAATACAAACAGGTGTGTATGTTTGTATGTGGATGTCAGGTCTCTCTGTGCCATGCTTCACATTTCAGATCAGTCATTGCTTTGAACTGCCACGAACGTGTCACTCTATCTATCTAGTTTGATGCCTCTGTCAGATCAGGATCTTACACACATTCGTTCCCCTCTGTATTCACTCTGCATTCTCACCATCATTCCAAACTGTCATTTTCATTCCATGAATGAATAATATGTGGCTCATATGGCAGATAATGGATTTGCTTTTACAATGAAAAAATATAAAGAAAATTACACTTTACTTCTGTCCATGTTCTATTTGATTGCTGTAATTTTATTTTATTTTTATATTATTTAATTTATTTTTACAAACTAGTTATAATAAACCTACACCTTGCATTTATTAGACAATTAGCATGGAAAAAGGTTCAGCCATGTGGAAAAAATAAGTACCCTCTAATAATGTTTATTTATTTATTTATTTTACATATTTGGACAAGCAAACATTTGATCATCGTCGAAACAGTGCCTATTAATAAAGTTGATACACTCTATCAAATGACACATAAAATTTACATTTGTAGTCATTTTCACAATTTTAATTAACACAAAAAGACATCAGTCACATGGAAAAAGCAAGCATACCCCTACATTCATCACACATTCAAATCCATAAAATTTGAATAAGGTGTTTAAGAACCTGTTTAGAGAGTGCAGATGGAACCTGTTTTATTTATATCCCTCTCATATCTAGTGTCTGGTGTTCCCTTTATTATTGAGGTGTGTGTGTGTGTCATCATGCCAAGATCTAAAGAGTACTGTAAGGCCTTCAGTAAAAAAAGGTTGTGGATGCCTATGAGTCTGGCTAGGGATTTAAAAAGATCTCCAAATTATTTAAAATACATCATTCCACTGTAAGGAAAATCATTTACAAGTTGAGCAGATTTCAAAAAACTGCCAATTTGTCCAGGACTGGCCGACCCAGCAAAGTCAGCTAAATAGCAGACTATCTGATGCAGAAAGAAGTCTCCAAGAACCCCAAAATTTCATCACAGGATCTGCTAATAAGTCTTGCAGCTATTGATGGCAAAGTGTATACTTCTACAATCAGAAAGAGATTGCACAGATTTGACCTGCATTGGAGGCGTGCCCGGAAAAAGACTTTGCAAGATTACAGTTCGCCAGGCAAAGACCAGGCATTTTGGAATAATGTGCTCTGAACATACTACTAAAGGTTAGTATGGATGAGTAGTGGGTGTAGCACATAGAGGACAGTTACTAAACCAGAGCAGTAGACAAGACAAGACGAGAGAGTACTATAAATGCGTTTGGGATATGGTACTTATCAAAGTAATGGGTTGGAGGGTATAGTTTTTTGGTGATGGTTAGCGCTGTAAGGAGGACTGTTGTGTTTTCCTTTGTAATGTTGATCCCAGATGTATCTCCAAGTAGGCAAAGTGAAGGTTTAAGCGGGATAGCGCTATTTAGAAAACAAGATATTTCCTCAGTGATTTGTTTCCAGAAGTGCTTAACTGGTGTGCAGTCCCATGTATGTAATCATCGGGATTATTTTGTGTGCACTTTGTGCAGATGTCTGATTCCCCGAAGCCCATCCTAAACATCTTATAACCTGTGTAATGAGTTCTATGGATTATTTAGTATGGTGTATCAGGTGCAGACTAGTATTGTTAGCTATGAGGGACATGTTCTGTAATATCTGTTGCCAAAAGACTTCTCTAGGTATGATTGTTAAGTCATCTTCCCATTTTTTTACAAGGTATGGTAATTAAGCTAGTTGGATTCAGCTAGATGGAGTGGTGAATTAATAATTTAAAAAAAAATTCCACCAAGCTGTTAAAGATGCTGCAATTGTTGGCCTTTAGAAACAGGGGTGGCGTTTGATAGATGTACTGATGAAGGGTAAGACTGAGATACTGATTTTATTGCATAGTGTCTATTCGGTATCTAGCCAAATCTGATTTATCTGACTGGGATTTGTCCATTTGATTATATACTGGAGTTGGTTAGTGAGGTAATATTGTTGAATCAAGTCCCCTCTGATATTTGAGTCTTTGTAAAGTGGTTATTTTGATTCTTGGAGATTTGTTTTTCCAATAAAATTTTGTGATACAGAAGTTGAGTGATTTGAACCAAGAAGGGGGAAGTTGAACTGGGATAATTGAAAATAATTAATTAATTTTGGGTAGTATCGCCGTTTTTTCATCATTTTTCTGGATGCTATTCTGCCAGTGAGAGAGAGGGATAGGTTGGATATCATTGGATATCATTATTCATGGTGTTCAATAAAGGGTTAAAACTGAGTTTATGCAGGTCTGACAGTTGCATTCATTGATTCAACTATGAATTCTGCATCATATCAAAGAGTGCTTGAAGATAATGTGAGGCCATCTGTCAAAAAGTTGAAGTTGAACCGAAAGTGGACATTTCAATAGGATAATGATCCTAAGCACACTAGCAAATCCATCAAGGAATGGCTCAAAGAGAATAAATAGAGGGTTATGGAATGGCCTAGTCAAAGCCCAGATTTGAACCCCATTGAAATGTGGGGGGATTTGAAACGAGGAGTACATGCAAAAAAACCCTCAAACATCTTGTAACTGAAAGAATATGCATAAAAGAGTGGTCAGAATTTCCAACAAGCCTGGTGGACAATTATGCAAAATGCCTACAAGTAGTTATTTCTGCTAAAGGGGGCTATACTAGCTTCTGAGGCCAAGGGTGTACTTACTTTTTCCTCAGAAGAACATCACATCTATTGATATTTCTATTGAATAAATACTGAAAAAATTCATTTTCCTTGTGGTTTTTTTTAAAGTATATAAATTTCATTAATTGGCACAGTTATTAATTGCTTTAATTAATTAATTGCTTGTCCATATATGTCAAAAAAGCCAACCATTTCCATGGGGTGTACTTATTTATTTAAAAAAATTTTTACATGAGTGTATCTTATCACAGTTAAAGAGGCAAAAGGTCTAGGTCTAGGCTCACACGTCAGAAAGTAAAACCATACAACCGAAGGTCTTTCCACTAAGATTTATTTTGGGTCTGTGTAGCGTGTTTTCTTAGTTTTTTCCTTTTTTTCAATATTTGTTATGAAACCATAAAATCCTAACAGCTACGACTGTAGCTATAGTTTATACAATAGGTTTGATTATATTATATTCTGCCAGTAATTATTATAGCCATCTTTATTTATTCTTTAGTACTGCTTTATTTCACAAATGTAGCACTGCTTACAGTGTATGGTTGGCCATTCTTTATTAAAAATGCCTTTTAGTGTCAACATGGACTTAATTGTTTTTTCACCACAGTCACTTTTGGTTAGATCAGTTTCATATCATTTAACCACACTGGGAATGTAGAGTTAAAATAACTTGAATTGGATCATGTTAATTTTGTTCATCATACAATTTAATCTGTTTTATACAATTTTAATTAAAATTACCAATATGCACATTTCAAGATTTTATAGTAGCTCTATTATTGCTAGTCAGTACCTCTAATAAACAAAGTGTAGCTCAGTAGTAATGTGCTCTAAGCCACAATCTTTAGCTGGAGACTGTGTCCTGTCTGTGGGCCTGCACTTTTCTCTTCTTCTCTTTTGATTTGAAATATTGTCTTACATAATGAGGGAGAAAAATAGAGCGAGCGTGCACTCCTGTGCCAGTGTCAGCTTAATCAATCATTTTTAAACACGGGCAGGCATGGAGCACCTCCTGCCTCCCATCCGACGCATCCTTCCCCTGCTCCAGCGTAGCACGGCGGCAGCAATTCATCATCACTCCAAAAATTAAGGCGCCGTCATATCACACTCGTCCTTGCCTCCTTTCCGCGTTAAACACAGAGGTGGGGTGAGGAGGGTGGGGGGGGGACTGAATAGCGGATGCATGATTAGTCGTGTGAGGACGGAGACTTTGAGTTTTCCCTTGATGTTCTCACTCTTTCTTTTGTATATTTTCTTTCTTTTGCACACTTTCCCTCTCACTGTCTCTCTCCTATGCTCCAATTTCTCCCCGTTCCATGTCATAGCGCTGCACCTGAGAAAGAGACAGGGAGGACTGTTGGAGTCAAGGTGATATGGTGGGATTGCTAGAGGTCAGAGGGTCAAAGCATCATGGGGGAGGTGCAGGAAGAGACAGAATAGGTCTCATCTCAGTGATGCGTGGTACTCCTACCTAATTTTTTCCCTGGAACGCTGACCTCCATCAAGCTTTTTCCAATTGTATTGTAGACACTTGGGATTCAACGAAGCAAAGTTCGAGTGTACCTTTTCAGTCTCATTTCAGTTGCTCATGCTACAGGAAAAATGACTCTTGCTTTCATCATATGAGTTTGAACACCGCAGAGAGTGTCAGCTTGAATGACTGAAGGGACCCTGCATTGGCTGGTCAAGCCCACCATGATCGAAAGAGATCCACACATTTCAAATATGTCTAGACCGTCACAAGGGGCTACATGTGAGGGCCAGTGAAAAGAAACAATTATTTATTGAGGCATGCATCGTGGAGTTCTCAGTTTCACTGGTGACTTTTCTGTTGTTTCATACTGTTGGGTTACACCTGTTTGTTGGAGACACACAATAAGTAGTGCTGGAGTATGAGGGTATTTTTCACACACATACACATACTGACACTTAAAGCCCAAGTTTAGTTAGAACTCCTCATATAATCCCCATTTTCATTCTCTGCTTTTGTATTGGGAAATTCCATATGACAGCTAAATTATTCCCATGCACTTACACGGCAACATGCATCCTTTCTCTGCCTTCAAATTTCCTCTCACCACAGGGTATCATAAGTCAAGTCAATCAATTTCTTACCCACAGTGTACCCACAGTGACTGACATAGTTACTCATGCAGCGTATTAATTGCTTGGTTTTGTTTTTTAAACATATCCTCTGTTTCTAATTGTGAGCTACTCTGTGTCTCAGTGATGGAAACTCAGAAGAACACACTGAACAGGAGCACAAACAAATGCAAACAAGATTGTTCCCAGCTTCTTTTAAACCAATCATGCAAGTAAAACAGTGTGTAAACAATTACCTTCAATCACAATAGGTAACGCTGGTGTTCAAGCTCATTAGGCCTGGTTGGTGCTCTGTACATTATAATGACGACTGTGAAGCACAGCTGGAACTGAATATCAATATCTGAATGTAAACACAGTGAGTATGCATCTGTTTATGATATCCCAATTTAATTTTCAATTGAATTCAATTGGACATGTCACAATGGACCTTAAAGAGCATGAAGGATTGTAATGTTATAGAAGATTAGTTAAATACAAAGGACCTTGGCCGTGTAGGGCTTTATAAGTGAGTAGAAATATTTTATAATCAAAACGGAACTTAACAGGTATTAAATGTAGAGATGATAAAATTAGGGTAATAGGTTCATATGTTTGTGATCTGGTAAGCACTCTAGCAGCTGCATTTTGGACTAACTGTAGCTTATTTATTGAGGATGCAGAACAACCAACTAGCAGAGCATTACAATAATCTAGTCTTGAAGTCATGAATACACAAACTAGTTTTTCTGCATCAGAAACAGATAAGATGTTACGTAGCTTGGCAATGTTTCTAAGGTGGAAGAAGGCTGTTTTTGTTAACTGAGAAATATGATTTTCAAATGAGAGGTTGGTGTCTAATATAACACTAAAGTCTTTAAGTGTAGTGGATGAAGTAACCGTACGTCCTTCTAAATGCAGATTGTATTCTAAGAGCTTTTGTGTACAGATTTTTGGTCTAGTTGCTCTATCAGTATCTCAGTTTTTCAGAATTTAGTAAAAGAATATTACTGGTCATCCAGTCTTTAATGTTTTTAACACATTCTGTTAATGTGGAGAATTTAGAAATTTCATCTGGTTTTGTAGAAATATATAGCTTAGTATCATCAGCATAACAGAAGAAATTAACCCCAGCAGGGGGCCTAACACTGATCCTTGTGGCACACCATAATTTACTGCTGCTAACTTAGACAGTTCATCATTTAACCAAACAAAATGGTAGTGGTCAGACAGGTAGGAAGTAAACCATTTTAATGCCTGTTTCTGAATACCAATGTAGTTTTGTAATCTATCTATTAGTATGTCATGATCTATGGTGTCGAATGCAGAACTAGGATCAAGTAGAACAAGCAGTGAAATGCAGCTTTGGTCAGATGCTAGAAGTAAGTCATTTGTAATTTTGACAAGTGCCGTCTCTGTGCTGTAATGGGGCCTGAAACCTGATTTAAATTCTTCATAGATACCATTGTTCAGCTAAAAGGAACATAATTGAGCAGACACAATGTTTTCTAATATTTTAGACATAAAAGGAAGGTTTGCGATTGGTCTATAATTTGTTAGTTTACTAGGATCTAGTTGTGGTTTCTTAATGAGAGGCTTAATAACTGCCACTTGAATGTTCTTGAGACGTGACCTAGAGATTAAGAGGAGTTAATAATATTGAGAAGAGGCTCTCCTTCTACAGGAAGCAACTCTTTCATTAAATTAGTAGGTATGGGATCAAGTATAGATGTGGTTAATTTTGATGTGTTGATTAGTTTTTTAAGCTCTTCCTGTCCAATAGTGGTAAAGGACTGCAATTTTACTTGGGAAACAATATTGGAGGCTGAAGGTTGTGATGCTTTCAATTTTCTCAGTGAATAATTTCTTGTTTAAGAGATGAGCATGATCTGATTCAATGTGCTGTTCTTGATTTTTAAACTCAATGTCTTTGGCAGGACATATACACTTACAATTAGCTTAGAAAATGTGTTATAGGTTCTTTCTACAATTCTAGGTCTCTAAATGTCTTCTTGTACTGTTCAATATAAAAAGTTTTAGTTCCCCTGGTGGGACAAACTGTTAGATTTAACCCTGGTATCCCCCAGCCCCCCATATTTTTATTTTCAGTGTTGTTATTATATTGGTTACAGAGTTAGAGCACTGAAATATTATGCAAAGTCTGTGTGAAGTATTTATGTAAAACAAGAATGTTTTATAAATATATATATATATATATATATATATATATATATATATATATATATATATATATATATATATATATATATATATATAAATTCTTTAAAAGGAAATCATTTTTTCACTGGGTGGATCTGGAGATGCCACCCCCAGATGCTACACCATTGCACCATCCATGCACACATATAGAGTAATGGGCAAATTAGAGTACCAAATCCACCTCTCTGCATGTTTGTGAGAGATGGTAGGAAACTTGAGAGCCCAAGGATACCCACTGGGATATGAGGAGGACATGGAAATCTCTGTACAGAAAGTAATTCGAGCTCTGGATTGAACTAGAGATCCTGGAGCTGTGAGCTGTAAAAATAATACATGAAAAATTTCTAACTACAGAAAAATGTTCCAATAAAGAGCTCTAAAAAATTGTAAAAAAATAAATAAATCCCAATTCAAATAAACATTTACTGTGGCTACCCTTTGCCTTTAAAAGTGCATAAAACATCTTAGCTACATTGTTGCTGAAGACAAACATAAACTTAAAAAGACTAGACTGCCTAAAACTTTGCACAGCATTGAGCACAAAACTGCTTTGCTTATAATAACACCTACATGAAGCTGCACAAGCCCATAAGATCTTTTTTCCCACACCTTTCATCTGAGCAGTGCTTTATAGTGTAGTGCTGAGCTTTATGAGCTCCTGAGATTCCTGCAGCTTTTCCACACACTCCTCTACTATTAATGACAAAAGAAAACCTCAGCATAAATAACATGGAGCAGCATATGCTGTATGCCGTTCAGCCGAAGTTATTGAGAATTGCACTCATCTGTTTTGGTGCTGGAAAGGGCTGAGAATGCAATATTGGAATTTAAACTTATCTTCCTAGAGAACATTTCTTTTTTTGGACTGCCTTGCTGTAAACTTTCACAAGAGCAGGAGAAATCCTTTGTAATATTTCTGTCTTATTTGTTTCAAAAAAATAAATAAATAAAAATATATATATATACATACACATAGGACAGGCATAAATTTTGGGAACCTCATATATCCTTTTCTCACAGGGAATTAAAGGGACTGTGTTATATGGCAGACACAATACACATCTCAGCTCTTGATATGCAGCATGTCTGTGATTGTAGGGTGTTTTCTGGATACATCTGTTCAGTTTTAGCCTGTGTTTGACAGTAGGATTAAATGATGATGGTTTCCAACACGTGATCCATGGAAAGTTAATCTAGGGAAAGATTGTTCTGCATATTAGACACATAGTAAAACACATACAGTTGTGAAACAAATACTGGTGATTTACAAACATTAATGTAATTGTAAAGTCAGCACCACGATCTTAACGTTGTAGGTAAAACCTGATATGATATAAAGAACAATAAAATATTGTCTTTTAAAAAAAAAAGAAAATCACACATACTCCTACTTTTTTGGCAATGCTAAGAGCATAGATGTATGCAGTTGTAGATTTAGGTCACCCTACATGAGCAATTAGGCAGCTATAATTTTTTACATCAAACAGTAGATCTGTTGTTTGGTGTGGAGAATATACCTCTTAATCTACACTCTCAAAATAAAAACTTAATATGAGATAATATGAATGTATTCACTCTCATTGTCTGCAAACACACTTGTCAGTCAGCACAATCACTTCATTCTCTTTTAATTTAATTTAGTACTTAAGATCCTAAAAGTGCTGTTTAATAATACATGTATACTGTAATGACAGAAATCCAGTGCAACCAATGAGAGAAATGGCCTGAGGAAATAAGACAATGACAAACAGATGAGGACAGGCCTAACAACATTCCATGCTAAAAAGTGTTTGTACTGTAATTAAAACTCATGACCTGGCAGTAATTATTCCTAAACAAATGAATAAAGTTCCAAAACATAAAAATGTACTGTCAGAAATCAAAAGCACATATTATATTTATTGTGTAGGAAGAAAAACCCAAAGAGATAAACAGAGACATTGTACTTCCTGACTGTAACAATAATTATGTTGTCTTTTTGTGTCTACTTTAACATATTGATTATCTTATCATGGTCTCTAATTAGAAAAGGACCAAAGTGAAGAGAGAGGTGTTCGGTGGGAGAATGATCCATGTGGGAGATATTATGAGGTGTAATGTAGTTGCTGGTTCTCCAGCATTTTAGAGATCTCAAAATGAGATGACCATTAAGAGGATAGTGGTAGCTGTGAAGCCACACTTTAGTCAGGCCAGCTGTCATGGCTTTACATGCTCTTTCAATGTTGTAAGAGAATATTTAACACATATAGTACTGTGCAAAAGTCTTAGGCCCCTATATTTTTAGCACAGACTTTGCTATAGATATTTACTTTATGATTTCTGCATTACCAAGTATGTAAAAAACACATTTTAGAATCACAAACATTAGTTTTCTAGCACAAAATTAAATGTTACAGAAAAATGATTGTATATCATTTAAGAAAGCAGCATATTACATAAGAGACACTTTTCAGACAAAAAAACACAATGAAGGCTGCTGGGTTTTGCTGCAAAAATAAGAAGCAAGCGTGAAAGTCAAAGTCTCCATAAGAACTGTGGCTGATTCTGCAACATGCTCAATAACACTTACAGCTCATTTTCTTATAAAACTGCACTAATTATACCTGAGACTACTACTATTTTTTTTTTTAAAGCAAATAGTCGTCACACCAAATATCGGTTTTGTTGAATTCATTACTGTTTACTGCTCTTTATAGTATTTTTTTAATGTAAAAACATTTAATTTCATTATTTTTGAAAGCATCTTTTCACTACAGCATTTCTTTGAATGTGCCAAGACTATTGCACAGTACTGTACGTGAGTGTGAAAGCAACGTAACAACATAGAATGTCTTACTCTCAGCAAAATATGACACATGGAAAACAAAATACATCAGCAAAATATGACACATAGAAAACAGGATGCAGTGAGTACTCCATAATGGAGAGATTCAGCACTTGTAGCAATAATTATTTAATGTAGAAGTTTTCTGCCTAAATTCTAGTTTTATGAGAGTCATACATGTCTGATATGTACTCACATTATAGTTGAAAACACTGATCTCGTGATCTCGTGATCTTGTGAAAACACGTTTAGTAGTTCCCACTCAGTGTGGTGCAAGGTCCCTTTCCTGAACCTTCACGCTAACCGTTCCTCAGTGGTGGAATGCACTTCCAATCTCAATCCGGACCACAGAATCTCTCACCATCTTCAAAAAACAGCTAAAGACCCACCTCTTCCGTGAACACCTAACCAACTCATTAAAAAAAAAAAAATCATAAAAATAAAGAATCGCACTTACACCTCTACTATGTGCACTTTGCTTCCTCTGGAACTCAATTAATGGATCTTGTATGGTAGCACTACTTGTATTGTATAAACGTAATCTCCATTTTCTTGAATTCGTGACCAAATTCTGTTGTCAAATGAGTTGTCCCATGAGAGAAAATTTATCTGGCAGGCTTTTTTTTGTAGGGTAATTATTAAATTATTCTATAAGAACAAGACGTTAAAGCAGTTCAAAGGATTTAAATGACATACATGCCAAAAATTGGAAGGACAAATTCAGACATTAATAAATTGTTCCTTATGGTTTATGCTTCTCCTGAACACATGACTTTTCATGAAAATCCAGTATAACAGGTGAGAGGACAAATAGCTCCTGATATGTCTTTGATTATCACGGTCATTAAAAATAATAAAATTCTTTCAGTAGGAATAAAACATGCCAGTGCATGCTATTATAGGAAAATACCCGGAAGTGGATTTTTTTCCTCCCGAAACAGCACATCTTGAAATGTTTTATTCCTCTTATACTACAGCAGTTTGCCAAAGATGATTATTTTTTGTTTATCAGTGAATGATAATTAACTTATTGTTACACATAATGTTATGGAACATCTATGAGATTAGCTAGTATTTGTTATCACTTATGTTATAGCAGCTATAGACAGTCTTTCACTCACCAGTCTCTCTTTTTTCTCTCTGTTGAAATTAATAAGAAAAGAAAAAACACCCCAAACACACAGCTTGTCTTAGTAAGGAGAAACCTGAAAGTGCAAAATCTGTGTGTCCTGAAGATTCTCTTAAGACATTTCAATGTGTAAATTTACTTGACGTCTGTGACTCCTTCCATAAATGTTGAATAGACATCTACTTATAGAGTTTCATGATATCAATGATTATACAGTTCTCTTTGTTAAACAACACCATCCATTTGTTATTAGCCTTGGATTATGTAGATTGTGGACCATATAATTCCCTGCAAATGATCTGTGACTATAACGCTAACATATTAAAATGAGCAAATTAATATAAACATCTTATATGAATTACAGCTGGAACTACTATCAGCTGTAATAGAAAATTGATGAATTCACCAGTTCTGTGGTAAACGTTCTGTCTTAAAAATACTGTGAGCAATTATGATATTATTTTTTGGTGTAACTTTTAAAAAGGGAAACATGAGGAAATTGAAAAAAAAATTATTCCTTCGGTATTATACAACATATTTACATCATATTCAAATTAATATTACGCCTAGAATAACATACCTGTGTATGATCTGTAATTACATCTTATATTTTCCAAATGCAGCATTGTTATTTACAACTACATTTCTTTCTTTATATTCCCTACTTGATGAAAAGCTTACCTGACTACAGTTCAGTTCCCAATTAGAATGGCAAGCACTGTCATCTTGCAAAGCACAACACAATATAGAATTGTTTTCTCCTTGAAATAAACCGTACAAAAACAAAAAGGTACTCTGTGTGTCAAATCTGATTTCATATTGTGCAAGAGAGATAGCTGCAGTATGAAAGAGAGACCTTGATGTCTTGCTGCAGTTTGAAGTTTGCTGATGGATTTTATTTGGCTGGGGGCTATCATCAGTGTAAACACAGTGTCAACAAGCCTTGAAGAGAGGCAAGCATGAAAAGCACAAAACTGAGCACCAAGTTGGGTGATTTTCACTTGTAGAATTGCAGATGTGGCGTATTAGCTGGTGAAACTACATTATTGTTAAATATTGTTAGCAGGACTTTTGTTTTAACAGACAGTACAGTCTTATTAAGAATAGTCTAGGTTTGGATGTTTCATCAAGTGTCATTAATACTTAACGTACATGCAAGACTTGCATGCAAGATGAAAGTATTATATAAGCTTTAATCAAATGTGTCTTTCCACGCCTAAACTTTATACCAATGAACCCTTTATTTTTTTTATTTTTTTTGTGACTGAGATTAACTTGTTGTTGTGACATGTCTTCTCTTAAACTGTAGCAACAAAAACATCAAAACTCAACAGAAAAATGTTTCTTTCACTTTCGGACAATTGGTGACCACTGCATTAATTGAAACTTAGCAACTTTAAGCTCAGCACTCAGCAAAATCTCGTCATGGCATATATCCCTGGAAAACTTGTTTCCTGACATATGTATTGAAATATATCAGTGTATGAAATATTATGGTATCCATCTCATTACATTTTTAAAACTGGTTTTTCTCCCTCAAAATCAGTTCATTTCAGTTCGAAATGTCAGTTTCAAGATGAGCTGCATTCATGAAATTTTTACATAACCCCCATTTAGAAGGCTATTACAGAGGAATATCTCCAAATGTTGGTTATTGTTGAATTAACCTTAGACTTTACACTGAAAGATAACATCATATATATATATAACATCATATATATATATATATATATATATATATATATATATATATATATATATATATATATATATATATATAACAATGCGTGATTTAACCATTGTAATGAATGTTAAGAAATGATATTCCTACAAACCTTTCTGTAAGTCTTTCTCTTGAGAGTGTCTTCAGAGTGAAAATAATTTAATTCTAACATCAAAAGACTAGGTTTTGTTTTGTTTTATTTAGTATGCAAATGTATGCATGTTTAATAAGAAGAAGCCTGATTCGCATAAATAAATACTACGAAAACTACTTTTAAGAATATCAGCAGTCAGGTGGCAAATATTTATGAGGATATTTATTGTAAAATAAATAAATAAAATAATAATAATAATTAAAAATAATAATAATAAGTCACTTTCAAGTGTCACAGCGTAGCTTGATTTCAGCGGCGTGCTCAGAGTTGCTGCAGTTCATATCCCTGAGGTGTATTTCTGAAAGCCCAGGGCTTTTACAGAACCATGCCAAAGTCCACGTGCCCTGCTTCAGAGGGGCGGGGCTAAAGGCTTCGGTGCTAGTCACGTGCAGCAGGCGTGGCGTGTAATTAGCGGCGAGCATTGGCAGAAGTTGCCGGAAGAAAAGCAGCTAAGGAGAGAATTCGCTAAGTCACATGGCCATGTGATCAGGTTTCGTCGATGGGATGGCTGTGTTTAATAACACTCGGGAAAGATTCCTCTGCAGTGACAGGCAGTGAAGGTTTTGGTCAGCTGCGAGGTGTCAGAGTGAATCCAGACCAAATCAATCTACTGAGCGAGATCAGACTCTGCCTAATCTCTCTCTCTCTCTCTATCACACACACACACACACACACACACACACACACACACATTTACAATAACTAAAAACTGTATGCAGTAATCTGTTAGCTCAGACCTAGTCATTTACATAAAATGCATACAATTTTAAATCAGTTCCTCAGTATCCTACATTCTTTGTTGAAAATGATGTTAATGTGTGCCTTGTTTTTATGAGCTGAACACAACACAGGGTTGTTGTTGTAAATGTTAGCCACTTAGAGCAACATAAGGCACATCACATCAGGGGTCATAACATCTGTACCAATTTTGACCCCTCAGACAGGGTCATTACACCACCTCCTGCCCTGGCCTGGGCAATTTTCCTTCCCTAGGTACCTCATGGGCCCCCTGTGTACACCCCTTCTCCCCATCTCCATTCTGCTGAACCCATGCATAACAAGCTACATGTAAACACGCTTACCACTAATTATAATAATGATAGTAACAAAAAGTCCTTGCTTCAGCCCTGAGCTCGGGTTAGTATCTGGTGTCTGTGTGGAATTTTGCATGTTCTCCATGAGTACGTGCGGGTTTTCTCTGGGTTCACCGGTTTGCTCCCACTGTTAAAAACACACAGGTAAGCAGATTGGCGACACTAAATTGCCCCTAGGTGTGAATATGTGTGCCCTCATACCATCCAGATGAATTTTCCTGCTACGCACCCAGTACCCAGTATCCCGGGATATATAGGCTCCGAATCCACAGCGATCATGATCATGATGACATGGTCACTGAAGATGAAGGAACAAACTCAAACAAACTTATTTAAATTCGAAATAGTCACCTTGTTTTGTGAATATTTGTGAATATTTTTTTTTTTGAGAAATGGCTAAAGCTTGACACGAGTGTATTAAACATGATTTGAGAGTGATGTTTTTAAATGATAAAAGAAACTGTTGATTGATAATACTGTGCCTTATATTATACAAAACCGTTTTGTACCTACGTTATACAGCATTACGTTGTATACATACAGATTTGGGAAATATGTCGACATATATCCGTGAAACCTAATATAAGGGCATGCAAGAGCTCTGGCTCAGTGTGAGAGGGCTCTTAAGAGCGCTCACATCCATTCATCGGCTATTGACAGCCTCTCCCTTTCCCAGTGCTGCTGGAGCTCTCACTAGCGCTCACAGTGGACAATCAGACCCACGCAGCCTCCTGCTTCCACTCGCCTTTTTTTTTTTTTTTTTTTTTTTTTAACAATTCTTACTTCGGCTGTAAATTTACCCAGGCAGACGAAGCGTCTCAGCTCGAAATCTCATCGCGACGGCTCGTGATATCGCAAGCAGCAATTTTTTTTTAGATTGAAAAAGCCCTCTGAAATACAACATGGAGTCGCCTCCTGATCCGACGAGCGAGCCGGGTAAGAGCGCCTCCGAGGCGGCGAGCGCGGTCAGGGAGAGCCCGCTGAACCTGGACGCTCTGCGGAAAGCCGAGCACCAAGCGCCGGTGCGCAGACACAGCTGCTCCAGCACCAACAGAGGTAAGTGTACTTCAAATACCACCTCGATTTCAGCAGTAGTGCTCATGCAGCAAACTTCAAAGTGAATTCTTTGGCAAGATCAACTTCAGGCGCGGAGATGTGAGTGTTTATCCCATTTCTTTACAGGTTCAAAATAAATACACACGGTTTACTGATTGTTTAAGGGAAAAGAGTTACTGACAATAGTGTTGTTTTATTGTTCTTCTTCTTCTTGTTCATGACAACACTCGCTTCCAGAGATTATCACACAAATACGTTTTCATAAAAAAATAAAATAAAAATGAACTGATGCATGATGTGGTTAAAATCCAGATTACAAATAAGACCTAAATGACATCAAGCTAATTTACTCGGTTTATGATCTGAAGCGAACTTTTAGCGTGCACTCGGACATTTTCCCACTTGAACACGGTGCGTCCCGGGATGTGCATGTCCTGCTGTGCTATGAAGGCATGCAGCGGTGTGGATTTTACACATTTAGCTGTCAGTATAGCTCGCGTGCCAGTGCACGCGTTCCCGAGCTCAGTGTCACGCGCAAAGCAGCTCGCGCCTGGAGCGCACAGCGACCCTGGAATAACGGACACGTTAAAGCGGGTGGATGTGTCGACATGGGCGCTGACATGAGGATTGCCGACGTGGTCGTAAAGAACTGATAGGAATGAGTAAGGTGGTCTGATTAGGAGCAGTCCGTGTTTTACAGTAGAGACAGTAAGGGCTGATTTATTAGCCACGCCCCCTCGGCTGCCTCCATTCAGCCGAGCTGCTCCAAGTTGAGCGGAAAATGTAGCTCACGTTAACGAGGACGCCAAAGAGAAATGCGTCCAGGCGAAGTGTTGTTTTTTTTTAAAGTGGGGGGGTTCGTTTTGGAATTCGGCGTGTGTTCTACCTCACATTCTTCAGTCCACGGTTGACAGTGGAAGGGTATATTTAGGCGCTGATATGCGGAAGCAGGAATGTAATCTGGTTATGTAACAAGTTTTGCCATAAACAGAGGAGCGCGCGCGAGGGAGATAGAAAGGGAGAGTGAGGCAGTTCTGTGCTTGCTCACCACTTGCAACAACTTTTGTAATCAAACTATGTTTCATCGGATGTTTAAGCATGTTTTTTTTTCTTACTACATTAACACGAGCACTAAAACAGCTTTCACTTCATCCCTTAACTGAACTGCCTTATTATGTTATGTTATGTTTATGTTATGTTATGTTATGTAATAGCAGACAGCAGCAGGTATCTGACAGAGTTTTTTCAGTTAGTTAGACTGGCCTGAGCCAGGGTTTTCTAGTGAAGAAGTGTGGCTATGCTTCACTCCTAACCCGCTGACCTATATTCACCCCGAGACTTTAGTACTAAAGAAACTAAAGTGCATCTGGAAGGCAAAGGCAGAAGGGAAAAAAAGAAAGTAGAAAGAAGAGACCGCCTCAGTTCTGTTATGTAACGTTGTGAATGGGCGATGGAGAGAAACACAGTGTTCACTTACACAGCCCTGACCAGGATTGTTTCAAATATACTCAGATTTATTTCCCCCGACATGAGTGACAGTTCAGACATGACTGTACACATGTAGGCTACATATGTTTTGTGGCAGTTTATACAATAAGAGATAAGGGCAGGAGATGATGTTCATACTAGCTTCCTCTCCATTTTCTTTAAAGGGATCATTATATTATGTAGAATGACTAATCGGTGTGTTCCATACAACTTTGATATTCTTGTGTGCTCATTGCTCAGCAGTTAACTGAAAATCATTCATTCATTCATTCATTCATTCATTCATTCATTCATTCATCTATCTTCAGTAACCATTTTGTCCTGGTCAGGGTTGCAGTGAATCCGGGGCATATCCTGGGCACAGTGCGAGAATTCGACCTTCATAGGACACCATTCCATCGCAGGGCATCAAGCACACACACACACATTCACACCCAGGGCAATTTAACATCCTTAACGGAGATGGTCTATTTTGTATATGTTATATGGCAATTGTATCTTATAACTCGTTTGAACAACATTCTCACCCATTTCTACCATTTTGACCATGCATTCAGCATAAACACAATGTCACATCTAATATTCTTTATTGCACACCAATCAGGACAAATGAATAAAAGTTTGATCATATACATGTAGCTTTTGATGACATTTTCTTACTGGAATTTGCAGGCTTGTTACAGTTTGTGTTGCACAAATTCTTTCTAAAAAAACAACATATATTGCTCTTAATAAATTGTAGCAAGAACATGTTTTTATTTCTGTGGTCATATTGTACAATCTTAACATAGTTTCTGACCGGTGAGTTGTGTAGGAAAATGTTGTAGTGATTGGTAATGCATAATTCATCCTTAAATGTAAAAGGCAAGTAAAAGAAGTAAAAGATCATAATATTAATATTTCATGGCTTTTTATATTATGGCTTACTGGAATTGATGTGGGGTGTGTAGCATGTTTTGGTGTTTCTTATTGGATGATTTTTTTTGTACATAGTATGCTACTGGCTCAAAAATTAATTTTATTAGAAAAAAAATTATATCTTTTTAAAGCTTTGTTATTAAAATATAGAGTAGTAAACAGTATTAAATAAAACAAAGTGAATATTAGGTGTGAAGAAAAATAAAAAAATAAAAATAGTACTCTCCGTTACAATGTGTGCAGATTTATAAGGAAATGAGGTGTAAGTTTTATTGAGCATCTTGCAGAATCAGTCACAGTTTTTCTGGAGATTTTGTCTGTCGGACAAAACCCAGCAGCCTTCATTGTGTTTTTTTGTCTGACAAGTGGTCCCTTGCATAATATGCCGCTTTCTTTAATGACATACAAATATTTTTCTGTAACATTTAATTTTGTGTTAGAAAACTGATGTTTGATCATCTAAAATGCTTTTCGTGCTCACTTGATAATGTAGAAGTCATAAAATAAAGCTATAACCTATAGCAGAGTTTGTACTAAAAAAGTGCCTAAGCCTTTTGCACTGTGCTCTCTCAATCTATATATATATATATATATATATAATATATGTATGTATGTATGTATGTATAAGTGTGTGTATGTATGTATGTGTGTGTGTGTGTGTGTGTATATGTATAACGATCAGACAGTGCACAATAAGTATTGCAGTATACTGTAGGTGCTACTGTAGGAGCACCTGCACTCCTGCTGTATTAAAAGTGTATTTCAGCTTTGGCTGTTGTAAGATATCTGATGGTGCAGAGCAGTAGGCTTATGTGTCTGCTAGAGTCATTAATGAAGAGAAAAGGCACCATTATCACAGTGCAGCATCCCTCACCTCTGGAGGAAGACATTTGGAAATAATCAATATTAATGGTGTGATTAATGGCAAAGGAAACTCAGACTGTGTGAGATAGTTGTGGAGCTGTGACTGTGACTTTAATGAAGGTTCTGTTACTTTTCTCCCACATTCAGATGTTATTAGCCAGGGTGCGTTGCTTGCTGATTTGAGATGGGCTTTGTAGCACTTATTCTAAAAGATGACTGAGAAGGATGGGTATAGTTTTGAGATGAACATCAATTTGCATTTCCTATCCAGGGCACTCTACTCATCCTAGTAGCTGTATTGGTAATTGTACTGCAGCCAATTGTGTGTGTTTTATGGTTGAAAAGTCTGCATATGAATTCTTTAGAATTACTACTTAGTGCTGCACAATTATGGCAGAATGATTGCACTTGGCTTGGTTGTACTGGTAGAGATACCAGTAGAAGCTGCTAGTACTCATTACTGCTAGAGAAATTGTTTGTTTACCTATATTTATACATGTCCTACAGTATATGCAGTATAATAAATTATATTTAAATGTTTCAATAGGTTTGCTGTGAATAAAAGTCAAGTTCTCTCTGCACTGCAGCTCAGGCTATTCAGTAATATTAGTAATTGGCAGATGTGTCCGCTTATCTGGTGTACAGGATAAATTAGGACCGCACATTTTAGTGCCAAATTAAAGCTAGTATAACATTTCTACCAGATTCTCTACTAACACAGATGACATTCTATTAGCAGAATGAATGCCTGTTAACTGCGAGTCTCAGAAAACATTTGTGACAAATGATATTGACGTTCTCAGTAGGCAGTTCTGTAGGAACACCTGAGATCTGTTAACTCCCGTTGTTGTAACAGATGAAATTGATCATCATGCTCAACAATCCTTAGCTGGAAGCTTTTTTCTTAAAAAAAAAAACCCCACAGAAACACTACCTAAGTACCCATTTCCCCATAGCAATGTTTGATTCGCATGTCTAAAGTGTCCATGGTATATGAATGGGTGTGTGAGTGTGTATGTGATTGTGCCCTGCGATGGATTGGCACCCCGTTGTGCCCGATTCTCCATGGGATAGGCTCCAGTTTCCCCATGACCCTGTAGGATAAGCGCTATAGAAAATGGATGGATGGATCTGATTTTTTGACAGTGCTGGTTAGCACTGTCTTGTGTGTGTGTGTGTGTTGATGCACCTGTGAGTGCTACTGGACTGGTGGACTGCTCCACTGCTACTGGACTGGTGGACTGACATTGCAAGGGTGCTATTCAGCATGGGGAGAAATTGGGTGTTGGGGAGTGGAGAATAAATTTGGTTGAATGCAAAACATATATACAGTCTTAAAAAAAAGTTTAATTGTATGCCTTCTGCATTTATTCTGTTTCTTGGCAATGTGAAAATGAGAGAGCCTTTTTTAAGGACCCCCAGTGGGAAGGCCTACCTCTTCCACTGTTAGATGCTTTTATCATGTACTGTATGTCTACAGGGGGTAACATCTTTACTCTTAGCTCCTAGAGTCACAAGAGGACTTCCAATCAGTCATCCAGATGCATATGAAGTCTATCTGGCTTAACAAAAGCTTGTTCTTGTATTTACTCACATTGTTGGGAGCAGTGACTTATTTTTCCTACAAGTAGCAGCACTGTGGTGTCTGCCATCTGTGAAGGACTAGCCTATAATTACTTATTAGTTGGCATGTCGGACAACAATATTTTGCTTTCTCTTTCTCAGTGTTACTGTGCCATGGTGAAATCTGTCACCTGGTGGTGTGCTGACTGACTCTCCCCAGCAGGGGCAATAGAAAGACAAGCTGTGCCCTCTGATATGACATGAACCCTGTAATCAGCCCAATAAATGTTATTCTGTACTTTACTATAAACCAGCTTCAATAGCAGAACAAAAACATTCACATTTCCACACATTTTATGAACAAGTGCTATGCTTCATCCTGGCCAAATACCACCATGTAGCTATGTACAATAAAAACAACAGACACCTCTTAATATAGTAGATTGGTTAAAGCGGTTGCTTTTGTTGGCCGGTCAAAGACATCGGGCAGAAAGTAGCCCAACACTTGTGGCCTCCGGTGTCTGGTTGCTTAAAGTGGACTCTCACCACCACAACCAGTACTATTTAACTCCGCACTCTGGGCAGGAGTATGCATCGTATGTTGACCCAGTGCTGACAAACGACAAATGGGATGTAATGGCTGAGGCCTCTAAAACAAAGATTGTGCATTAAAGCCTTCCAAAGTCTGGAGCTGGCATGATGATTAGCGGGTTATCTGATAGCTCTGTTTTGAAAAGTCTGACATTCTCAAATACCAGGGATTGGGAATTTCCAGAAGAGACTCCTTGTCGAAACATTGGTGCTGATCTAGGAGCACTTGCTCCTCTTAAAAAAAATAAACAACCAAAAAAAACCCACAAACTTGGTGAGAGTTTAACAGAAATGTGTCAGTACTGTACTGTATAGTACTGCCCACAATCAAGGCCATATTCTAGAAAAGATCACACAGGAATTACTAGGCAGATGACCCCCTGACATAATGACATAATATCTCTGATCTTCAGCAGTCTAAGGTGTTGCGCCCGGTTGTGGGTAGAATATTTGCATAAAGGTTATTGAAGCATCCTGTGCGTACTCTGTAAAAATACTCAGGGTAAAGGATTTCCACCAAAGAGGATTCAGATTTTGTGGTATTTTCCTGAGCATAACGTGCATGTATTTGCAGTCTTTCTCAGAGCAACACAAAGAGCTTCATGAACCTCTGGGACAGCCAGTGTGCCAGAGCATGTCAGAAAGCTTCCTAAGCACTTTAGCAAGAAATCTGTATTAGCACACCAAAGTCCATTTGTGTCTATACAGTCTCCTTATCCAAACTTTCTGTTGCAGATAGGCAACACACATTCATCTTCCATGCAACCACTTTTTCAATGAATAGGCTATTACACATGTAGACTATCATAAACAATTAGTTACGTCATATCTGATACCATGCTGCACATGATCACACATGAGCATAAATCTAAATATTTTTTTTCTTTCTGACATATGCATTTGCACATTATTGATGTAGACGTGTCCTCAGACATGTCTATATCATAATAATAAATTCTCTGACTTTTCAAACCTTGTGCTAACACATAGAACATTATGATAATTAATGCTTATTAAGCAGAGGAAGGCTATAAAAAGATATCCAAGTGCTTCCAGCTCACAATTTCAACTGTCCAAGATGTTATTAAGAACTAGCAGTTAAATGGATCTGTTGAAGTCAAGGCAAGGTCTGGAGCCTAGAAAATCCTAGGTAAAGCATAGGTTTCACTAAGACAGGAGTTTTTTCACTAAGTGCATCATTCTACTGTGCAACATTGCTTGCACAAATATGATCTACATGGAAGAGTCTTCAGAGGGAAACCTCACCTGCAGCCTCATCTCAAAAGACACTGTCTGAAGTATACAATCTAGATAAGCCTGATGCATTGTGGAAACAAGTGCTGTGGATTGATGAAGTAAGAAAGGAAATCTGTTGGAGGAAAAAAGGAGCAGCATTTGATAAAAGGGGTGCAAAAACTTCCACTTATAAACATACAATTATACTTGAATTCAACCCTGCAGGGATACTGATTTATTTAAAAAAACAAAAAACTTTTTAAAACACAAAAAACACTGGTTTCAAAATTATTTGCCCTTCTTACAATTAATATTTTATGGCAGTGATGGCTGAGTGGTTAAGGCTCTGGGCCACTGATTAGATGGTTGAGAGATCACGCCCCATGTGCTGTCAAGCTGCCACTGTGTGGCCCTTGAGCAAGGCCTTAAACCCTCTCTGCTCTGAGACAGTTGTATCATGGCTGACTCAACGCTCTGACTCCAGCTTAGGAAAAAGCTGGGATAGGCGAAGAAAATATTTTCCCAGTACTGTACTTGTATATGATAATAAACTCTTTCATTTTTTTTATTCTTTTTTTGTAAACCCTCCCCTTGAGAGAATAAAGGCTCTTTCTGCTCCACTCCTCCATATAGAATATTTCAATCTCCTTTATATACTTAGGTTTGTTCATGTGGGCTTCCCTCTTCAATTCAGACCAGGATTCAGGATTCAAATCTGGAGACTGAGAATGTCATTGCAGTCTCAGTGATCAAAGATCCACCTCCATATTTTACAGTGAGCTATCAGCTGCTTTTCATTGTATGCAGTCTACTTTTATGCAGTCTACTTTTTAACATGCTGACACTGTACCTCACAAAAATGTTTGATTTTAGCCTCATTTGACCACAACATCCACAACATAAATGTAATTCTAATGATGTTTATGTGTTGTTCAGGTGCTCCATTTTGTCAGATGATCTCGGGAAGGGCTTCTTTCTTGCAATGCTGCAAAACAGCTTGTTGTTATAAAAGTGATGATTAACAGTTGATTTTGATTCTTTTGAAACAACCACAGGAATTGACTCTCTGCTGTTCTAAAATTGTGATCTTTGGGTTTTTTCTTGCCTTCACCATCCTCTGGGTGAGGGAGAGATGGTGTATTCATAGGTCCAATTACAGGTAAATCCCCCACTGTTTCAGTCATGGGAAACATTTTTATGGCCCTAATTGTGCTCAATAATATTTTTAACAGCTTGTGTATTTTTATATTCATTACCTGATTGGTGCTGGTCAGCAACTATCTGCCTCTTTGTGCTGAAAGTTCTAAAAAAAATTCTCCCAATTGTAATGGAAGACCAAGGGATTTTAAATGTGTGCAACCTCATGTCTATACCTCAGGGAAACAGGACATGGTTGCAGGCATCAACCTGGGGAGTTCCTAGGGACTGAGAGGAAATTAAATATAATCTGCATTTTTCAAGAATGACAATTTGTTTGTATTTATTTAAACTTTCTTAAAGGTGTCAATAAATAGTATCTTGTGTTGTTTGAATGGGAAATGTTTATTTTAAACAATAATTCTTTATTAATTTTTATGAAGGTGCTAATAATTCTGGAGGGTACTGTATGTTTTCCAAATACACTTAAATTGCAAAGTTTGAGTAAACTTTTTGTTATATTTAGGTGTATTTGGCTTAAAGAAACTTTTCATTTATCAACTTAAAAATTTTGAGTTAATTTGAAGGTTTCCTCGAATACTTTGTGTTCAATGATCTATCCGGTTTTACAGTGTAGTAACTGAATATGGTACAAGGACTAGTCCTACTTCAGTGTTTGTGATGTGTGCAGCAAGGATATACACCACGTAATTGTACATGCAATGTTCTCTGGCTATTCATAAAAGTAGGTCTGAAGTAGTCTTAGTGTTTGTGCTTTGCCAGCTTTGAGTGTCAAACAGTTTAAAAATTTCTCAAATGACTCCAACTTTACCCCAATTAGGCTAAAATCATGGACAGTTTTAAAGTTTAGGGGATGTAAGAAACATGTCCTATATTTCCTATATTATTTATCAAAATATGACTAATGTTATGGTGTCCGGATTAGGCAAAGTTTAGCCTCTTTGAACTAAATTTGAAAGTTGTACCCTGTTGGGACAACTTATTTTGGAGTGCAACCCACCAGTGGTGCAACCGGTGCTGGCAAACAGGCCTTCTGCTAGAGACAGGGACCAGATTTTTGATGTCAGTTCTCCAGTGACTGGGCACCACTCAGATCTGTGTCCCATTTACAGAAGTTCAAATCTGAGTTAGATGGTTTAAATAAGAATAAATGAATGTAGTCCACGCTTTATGGGAGCGCTTTAAAGGCATCTAAATTTACTGTTGCACGCATGCTGTGACCCAGCTATGCCTGAGGCGTAATTGAAGGCATGGCACTGAGTAACCTCATGAGAGTTGATCACTCAGTGGAATTTTCAGTACCTGGCACTGAATGCATACAAGTTGGGAAAGGTAACATGGATCAACAGCATCATGATGAATTAAAAGTTTCTTTTCCAGCAGTAACCTGAAGTGTAAAGGCACAGAAATCAAATTCCCCCTGCTCTCAGCCAACAGATCAGCTTTGGGTGTACATTTCCATTTAAAGCAGAATGAAATCGGAGTGCTTCATTTGTGAGAGTTGTCCAATGAGGGTCACACACACACACACACACACACACACACACACACACACACAGACTGAAGCTACGATTACTTGCTTAACTTTCCTCAGCGTTGTGTTGTGTGAGCGTGTGTAATGGTGTAAAATCTGTGGCATTTGTACATCGCTTCCATGGAGTTCCTTAAACGCTGTTATTCTCCTCTGCGACTTTAGAATGAATAGTTTTGGTGAGGCAGAGCTTTTCACCCAGCACTTCTGATGAATGTGTGGTCAGAAAATGAAAAGCTAAGTGGAAAGTGTCAACGCCACTTGCTGCTTTAATACACCATGTGGGTGTAGTGGAAGAGCTGCCAGCTGGTTTGAACTGAGTTCAGTTGTGCATTGTTTTTCTGGCCAGTTAAAGCTACGATTTTTGATACGAGTAACTGGTCTTAGAGTAGCTTTTAAGCAGTTCTACCCAGAGATCTACATGGGCTATAGAGTCGGTCTGAAAGTTGTTTGTTTTCACTGGCCAGAGGTTGTATGATGCCTGCTTTTCATCTTAACATGCACAATTTTTCTTTAAAAGGTGTGTTCACCCTACTCATAAAAGCAAGTATGGAAACGCAGAAGGGACATGAAAATCTGGGCCATTTCCTGGACTTGATTTTATGTTTTCTTTGCCCCTGAAGACTGGTTGCGTTTCTTGTTGTGTGCGTGTGCATGTGTTGCGCTTTCTATATGGAGATATCATCTCAGTCATGCTGCCTGGTTTATAATTCATGTATATACTCTTGTGCCTGTCACGAGTTTATGCTTGCATGATTGGATTACCGTTTTAGCAAAAACAGCAATGAAACAAGCTTCATGTATCTAATTTCCTTCTCAAACATCTTGGAAACAGATGAATTCCATGCATATCATTTCCATTTATTTAGCCAAGTAAGTAATAAAATGATTTGACCTTTATAAACATGTGTTTTAGTGATTTTCGGTGCTTAATTCACCTCTAAATAGAATTCAGTCTCCTGTACATATTAAAGTTTAACTCATCACAAAGATGGGTAGCTTTGAATTTTAATTAAATAAAAAACACATTCATCAAGGTTTTTTTTTTTATCTAGTAAGCTTCTACAATGTCTCCTAAATAATTGCGTCCCTTTAGTTTTAGCACATCAGACATTTAACGACTTTCAAACAGGCACATGGTGTTCCCCTAACACCCCTGGTGATCAACTGCAATTTTTATTAATTGACTAAAATCTTTAGAGCTCAAACACAAATTTCCCCTCAGATGAAATAACCAAAATACTTAATTAATATTGGCTGTCCTTCCTCTTGTATTTTTACCAATTACAATGGACTGGTGGACCACAGTGGCGTAACAATACCCATAAGTATTAATCATATCGAATCACACTGGATGGGAATCCATTAATTCATTCTTATTTAAATATTTTGTGGTGTGCTTGTGTTTTGTCCCAGGACGTTGTATCTTCAGTGACCTTGAGAGTAATTCTGTGAGGCACTGGAAAGAATTTAGTAATTGAATATAATTTGAACATTGCTGTAAAGTGGACATTGGCCCCGTTGTTCATGCTACATGAGAATTCATTAAACATATTCATTACATGTATTCAAATTAGCTATGAGAACATATTTATGTTTATGGGTGGACAAATTGTGTTCATTCATTCATTCATTTTTTTTAGTAACCTCTTTATCTTGGTCAGGCTTCTGATGGATCCCGAGGCTGTCCTGGGAACACTGGATACTCGATACAGGAATACACCCTGGATTGGACGCCAGTCTATCACAGAGCACCATGCACACACATTCACACACTCATTCACTCCTGGGGAAATTTAAAGTCACCAGTCCACCTACCAGCATGATTTTCGGAGGGAAACTAGTAAACCTGTGGATTGTGTTATTTCTATGATATCCTTATAATTATTGGTTCACTATCTTTGAATAAACAAGACAAAGTTGCTGAATACTACTTGTAAGCAATCTAAAACGGCTGTGATTAAATAGATATTGTTGTCATGCCGTGTTTATGTTGACTGTCACCATTATTGAACGTTAGCAATCACAGAGCCATGTGTAAATAATTCTGGGTCTGGGCTCTCCACTCCCAAAGCTACATTAAATTTTTTTATGTGCCAAAATGTGACATTGTTTATACTCTGGAGCTAAAGCCTGTAGCTTCAGAATGTCAGAATCCGATTTGTTGGCGTTAGCTAGTGTAGCTAATGGGAAAATAACCTTTGTCATTTCTCTGACTGCCTGTATCTCACTTATGATCTCATGCTGGCATATTAAAAACAATGATTAAAAAACATAAATCATTCAAGTTTTGATACCACATGCTCAGGCCTAATGAGAAAAAACAAAGCTATTATGTCATAATACAAGAAATACAAGACCAGCTGGAAATATTAAAGCCACCTGACGCCTTGTAATGCTACTCATTAATGACTTAAATTAATTTAATGACTAAAACCATTCCTTACTGCTTCAACAAAGTTGATTAACCAGTACCTCTTCCTTGAGATTTTACAAACCAGAACTGCAGTGTCTTTCTTGTTATTGCAGTGTCTAATGGCAGTTAATGGCTGAGTATGTGGATGAAGGGCTATGGCATGGAAATGACACTGAGATAGGCTTCTAATCATCTGTGAGAATGTAATTACAGAGTGTGACAGAGAAGAAAAGCCTTTCACCCCAGGCACATCCACATCTCTAGACAAATACTGTGTAGATGATCCTCCTGGTCTATCAGTGTTTGGCCATTATAGTCAATTAAAGTACTGAGGTTTCAGATGCAGTAATTTATATCAGGTTATTAAAAATTATACATGAGACTCAATGACACAGCAAGATAAATAGTTAAGTTCCTTTTGTGGATCAGTAGATTTTCTGAAAATACTTTCTTTTCTATGATGGGAAAAACAAGACGTTTAAACGAAGTGAAAATGTATTCAAGCAGTACTGTTTCAGAAAACCCCCTTGGAACATTTCAACTTCTAAAATATTGCAACTGTCAGCTTATGGGTTATCTGAGATCATTTAGGTTTTGATCCATACAAGTTGAAATGAAATTTGAATAATCCTGATAGAAATCACCTCAGGGGCACCAGCGGATTTGTCTAACAAATGATCTGCTATGCCTCAGTGCTTGTTAATGAAGCTTATGAATTTTATTATGCAAACCTATAGTTTCCTTACCCCTGAATTATTTTGTCATTTCACAAATAAAAACCAGGATTTGGTTAAGAAATTTCACCTCTGCTTGTGGCATAATGCCAAGTACTGTGATTTGTACCACACACTTGGGTAACGTAATGGCCCGACACTGGGAAGTGGAGGGAATAAGTGGAAGCACCCTGACTTTTCCAATTCATATGGTTAAAATTAAACCTCCAGTCTACAGAAGCACTTAAGGGAAGGGGGAGCTCTGGAATTATGATGTGCCAGGCCATTTATTGAGCACATCTGTCATTCGTATCAATGGGAGTGCATTTGTAGCGTGCGGTTCTGGAACTTCATCTCATATGACATTGATTGACCAGTCGGTTCAGTAGGTGGCAGTTTGTCCAAAATGTGCACTCTTAAAAACGCACACCAAGGTAAATGACAGTCCCGCTATTGAGGCTTTCACTCTTACCTGGCCACATGCCACCATATCTTCTCAAATAGCCACTTCATCTCTGTCAAGTCCAGGTGGAAATTTGCTGCACAGTTCTAATTGGACAAAGTGCCTTTCAAACTCCTAGTTATCACTCACAGATCAGATTAATAGGGCCAGCTAGGTGTCAACATAGTCTCTCCCTCTCTCTCTCTCTCTCTCTCTCTCTCACTCCCTGTGCCTCTCTTTCAATCTGCCTCCTAGTGGTGTAAGGCCTAATTATCAGCACTGTATGCCTGTATGCTCTGGTCTTTTATTCGAATGTGTGAATAGAAAGCAAATAAAGGGGACACCATTTGAGCAGCGGAGCATTCAAGGAAAGACACGTTTATGCTATTTTCTGAAAAGAATTGAAGTCATCTCTCATTTTATGGAGATTTATGGAGATTTTATTCTTACATCTGTTTTTCTACACCTGTCACATTGAATTAATAATGTAATGGGAATATCAAGCGATTGAATATTCTCATTACTGACGTGTAAAGAAATAAATGAGTCATAAATTTGTAATATTTGCTAGACACATGCTAATTTTTTAACCAATTTTCACACTGTGCACATTTGCTAGAAATATACAGTACAGATGAAATTACGCTTTAGACACTTGCAAGCTTGGATTAATTGCTTGTAGCCTAGTTCTGTAGACAAAACAATACACCTCACTTGGAGATTTTTCTGAATAAGGACTGACAGGACAAAGTGGAAATGTCAAATGGCTCAGTTTTCCAACAGCTTACGGCTCCTGCTAATCGAATAAGCCTGTCACATTTTTGCTAGGTTTCAGTTACATGTTTTACAAGCTCAAACCACAGAATCACAGAAACCACAGAGAAATCTACTCTGCACATAATAAATAAGTGACAAATAAGCACAGTTGGATATAAAAGCCAGCAGGCAGGCTACAATGCCAAACGTGTGCACTTCTACATAGTTGGTTGCGACCGTGAGGGAGAGTGTGGACAGGATTATACTGATAGTGGTGTCCTGACTCGGACAGATAAAAACTGATGGTGCCCCACAGGCATTGGAGCAAGCATACAGCACTGCTGATTTAGGTGAGTGCTTTTCCCACTCAATGCAAATGTGGGAGCACATTAAGCCATTATTCCCAGGAAGATTGTGCCAACATAGCCTCGAGCACTATACAGCAACTGATTCGGGTATCAGATGTACCTGAGAGAAAATCCCAACAGTCAAGAGCAGACATTTGTAAAACAGAACACTATATTGGATTAGAGATTGTGCAGGAAGGTTTACAGAGGTATACATGCAATATACACATATTCTCTAACACGTCATCATAATTTAGTCATGTTAAACCTCTTTTCATGTGAAAAAGTGCTGGAGATAGTACTGTTCCTGGGAACCAGTGAAGATTTTTTATTAACTGGTCTACATCTCTACTGGTTTGGGTGCCAAACTACTGCCATAATTAGATGAAGTGATTACTGTGTGTTTCATCTCACAGTTTAGTTGGGCTTTGATACTATTACTATTAGATTTTAATACTATTACTAGAAGCCTTTCACACAAAGGCTTTTTTGAAAGCAACTCACACCTGAAAGTTACCTAGTGACACTGAAACTACAGTTGTAATCAGATGTAATCACAGTTGTAATCACATGTAATGACAGTTGTAAATCACACATGTAATCAGAGCTGTGAATCACATGTAATCACAGTTGTAATCACATGTAACGACAGTTGTAAATCACACATGTAATCACAGTTGTAATCACATGTAATCACAGTTGTAATCACATGTAATGACAGTTGTAAATCACACATGTAATCAGAGCTGTGAATCACATGTAATCACAGTTGTAATCACATGTAACGACAGTTGTAAATCACACGTAATCACAGTTGTAATCACATGTAATCCCAGTTGTAAATCACACATGGAATCCCAGTTGTAAATCACACATGTAATCGCAGTTGTAACTCACACATGTAATCGCAGGTGAAAATTACACATGTAATCACAATTGAAAATCACACATGTAATCACATTTGTAAATTACACGTACTCACAGTTGTAAATTGCATGTGTAATCACTGTTGTAAATTACATGTGCAATCATAGTTGTAAATCGCACATGTAATCACAGTTGCAATAACATGTAATCACATGCTATCACAGTTGTAAATTACACATTAATGACAGTTGTAAATCACAGATTAATCACAGTTGTAAACTACACATTAATCACAGTTGTAAACTACACATTGATCACAGTTGTAAATTGCACATTGAGCACAGTTGTAAATTACACATATAATCACAGTGGTAAATCACACATGTAAGCACAGTTGTAAATTACACATATAAGCACAGTTGTAAATTACACATATAATCACAGTTGTAAATTACACATGTAAACAGTTGTAAATTACACATATAATCACAGTTGTAAATTACACGTAAACACAGTTGTAAATTACACATATAATCACAGTGGTAAATTACACATGTAAACACAGTGGTAAATTACACATGTAAACACAGTGGTAAATTTCACATGTAAACACAGTTGTAAATTACACATATAATCACAGTTGTAAATTACACATGTAAACACAGTGGTAAATTTCACATGTAAACACTGTTGTAAATTTCACATGTAAACACTGTTGTAATCACACTGAAACTACAGTTATAATCTGAATTTTTTTGTCCATCATCTCAATCAGTATGTTTATTAAACAAAAGGAGCTGCATATAAGAAAATCTCACATCCATTGTAAAACATGGTTGTACATTGACAGTATCACGACTTCCATTATGTATGAGGATACTTTTAGCTCTGGTTGTTTCTTGGCTCAAACATGAATTCAAATCAAAACAGAAACACAAAAAATCGATTGTTTTACAACAATTAACTGGACTAAACTGAAGAGGGCAGTCCACATGTGCAAATTGAAAAACATAAAGGAGGTTAAACTGTTCTGCATAACCGAGTGTCCAGAAGAGACCCAGTGCTGTTATTCTCTTCAGAGGAGGCCTGACCAAATATTAATTGTGAGGTGCTAATTATTTAGAAGCTAGCATTTTGAAGAGAAAATTGCTACTTAAGATTTTGTGTTAAAAATGAAAATATACAGTGTACCCACATGATATATTTGATATATTTGTTTTTGCTCATTTTTATAAAGTGTGCCAAATATCTTGAGGTTGGCCTTCGATTAAATAGCACATATAAACTTCTGACACGTTGTGGTCATATTGGCACGTGAGTTATTCTTCTGTCCAATGTTCTGTAAGCAGTTCCCCTCAGCCACTCGTTCTCTCTCGCTGCCTCCCTTTTCTTTTCTTTGCCTCAAATACCAAAACTGGTTTAATGAAACATCTGAGCATGCCAGTGGTTTGTGGAATGTGCAGATCGTGGAGCACTTAGGCTTGTGTGTGCGTGTGTGAGGCATGTTTGCGTGTGCACCTAAGGTTCTGCTTCACTTATCTCTTCGTGGTTTGACAAAGCACGGTTCACAGGTTGATGACACAGCAGTTTGACCTCTCCTAAGGATGTAGTGAGCTTTCTCTGACCCTCGTGCTGAGTGCTTTTTGGTGAGGTTTCACGAAAACCACTCAATAGCCTTTTCACTACAAATAGCCCTTTCTTATTGTATAAAGAAATGCACAACCCCAGTCTACTGGACACTGAGGTTTTCAATGTTTGTTTGGAGCTGAAAAAAAGCCAAAAAAAGACTGGTACAGACATAAAAAAAAATGTAATTGAATTTCTGAAGAAAAAAAGATGAACACTGTCCACATTTCTCTACCATGTTATGTGGTGTCCATATGGTTCATCAAGTGGGTGTGGTGTTTCAGGTAAACAATACATATTAGGCCAAACATCAACAATAAAAGGCAAATTTCAGAAGCAAAAACAGATTCTAAATGCCACAATGATTCTACAACCAAGAAAGGGTTCGAGAACCAAAGAGCAGTTTTATAATCAAAAATAAATCTATAAGCAAACAATTTTTTTTTGCTGTTCTGTAAGCAAAAAAGAGTTCTTAAAAAAATTGGTTCTATGAGAAAAATTATTCTTGAAGCAAAATGAAGGCTCTATAAGCAAAAATGATACTGTAAGAAATAACGCATTCTAGAATCAAAGAGTGGTTCTTGAAACAAAAAGAATTCGATATGCAAAAAAAAAAAAGTTCTAGAAGCAATAAAGGGTTCCAGAAGTACAAAATAATTCTTGAAGATTCTAGAAAAAAAAATTCTTTAAAAAAATGTCTGTTTACAGACTTTGATCTTTCATACTTCATAATTAATATTTTGCTTGTGGATTATTCAATTTTATTTAGTATTTTTGTCATGAACTCTGGTCTGTATAATTCTGATTTGTCACAGCCTGTACAGTAGAGTTGCTGAGCTGCTTGGTGTGTGTGAGGCAGATGGTGGAAGGCTGCTGGATAATAGATCTCAATATTAACTCTGCTGCATGCTGGGCCTGATGGTGGATGATGCTCGGTTGAGAAGTGTTGACCTTCTGTGCTGTCATTTAGCCCCCCACGCCCCCCTGCACTCTGCTCAGATTACTTTGTTTTATTCAATTAAAGAAGACGGCTGAGCATGACGAGAGCGGACATTTTTCGTCCGGTGACACACGGCACGCTCTCACCTGGACTTGCTTGACATTAGCGCTCTGTCATGGGGTGAAATTGGGAGAAAGATGAAAGGGAAATGGGCCCTTCACAACACTCGCTCAGATTAATGTAGTGGAGGAGTGACGCTTTCACTGCTGTCTGTCATAGCCATGCCTGACACCGAGAACTGTAGCGTAATATCACAGCTAACACTCTGGTTATGTGTGTATCATTAAGAAAATGTGGTCTTAAAAGGAAATAACAGTATCTGCAAGAAAATATTGTATTAATAAACAAGCACTTGATACACTGTGCTTTCTAGAAATAAGCAAATCAATCAAATTGATCCTGATGAGACGTGAAGAACTGAAATGTTTAGCCCTACAGGTAATAATTTTATTTAGTTTAATTGAGATAAATTTTCAGGAAAGTATTGTTAATAATTATGAATAGGATATACTGCCTTTACACTCTCTGGGGTGTGTATAGTGTGAGTGTCATATTATTTAAATAAATCAATCAATCAATCAATTGTGTACCTGTTTCAACTTAAGGATCTAATATTACGGAGGTGCCTTTTGTTCTCTCATATCTGATGACATGGCGGCATAGCACAAAACAATACGTGTACAATGTGGAGTGTGTGTTTGTGTGTGTTGGTGGTGCTTAACAGTCAGACGCACACAGATTATGTGCTTGAAGGGCCGGAGGTCTCTGCCAACAGTGACAGTTGGGCTGGGAATTGGTGAGATCCGGCTGGAAGAACCCACCAGGGTCTGGGGCCCTCTCCTAGTGGCCTTCAGGGGCAAGAACGACCCCTGGTGCAGCTTGATGAAGAGCCGCTGGTGGCTGAGGCCTTTTAAAGGCAGTGTGCTGATTTGAGAGTGTCTTTAAACTCTCTCCAGCCCAGGCTTGGACAGACTTTTGTTGATCTACCCATCTTTGCTCTCAATGCCCATGCGCTGTCCTGCCAAGAGGCCCCCAGCGTATGTCATTTGTTTTACTTTCAGCTAAAAGTTGATGGCGTACCAATAAAGGCCCTGAGTTTTCGTTTGATGGGGAGTGTGAAGCATATGGAGAGAGTGTTGTAACAACCAAACAGCATTTTCTCCTGCTGCTAAATCAAGATGGCAGGGACAGTTGTAGGAAATTAAAAGCCATACGTCAGGCTGATTGAACCATTTGCTGGATGGGGGTATATTTAGACCCCTGTCATGTGTGTCACTGGTCATTCTGGCACTAGCATGTGTGTGTAGTGCTGTGGGTACTCCCACCCACCTGCAGGACAATGTAAAATCCCCCAACACTTCCTTCCTGAGCATGGTTTTAGAATGAAAAACTAGATCTGTATTTAATCTATCAGTATAAATTCTGCTGTCTTGTCTAGAGCTTATGCAGGTTGACTAATGTCTACTCAAGCACACTTTTGAACACAACATGATGAAAAGCATGTCCCCTGGTGCACAAAATTGTTTGTCTATGATAAAGTGTATGCCTTTGTCTTTCCATCTGTATTTTGTCTGTTTTTTCATTTCTTTTTCTTTTTTTTACAGTGACAGAAGAGAATGTGCTAGTAATAGGCTTATGATATTAGACTCTATGAAAAAGGTGTAGGCCTTATTTTTTCTGGTCTGATCTGAGTCTGGTGATTATGGCTGTCATTTTTGGGATGATGTAATTTAGTGAAATTGTCTGTGTAATGCATTCTGAACGCATGCTTAGTTATATTAGTAAAACCTTTGATTTTTTTTAGACATGGCACTAGGATTAAGAATGACTTTTGCACAAATTGATTAAAAAAATTAATTACTGTTTACCTTTATGTTTTTTCTTTTTTAATCTCTGCTTTCAAAGCTACTATGCAGTGTTGTGGTCGTGTTTCATTTCCCGTGTTGTTGGAGCGTGCTCGAGTGGTAAAAGAGAACTAGAAGAGTGTATGTAGAACAGTAGCATAGTTTACCGCAGCAGCCAAACCAGGTTGTTTGAAAATGTCTTACACTGTTTTGTACAAGTTGTATAAAAATTAAAAGGTGGTATGTATGGTATTATAAGATGTAAACATAAAAATGTTTCAAATTTAGACTTACAGATTCTAGATCAGTCAAGTTATATAGAAATGGTAAGTTTTGTTTCTTAAAGATGGTTAGTATCCTGTGCTCACAGATACTATATTGCTAAAAACACAAATATAATCCCACTAAAATAGATTTTACGTTCCTTTTCCTGCCTTTGGTTCATATACGATCATGTCGTTGAGGTGTTCTTGACCTGTGACCTCCTTCTTCTTTTTGCATGTCAGACACGACTTTTTGTCTGCTGAGGGATCCCGATTTCCCCCTCCCCACCTCGTTACCGACCAACATCTCTGTTTCTGGAGACTCCATTAGGAAGTCCAGAGCGTCCTTGGAAGTCTCCTCTCTCGCTGTATAACTTTTCTCCCCATCTTGCGACTGTCTCCATCTCTCGTGCGCTCATTTTTTCCATCGCAAAAAAGTAGGGCGGAGGTTATTAGGGTGAATTTGATATAACAGCCCATCTGATGCAAAGGAGCGCCCTGTCAGACACAAACAATAGATAAAGTAGGAAATATAATGGGAGGTAAGGAACGTTCTGGTATTCCCAGAGAATGCTCCCTAAAGAGTGAGGAACATTTGTCTGCATATATTTGCAGAGAACACTAGTGGGGAGAGAATGAAGGTCGCAATAAAATAAATCTATTTCCATATTGGAAGAAATGAACTGTAACTCCTTGTTCGGGAAGCAGCGGCGGTGCAGCTATTGTCCCTGTAGGACATAGTACAGTTCTGAAGATGGGCTGGAGCTCCTGGCCGGGTCTTCAAAGACAAAACCTTGCCTTAAGTCTCAGTGTTTAGTGTAGATGCTGATTTAGGTTCTACCACCAGAGGTTTATTGCATAAGATTCTAGTTTTAAGGCCAAGCATGGAGAATGTAAAGAAGTAACAGATGTTAATGGTTGCGAAATAGCAGAATGAGGTTGTGAGTTCTCTAAAGTCGATCAAAAGGTTTTAATTCAGGCTGACCCTGTTTAATTGTAGCAGGCGGTGTGGGTATACGGGTGGGGGATTAGGTCTGTGTGTGTCACAGCTGAAGTGAGCTAAAAACTTGAACTCATTGCTATCACTGAAGCTAAGCATTCATATCTTAGAGTTTGCACATGTAGATCAGTTAATCTGACAGGGATTAACTGGGCATCTTGCAGTTTGATTTGAATGCTGATTTAGGTGTGCTTGTAAAGTTATTCAGTATTCAGTATCCTGATGCAGTTCTATAGCTTATATTATTTCTCATGATGACTTTTTTCATATATTATCATCATATCATATATTAAAAGTATATGATATGATACTGTTGGCATTTTTTAATGAAGAAGACTATGAAAAAAAGGCAAATTATGGTGATTTTTATCAGACACACACACACACACACACACACATATATATATATAAAAAATAAATCCATCCATCCATCCATCTTCTACCACTTACTCCTTTTCAGGGTCGCGGGGGAACCTGGAGCCTATCCCAGGGATCATCGGGCACAAGGCAGGGTACAACCTGGATAGGGTGCCAGTCCATCGCAGGGCAACATAAATAAATAAATAAATATATATATATATATATGTCTATGTATATGTATGTATGTGTGTTTGTGTGTGTGTTTGGAATTGTCTGTTCTGAATTAGATGCTTCCTCTGCTGCATTTATTCAAGTGGCTGTGATTTAACTGGAGCCATGTCAGTGTGTGTATGTGTGTGTGTGTATGTGTGTGTGTGTGAAATTCAGCAGAGCTCTATGCTCACACTGGCTTCATTAAAAGCGATTAAGGAATAGGTCAGTTTTCTCTGCTTGAGTTCAGCGCGCCAGATCCAAGGCAACGTGTTCATCGTCATCTGGTCAGGGTCTGCGGCTCTGCTTAACCAGCGAGGCAGGAAACAAAAGATGTCATATTTTGAATGTGGGTTTGTCTGATTATACACTGTAATGACAGTCATGCATTTTCTGCCGTTGTTTTCTGTGTACGTGTGTTCATATAAACACATACGTTTACATGATTTGCTGAATGCAGTTTTAGTAAACTGTATATATTTATTTTAATAAGTACACATTTTCCTACTCAATCTTAATAATTCGATTTATCATACCTAATGAAGAGGATTTGTTTTTGCACAGGACTCCATATGGGCTGTAACTCTACTGTCCAGGGAGATAGTTGACAAACACTAACTGTAAACGTGAAATTAATTTTTCAGGGCACTTTGGCCACCTGTCTGCTGAGACAGAGAACAGGACTTGCCATTTGGTAAGGGCACGGAGTGAATGTGCCAGTGAGACCAGGTGGGCAAAAATGTTGCCCCATATGTCATCTGATTTGGGTATCAGTTGTACACTCATGGTGCACTGATAAGACAAAGTTATCAGCGCTATTTTCCTCACCCATCGTTTACAATTTGTGCACTAATGTGTTACCTGTGCAGTCTTGTCATGTTTGACTGCTTGAGGAAGTGCAGCGGCAGAATCCATGAGCTGAGCGTTTTAGAACAGCGAAAGCATTTGGCTTCAGTTCGAGCAGTTCTGAGTAAGTTAACAGACGGCACGAACACCTGGACGTGAAAAACAGAGCAGGAGAGAGAGAGTGAGACTGAGAGGAAAGGGAGGGTTGTGCAGAGCAGCGCATATTGAAGCGGTCTTGGAAAGAATGATTTCACTCAAGCGTCTCTTTGAATTAAGCTGAGAGAGAACAGCTCTTTGCAGTCATTTGTCTTCCTTAATCATACAGTGCGGTGCGTTTTTCAGAGGCGGCCCATGATGCACGTTTACGCGCACATCTGTGCAGCAGGAGCTGAACGAAACATGTCTATCCCTCACGATTATGAGCAATGAACCAGAGGCAGTCTGTCTGCGAACGGCTGTACGTATGGAAGCGGAAAGCTGTTTGTGAGAGCGAAGGTGCTTTAAGGACTGATGGTGATGGAGGAAATCTTTCGCCCCATGCTTGTCAGAGTTTTAGCAAGTTGAAAATTGATGGGGCCCACAGGCAGCATGGCTAATTTTAGTTGAAATCACCTAAGTGGTTTGGCTAATTTATCCCTCCTCCTCGCCCTTACCCCCTGGACACCCCTCTCCCTCCCAATGCACCGCCCCTACTTTTCTCTCATCTTCTTTCTTCACTTCCCTTTTTTTTTTTTTTTTTTTTTCTTTTCTCCCCCCCCTTTCCACGCATGCAACTATTATTTTTCCTTTCTGTTTAGGTCAGACAAAATAACGGGTTACTCTAACAAACAGAGCTCAGGTTCTGCATCTGACATTGTGTTCTGGCAGACTCGTTTAAGCGCTATAATACATGCATGCAGAAACTGTACAGAGGTTGTCTGCGAAAGAGAAAAGAGGCTATAGAGCGCAAAGATAAAGAAAGGTCAGGTGATGGAAGAATAGGACAAGTGAGTCATGACCTCGCTGTGAAAAAAGCTTCACTTCATTCTCACAAACTCCAGGACTGGGATAAATAAAGCGGGAGAAAGATTTGTTGATGTGGCAAAATATTCTTCAGTATGAAGACTTTTAATCCATAAATTAGTTTTAAATGTATTTTTCTGAAAATTGAATACCCTGGCAGAAGTGTTTCAAACTGCTTACAATGGTGAAGGATAGCAGCACTGAGGCAAAAAAAAGGGTCACATCTCACCAGCACTTTTTTACAGGAAATGTTTGCGGTGCAGAGGGAATCTGAGAAGATACTTATTTATCATGTATTTTATTAGATATAAAATATCACTCAACATGGCAAAATAAAACAATAATGGCTGAAATTATGTAAGGCATGGACATAATGTGATGTTATGTGAGTGGTAATATTATCTGCACTAGTTAACATGAACAAATATGAGATTAAGCATTAGTAAACCATAATATTGCCAGTGTTTACACATTTATTCAAATATGAATAAAATAAATCTGCCTTGACTAATATTCAATCCATGACTTAAAATAAAGTACTGTGCAGACGTTTTAGCCACATGCATAGAAATACTGTAGAGCAAAGATGCCTAGAAAAATAATGAAATTAAATATTTCTACATTTAAAAAATAACTTAAAGAGTAGTAAACAGTAGTAAATGAAACAAAGTCAATATTTGGTGTGACAGAAAATAAAAATAGTACCCTCAGGTACAATGTGTGCAGATTTATAAGGAAATGAGCTGTAAGTTTTATTGAGCATGTTGCAGAATCAGTCACAGTTCTTCTGGAGATTTTGAATATCACACTTGCTTCTGATTTTTGCAGCAAAACCCAGCAGCCTTCATTGTGTTACTGAAAAGTGTCTCTTACGTAATATGCTGCTTTCTTTAATGACATAAAAACATTTTTCTGTAACATTTAATTTTTTGCCAGAACACTAATGTTTGTGATTCCAATGTTTTTTGTGATGACTCGATAATAATAAGTCATAAAATATAAAATCTTGTACTAAAAAAGTTTGTACTAAGAAAACATTTGCACAGTACTGTATATTCAAATAAATTAGCAAAAATTCTATTACAGTATACGTCTAAATGTTGTGTAAATATTGCTTCAGTCACATTTCTGAATTTTGCGAGTGAACCACAAACACTTTTATTTAGGTTTTCCTTCAAATATTTCATTGTGGATTTAATTTTACTCAGTGATCATATGGATGTTGATTAATGCTCATGTTGATTATTTCGCTTCTTTCGTTTATATTTGTGTAAAAAACTAAACAAAAAAAACACCAATTTATAGAAACTGCTATTTTGTTAATGTTACGTAAGCTGTATTAATGCTGAAGAGTATGGTTCATTTTAACTAATGCATTAAATAATGTCAGTTAAGGGAACATAATCAAAAGCATTACCTATAGAATAATAAATAATTGTCTTGTTTATACAGTGTTTTCATTTTTAAACTATCACCCCATGTTTACACACTCAAAAACCGCAGCTTATCCTACATTCGTCTTAGCTTGTCTCAGGCCATCTCTTTTGCTAGGGTGACCCATAAATAAATGATAAATAATTTCAGCTCTTTCCCAGTAGAGGATTAACAGAAGGGCATAGTCTGGTACAAGTCAGCTTGGAACTGCTAAAGTTTTTTATATACATGTACTATATGGAAGAATTATTCGCAGAAGTTTTAGGCATACCAGCCCAGATACACAAACTACTAACCATGGATGTCTCAGAATGAACCTAATACTCCAGTTAAGAGAAAAGATTGAAATAATGTTGAGAGATCCGTGCAGATTAAATAATGATAATAAATAAAGAAATACTTTTATTTAGCTTGGGGAGAAGAAATAAATAGATGCACTTTGTGGTTGACGCATGTAAGGGAATGAGGTCAGCACATGAAGGTTGTTTTAGTTCTTTTTCAATGTTTACAAAAATAATTAATGTTTACATTAAATAATATTATTCGAAATGCCCTAATGAAACACTAACTATATAGAATATTTGTGCCGTGGTGGCGACATATCATTTATTATCCGTTTATAGATACGATAAATGTAAGTCGCTCTGGAGAAGGGCCTCTGGCAAACGCTGGAAATGTTTAATGTTGTGGAACATCCGTGAAGCCATAGCAGTAACAAACAGTCACTCCATCACCAGCCTCTCATTTGTTCTCTTGACGTTAATTAGACAAAAAGCACAGCTTCTAAACGCCCGTTCACACCAAGGACGATAACTTGAATGAGAAAGATATAGTTCTAAAAATCGTTTTAAATATAAAAGAATAGTACACACCACAACTATAACGATAACGCCATCACTTTTGGAATCACTTTCAGAACCATTTTTTCATCCAGCTGGTGAACAATAAAAACATTGACAGCCATTTAGAATCCGTCCTGCTTTAAAGAGCTCGAGCATTTAAAACGCGAGACGACATAACTGCAGCGCGCGCTTAGAATAAACAGAGCGATATCGTGCGTTGGTGTGGACACTAATATAATTATCGTTATAGTTTTCTTCATAGTTATTGTACTTAGTGTGTATGGGCCTTAATTCTGAGAAACTGTTATGGTGGAAAATATACTGACGGTGAAACATGACAGTCCTTCCATAAATGAATAAGCTTGTGGAAATCTTCAGCATATGAACGGTTATATGTTTTAATAATAATAATAATATCAAGTGTATAAAGTAGAACGATATGTTTGCTTTGTCAATCCAACATTCTCATATGTGTTGGCAACATCTGAGACTTGGTGCAATGACTTATATACAACTTAGACTCATCTCCCTTTATTCTGCCTCTACATTTGTCTTTCCTCTTACACTGCAGAGCAAATATGATGACTGAATCATTTCTGCTTGTTTATTCACAACTCAAGAAATAATAAGACAGAAACACTGCACAAGAGGGTCAGCTTGTCAGCATATTTATATTCAGCACTTGTAGTGCTAATAAGATAGCAGTGCCTGGGAACACGGGAGCATAGCTGACTTCTAATGCCGACCACTTGTGGTTTTTCTGGGATTTGTATTATTATCTTCTTTAGTGCTACCTAATTGAATTTCAAGGTCTTATCAGGTGGCTGAGGATTACAGCAAGGTCCAAACAAAAGAATGCTATTGTATACGCTTCATCGCAGGTGAATGAAGCCATGCAACTACATTTATTCACGGAATAAAGAGCACTATTGCTAAACGTCAGTGTTAATATCTGGCCGATCGCTTCCATCCGTTCTTTCTAAAGGAGAGCCGAGGAGAGCTGATAGCGGCAAGTCCATTATGCATTAGATGAGTCCTGTGAACCCTTACATTCAAAATGAGTTTGAGACAGAGGACAGAATGTCTCCAATTCCCCTCTCAACATTTGTGTCACACTGATAAAAATCATTAGGACAGTCTCTGGTTCCCTGTGCCTGTCTGTTAAGTGCCTTCACTGCTTCCCCATGCTCAACCATGTCTCACAGAGCTGAAGAAAATGATATCTTTGCAGTCTTGCATCGAAGCCAACCTCTCTTGGCAGCGTGGCGTGCATGGCTCTGCTTGCCAAGCACCTGGTCAAACTGAACACAATGAGCAGCTTATGGATGCTGTCCATCCTCAGACATCATTTTTAGCCATGATATGCTGTGAAATGGTTGAGTTTGAAGGGAATTCTTGTGGGAAGAACTTGAAAGGAAAAATAAAAGTCAACATTTTTTTTTTATTCCTGCCGAATTTTTTAAGCATTGCTGAGCCTCAGCTGCTTCCCTTCCCCAGACGCTGAAGAGGATTTGACTGCTAAGTAGTCTTCTGCTGCCAGTTTTGTCTTTCATAATTAACTCGTCATTGTTTTCGGTTTGTTTGCCTTTTTATGCTGCTCGGTACAGTTGTGCTTATTTTCTGTTATGGATGTTTATTCCGTAATGGATCCTAGTATACGAACAATTGAGCTTTGCTGTTTGTTTACTCAGAGTGATATTTTTCCTCTATCTGCTGAAATGCTGACATGAAAATGGTTTCAACAGAGAATTCGACTTTAATACATTCTCAACGTGTTCTGGACAAAAACTCTTGCCACCGCGTCCTCCACATTCCACACCATGTTGCGCTTCGTTCTTTTGAAAAATAATCGGAACAAATGTATGATTCAAATCACATTTAATTGTCATACACAAAAAAGAGAAAGATTACACATGAGTTCTTTTTTGTAAACATCTAATGATGCTTTTAAGAATTGCTCTGCCTCAGAGCCAGCAACTGCAGGCACTCTGTACTCACCGTGTCTAATGAGAGGACTGGGCTTGTGCATCACACTGCAGCTTTTTTATTGAAGTGAGGCTTGAATGTGGTTGAAAGCATGAATTTTATATCCGCATAATTTCTGTTTTTATTCCACTGGTATATGTGTGTGTGTGTGATATATATATATATATATATATATATATATATATATATATATATATATATATATATATATATATATATATATATAAAAGTTATAAATTTTTTATCTTTTTATTATAAAATATCTGATTATATAATAAAAATTATATATGCGTTACCTATATATATGCTCAGACATGGCGTCCCAAGTTGTTGTTTTTTTTTTAAATACACACTGTATTTGTTAGTCCAGTGTGCATTTTCTCTGGCAGATACATGAACAAAACCATAGCAAATAATAGCAAAGAGCAGGAGGTTCCTTAGCTTATGTTACCTCCTCTGTTTGTATGGAACTGATGGATTTTACACAATAGTCATGTCTCAAACAATGGCTGTTTGCAAAATATGCAAAGGCATTTCTGGCATGTCGAGGAAACAATAATAATTTGTTTAACCACCAAGAAAGCACCCCAAGGAGTGTGTCGAAATCCAGATAACACAGGGCGTGCACGTGAGTGTAACAGCACCGAAGTAAACAAATGCGCTTAGCACTGCATATGAGAAAACAAATAAGAGCTGGAAAGACATCACTGATTCCATGACATTTCACCTCGCCAAGAATATAATCAAAACAAGGGTTTTAAGCGACTTCTACAAATATTTGATCCCAGGTACGACTTACAGAGTTTTACATATAATTCCTCAGCTATACAGAGAATGCCATGTGAACAAAGCAAAAAAATTTAACGATGAAACACAAAGAGAATGTAAACCTAATCTACCAATGTATTCAGTGATTAAACTAATTTAAATACTCACTCGCCTGTCAATTACTTTTCCTTTTATTACTTTTAAATACTGAAGACATTGGTAGAGGTGATGTACATTTTATTAATTAAAAACATTTAAATAAGCTATCCATCCTTGATTGTTTGCATTTTAGAAATAAATTTGGAATATTTTGTTGGGAAGAGCACTTTATTAAAATTAGTTTTAAAGGTACAGTACTTGGACCTAAATAGTCAGTTATTATTTTTCTTTGAGGTTATGGTTCTTACAGCTATACTTCCATTAATATTTAAATTAGTGTGGTTGCTCTGATCAGTAACTTGCAAAATAGTCTTAAAAACCAACATGAATAATAATCGTGATTATATTGTGCACCGTGAGCCAGCCTGAAAAAAAAGGTGATATAATATTTTTATTACCCTTATTATGACTATTCTATTTTGTTGTGTTTTTTTAATAGAAAACAGAAATTGTACGCAGGCAACCACTCAATAAATGACTCCGGCTAATTAAATTTAGTTATGATTAAGCAAAAAAAGCATAATGATTAAAATATTCCATAGTACCTTTATCAAAATAGAGCAGTTAGTAAAAATGTCTTTCTTGTGACCCCATATACTTCTCAGGTGACCCACAACCTGTGCTGTATATGCATGGATGAGTGGTTTTGTATCTTGTTTCTGGTTCTTTAAAAAAAAAAAAATAATAATAATAATAATTTTTACTGTTAGTGATGCTCCATGTGTCAACACTTTAGCCTAGTTGTTTTTGTTTTTCAAATGAAATAATTAAGCTTCTATATTCTGTCCTTTTTGTCATGTCTTCCATGGATGCTCCATAGTACATGCTTTTCCTTTAACACAAAAAGATGTGAGAGATTGAGGCCTGAGAGCCACCATAGTGCTGATCTAATAATGGATGGTGCAGATGGGGTTTGCTGGAATGGAGCTGTGCGTTGAATCCATGGGGTTGAGGAAAGCGCAGAGTGTCAAAGCGACTCCCATGCCGAACACACTAGTGGGGAATGGATACCGTCTGGCAGACAGGTTGGCACTCTGCTCTTTTCCCCTGTACCTGCGCTGGAGGTAGTCCAGGGTTAATTATAGTCGAGCACTTGAGTCTAGTGTCAGCATGCCGTACAGAGGGGGTGTCACACTTCCATGTCCTAAACAGCAAAGACAAGAGGAAAGGCATGCTCTTCTTTGACCCAAGTTTCACCATGCCCTTTACATAATGAAATAAAAATATCTCCGTATAAGTCACTTGTAATAACAGGTGTCATGTGTGTTTGCCTTGGTAGAGAGTAACTTGTCAGAATTCCGTTCAGTACTTGCTGATGGTGGTTGGGTAAATGTTTCAAAGTCACCTCTTTAAGAGGAGTTAAAAGATATTTTTGTTCAGCTATTCATTTTCCCATCAGATACAGTATAATCAGTTGCTTTTCTTATACACAGTGAGGCTCGCACTGTCGAATCAAGCCAGCGTTCTCTGTCCTAGAAAAAAAGAACACTTTGCGTTTCTAAAAGTTTTGTTCTTGCCGCCCAGTTATTTTTACGATGGCCCATTTCCACGGTTGTTTTGGCATTATTTTGACCTTACACAGAGCACCTTCTCCCAAGTCAAATTAGCTTTCGCCATTCAGAGAATCAGAGTAATGGAATGGCTTGACGGTTTTTTGCTTCTGGAACGTGTAGAAATGGAAGGCATGTGCCATTGGGGTTAATAATATTCCTTCTCTTCAACAAGTACCGAGGGATGCAGAGCGTCCTTGAAAACGACAGCACCTCACTTTCACCCTGCACCTCGTTCCACTGTCCATCTTTCCACACGCTACAACATGACCCAAAACATATATGTCAAAGAATCGATCGTATCTAGGAAACATTTCAAATACTTCATGTCACTACTGCAGTTCTTGTAACGACATAATTCGCACTGGGAGTAAGAAGCATAGGAAAATTGCCTCTTGTGGATCAATAGGTACTCATCAGATTTTTTGTTTCAACAGAATGCAGGCAAAACTGTGAGGACTTAACTCATGCAAGTCAATGAACACCTGGGGCTGAGCTTCCAGAGATGGCTGAACATGATGAGAGAGAGAAAGGGAGATGTAGAGTGAACGAGGGAGCTGCAGTCTCTGTGTTATTGTTTGATAGGATGAGAGTGACTAGGAGCGGAGCTCAGCCTGAGGCCCTCCGAGGTTTGCGCCACCTGTTTGTTTTCCTCCTCATCCGTGCATAGAGCTTTTAAATGCCTTGCTGTACCCTGGCCCATGGGAACCGAGGGTGTGAGATCCAACACAAAAAAGGTGACAGAGGAGTCGTGGGTTGTCGTATTAACTTGGGGATTTATGATTTATTAATCTGCACTTCTTTAAATCTGAACCGAAGCGTTGCGAGGTTACCCAGCTCAGTCCCCCCAGGAGTAATCTTGCTGCCGAGAACAATTGAGAAGCGCTGCATTTTTTTGTCTTCTTTAACTGCCGGAAAGTGCTCACTCCATTACTCCTCTGAGTGCAGCTGGGGGACAGGGGCAGTAGAGACAGAGGGAGAGAGAGAGAGAGATGGAGAGAGAGAGAGAAAGAAGGAAGTGAGAGAGGAGATGCAAGGAGAGGGACGTAAGGATAACGCAAAAAAGGAGAGGGTCATGCCCGGCCTAGCCACAAGAAAGTTTGTTATTCCTCTGAGGGCTTTATTTTTGTCCTCCACTACACAGCAATTCCTCAATTTTCCGCATATTGTTCTAGGGAAGAAAAAGCTTGTGCACATGAAGGAGTGTGAGACGAAGCAGTGTTTATGAACATTCCCCCCCACCCATTCATTGGCTGCTGTCTTTCTATAAAATACTGACACGTTTATGTAACATGTCTCATAATTTATCACTCACACTTTATCGACTCATGCGGGCTGTGGTTGAACGCTTACATATAGGGAAAAAAAGCACAAAAATGTCGCTTTGCATGTTACCAATTACATCTTCGGTGTGTAAAGTTTCCTGCACATGATGGAGTGCTTCTCCTTGGTACCGTGACTGCTTAAATCAAAGTCATCCGCACCTGAAAGGCTGAGATTAGGCGAAAGTCACGTTGAAGGTACAGTAATGGCCCGAGGTCTCTACTCCTCCACAGTGGAGACACATTCAGCAGGAGAGAAACAGGGCTGGTGCCAGACAGATCTTTGGCAGGCCTCTCTCTCTTCACTTGGCCGGGTGGTCGATCACACCATCACAGCCAACAAGACGGTTAAAAAAGCAACAACATGGACGTGCAGGCGGTGGAAGCTGTCAGCGTGCAGTAACAATGCTGGTGTTTTACCTCCTTTAGTCATGGAGGATGGATGAGTAATGCATCAGCACCAGGCTGGAGAAGGTGTCGTTATTTTCATATTAATAATAGACCACATGTTAGTGTGGTAGATGTATTGGTGTGGTAGGTGTGTTAGATGTGTAAGTTAGTGTGATAGATGTATTTAGAAATGTTCATTTTGTCTAACAATCCACGAAACGTGTATTACTTAACTGAAACAAGGACCTAAAGAACAAATTCCTACTCCGTGTTTTTTTTTTTTTTTCCAGCTGATGTGGTGATCTGTAGGCCAGATCTTATGGAGATGTATACAGTGGATTATGGTGCTACATTTTCCATTGATACTATGTGTCATTTTGAAGCATCTTATATATTTACAGTGATATATTTATAGTGGCATTTGTCTTTACAACATGTTCTGGTTTCCATTTTCCTGTCAGACTGTTTCTAAAAATACTTTTGAGTACAATAACATAAGAACATATATCTGGAGTTGGGTATTAAAAAAAATAAACCTGTCATTGTTTTACGTTTACAGGTATTACTTTATAATACTGATTATTATTATTTAAAGTATGAAGTATTTAAAGTATTTAAAGTTTTTTTTTGGCAAGAAAATACAATTCACATTCATCTTCATTAGCTATTTTATTCTGATCAGGGTCACGCTGATGCAGTAAACAGTAATTATATATTATTATTCTGAAATAACTTTCAAAGCATGTTTTTGCTGTTAGGATTTGATAAAAGATCAAATAAATTTAGAGTGTACATGGTGCCCTGTGATATTCCCGGGATAGGCGCCGGATCCACCAAGCCCCTGACCAGGATAAAGTATTTAAGATGAAGATGAGGAATAAAAAACATCTACACTCTAAACCTGCCAGTTATAGTTTCACTTATTACACTAGAAATAATTTCATACTCTTTCTTGTCAGTGGTGTCATTCATGCCTCTGCATAGTAACGTCCTGTCACTGCTTGAATTACTTCACTTGAATTGAATCATGATTATGACTTTGTCTTAAAACTGTTTGGGCCATTAAAATGATCACATGATTGATATACTTCATCTGCTGACATAATGTAATGCAATTTGTGAGACCGAGTGTGCTCCAAAAAACTGCCAGAATTTGCATACATTTTCAGTGTCCTGGACCACACAGATGTCTATTAGGAGCACAAACTTTGAAGAAATAAACAGAGAGGTTCGTATATGAGTCAATAAAGGGAAAATTTGTAAGGAAAAGTGCGCTCACACACATATGGGTGGCTAAAATAAGAAGCAAAGCTCTGATTAGAATCGCAGCAGATGGATGTTAGAGGAATAAAGTGATGCCAGTGTTGTTCTGTGCAGTCAGGTGCCAGGTCTGGGCTCTGAGGAGCAGCGGCGAACAGAGCAGAGCTGATGTAATATGACAGCTTTGCTGTTCTCAGAACAGCCACTCCAAGGTCACTTTGGCTGGAGCACACTCTGGAGAGAAAAGGGTGGTATGTTACATTGATCAAAGAATAGTGATTAATATGAAGACACACTGAAAGGCTCACAAAGTATGGTGTGTAAGTGTGAGTGTGTGCCTGAGTGTTTTAATACTTTAATATGATGAATGAGATCCTTCGCAAGGTTTAACCACACAGGGAAACTATCGTTCCGTTCTGTTACTACTCGCATCAGGTATTGCTGCACTTTTCTGCCACTTGCTGTGCGTGCATGTATTTAAAACTTCAGATCCAGATTTCACTATTCAACCGCTATCTAAGGATCCTGTGTGAAGTTCATTAATGAGTTTGACAAAGTTTGAAAATGTCAGTCCTACCTGTAAAGTTTCAGAGGAACCGGAGGCTTTTTTACCCCATGCACAGGCTGCACAGAGCAGCGTGGTTTGCTAGTTAATAAATCATGCAGGATGAGTTTATCATGGAGATAGAGAAGCCCCCTCTGGGCTCCACTGGGTAACACTGTGTTTCTGGGAGCTGCTATAACACATGATGAAATGCTGCTGTCAAAAGCATCACTTTTATAGCTGCAAACTTTTTTATCTTCATGCCCGTCAATAGTATGGTTAGAAGACTTGTTTATGAAGTTTATGTTATGCATTGCAAACTAAGTAGGAGGCAAACAAGAAGGCGTTTTTGAATGTGCGGGTAATACGTGTGAGGAAAAGCAACATTCAGAGGTAAAATCTGCTTTGCTCTTTGTATAAAGTTCTGCCTTAATTAAAGCCAGAGGTTTGCTGGCTCCTTTATATTTTTGGTAAACACTTTATTTTGTGTATTTGAGGGATGTAACCAAATGTGAATACATTATTCAAAAACAGATCATATTTTCGAAAGGGAAACAAATGCAGAAAATATTTGCCAGAAAGGTTAACAGGACATCTGTTTGAGATTAGTTGTGTGCATTTGGACTGATGACTGGGGCGTTTTAATTAGGCTACTAGACATTTCTACCTCTTTGTTTTCCCCATTGTTTTCCACTGTATTTAATGTAATTCAATTAAAAAGATTAATTAAAAAAAAAACCTTCTTGTTTAGGTCACACCCATTTTGGGTTTAAATCTGAATTCAGTTACAGGTAAGAGTATTTGTAGAACTAAACAGATACAAATATATTTACAGATAATGGCATATGGTTACACCCCAGAGTAGTCTAACCAACACATTTTGTGTAAAGATACATAAGACACAGTTTTTGAAGGAGCAATCACATTTACCTGTTTTTCCATTTGTATTTTTGCAGACTGAATGAAAAAGACATTAACCACTGATGTCATTAACTGACTATTAGTGAAGACACTAGAACAATTCGTTTTTCTTTTTTCCTGCATGTGTTATGTCTCAGTGTTCAGTCTACGGAGTAATTGCTTCTTAGAACCCACAATTTCGGTCGAGGCTCCCAACTCTTGAGAGTGACTTTGAAGATAGAGGAACACCAATGCCCCAGTGCTCCGGCAGCGACGGCGCGTTTTAGGGAATAGAGGAGGCAGTAATGGGAATCTCAACTAATGACTTGGGAGAACAAACCTTGGTCTCTTAACATCAAAACCTTATTATTTTTAGCTCTGCCCAATGTTAAGCTTATCCCTGTTACTGGGACTGTTCTTTGTGCTATCAGATGTGGAAATTAAAGCTAAATGACTTAAGGGGACTACTGCTCATACTACAAGTAGGCTAGTCTGCCCTTCAACAGAGCTCGACTTGACATCTCTGTCCATTATAGGCTTTCTCTTTTTCTCAAGTTGTCCTCAGTTTGACAAAAGGACACGATTCCTGTTACCGAAGTGGGGCTTAACATAACCTAAAGACCTAATAATAATTTACAGGGGTGTTAGCAGGTAATCTGATAGATTAAAAAAATAAAATGGTCTTAAGATGAGAAGCAGCATCAAGAGATTCTATATATAAATGTATTTATATATACATTATAGATGTATAAATACATCTAGACTAAAATTTTGATATCTCTCTTGAGATGACCAAGCCAATTCACAAGCCAATTCACCTGACCTGCCAATTCACTGGTTATTTACAGTACCCTAAAACAGGGGCTATGACTGTGACTCAAATGTGTCTCATCCAGTTCAGCTGTAAAAAACCCCAATGTCATATGTACCAGTACAAAATGTTTACTGCAGACAAAATCAGTCCACAATACATAGTCAAGGTCAAAAAACAGGCCGAGAGTCCTTTCTTTATTCGTGTGGAAACAGTACCATTTCATTTCTGTAGTATAGATTTATTGATAATGTTTCTTGTGTTAAGGACTTAATTTAACAAACTACAATGTTGCCAAACCTTAGTTTTTAACTTTTTCCTATTCGTTTTGACATCACAATATGTTATTCTCTGGCAAAAATACATGAAAAAGTGCAGCCTTTAAATTCGCATATTAACATGTTTTCCTTTAATGATCAAGTGTACATTGCTCGAATAATGACTGCAATTTGTAGGTGTACTGGTTGTACTCACTGTTCAAACAATCTTTTAAGCAGGCATGTTATTTGAAATAGATTATGTTGAACTTCCCTTTTTTCAGCATGGTTTGTAGTATTTGTTACACATGGAAACATGAAAAGAGCCAGATTTGGCTCTTGAGCATTGCTTCATGAAGTAAAGGCAAACAAAAATGGAGTTAAATTCTCTATGGGTGAAATAAAAATGGCTGAGATAAAGGACTTACGACGTGGTGGATTGAGTTTATGGTCTCGAATGAAGGTCTACACCCAATGAGCTGCCTGCTGTTTCTGTTATTTGACTTCTTTCTGGAGGCTTCTGACCCTTTCAGCATCACTGAGTCATTGGTCCACTGTATGGGCTACTGTCTCTATGGAGTTTCAGTAGAACAACAGCAGCTGATGCCACAGGGTGTGGAAAAACATCATTTTTAGCATATTCAGCCCAGGGTAGGAAGTGAGCCCACTCATCTTGGCAGTTGTAGCAGTGAGTCCTTAGAAACCTCCAGAGATCCTAGTTTGCAGCTGTAGTTGACCATTGGCCTGCGAGTGGTAGCCAGAGTTGAGCCTTTCAATGACCCCCAATCTTTTTAAGAAGTCTCTCCAGACCCTGGACCTCAATCCATGACTGTGTCCTTCACGCTGCTATAATGTGAAAAGTTAAACAGTATATTAGCCACCTGAAATGTAATAGGTCAGAGATTTAGGTTGTTTTCACACTTGGGTTTTTTCCGGACACTGGGTCATTTGCCCCAAGAGTTCGGTAGATTTGGTGAAGTGTGAAAGCCGTTTTTGAACCTGGGAGCGGTCCAGAGAACCAGACTGGTCATGTTGAAAATGGCAGTCTGGGGTGTACTTCAACTGAACTGTGGTGAGGTCCACATCACGTGTGGAAGTAGTAGATCTGCTCTCAGTCCTGCATGGTGAGTAACATGATGGGTTCATCTTGTAATGTTGCTTACATTTACATATACATTTACATTTATTCACTTGGCAGACGCTTTTATCCAAAGCGACTTACAAATAAACAAAGCGATATATCAAGCAGAGAACAATACAAGTAGTGCTACCATACAAGATCCATTAATTGAGTTCCAGAGGAAGCAAAGTGCACAGAGTAGAGGTGTAAGTGCTGTGTTTTTATTTTATTTTTTTATTTTTTTATTTATTTATTTTTTAATGAGTTGGTTAGGTGTTCACGGAAGAGGTGGGTCTTTATCTGTTTTTTGAAGATGGTGAGAGATTCTGTGGTCCGGATTGATATTGGAAGTGCATTCCACTTCTGAGGAACGGTTAGCGTGAAGGTTCTGGAAAGGGATGTTGCGCCACGCTGAGTGGGAACTACTAAACGTTGGTCGCTAATCGATCGCAGATTGCGAGAGAGAACGTAAGCCTTCAGGAGAGAGTTGAGGTAGGAGGGTGCTGTTCCTGACAAGGTCTTGTAGGTGAGCATCAAGGCCTTGAACTTGATGCGGGCAGCTGAAGGAAGCCAGTGGAGGGAGATGAAGAGGGGTGTGACATGGGTTGTCTTGGGCTGGTTGAAGATGAGGCGCACTGCAGCATTCTGACTCATCTGAAGGGGTTTGATGGAGCTGGCAGGGAGACCTGAAAGCAGTCAGTTGCAGTAGTCCAGTTTTGATATAACAAGAGCCTGGACTAGTATCTATGTAGTCTGCTCAGTGAGGGATGGTTGGATTTTCTTGATGTTGTACAGGATGAACCTACAGGAACTTGCAGTTGCTGAGAAATGGTCTGTAAAGGTCAAGCCGTCATCAAGAATCACCCCTAGGTTCCTGGCCATCCTGGTTGGCATGAGTGTAAGTGAGCTGAGCTGTACAGTGAGGTTCTGGTTGATTGAGGGACAGGCTGGGATACTTTCTTTTTCCTAAGTTTCTTAATGCTTTACCAATATATATGGAGTGAAGAAGGCATTCAAACACATCTGGTCACAATTCATAAAACATTGTTTATCAGAGCAGCTTCAACTTACTGTAAAGGCTTCACTCAATCAACTGATCAGTGTTGAAATAAAAAGTAAAAAGTAAAGGAAAGTTTCACAATTATGTAACATTATTGTCCAACAAATCTAAAAACTTACTTTCGTAGGACGGTAACAAAGTTGCTCTAAGAAAGTCACCTTTATAGTGCAAGTGAACACACAACATGCAGTCTTGAATGGCTAATAATCTTAAGATACTTTTTCTGTCATTTCCACAGTTGCGATTATGAGCCAAGCCCAGAATCTGTCTTAGGTGCAGCCTTGAGTATTCAGTTCGAGTGTGGGATGAGATGTCAAACTTTTGCAATTGACCACAACTAATACTGTAAACTTCTGACATTCATAATGTGAAAGGTCAGGTGTGAGCGCAGTCATTTTGGTACCAGCATCAGAGAGCATGAGCATTTGTTATTATGTCATAGGTGCTTCATGAAACATCATCCATGTACAACAGCTTGAGTCAAAGTAGGCCACAAAAATGCTGAAAGGGTCTGTGAAGTTTGTACGATACCCAGGTGTCCTGTAACTATTTTGGTATGTGCCCGTGTGATTAAGAGATCACATGGGCATGTAGATTTTTAGGGTGGATTTTCTAGATGCACAAATTATCAGACAGGATTTAAATGGGCAAGTTTAACATATAGCTGAGGTCAGTAGTTAGTAGATTGACAAGGCAGATCGACTGAAAGCTTATGAGTAGGATGTGACACTCAAAATATAGTAGTAAGCCCTCATAAGCTTCTGAACGGCTATATTTCCTGCTTATCCATGTGTTTGCATAATATACGATCCTTTCATTTCAGCACTACAATCCTGATATGGTGACAAGTGAATATAAAGCGGACTTATATGCTGGATGTATCCGTCATTATGATGGCAAGTTTAATCCATTTTTATAATGTTTATTTTTTCCTTCTAATGACCTCCCAGCAGACAAAGTCATACCCATAGCAACTAGACTCTTTCAAAGCGTCCAACAGTCTGTGATTGCCAAAATATTTACTTCCAACCCATGGGTGAAGACAGTGAAGTATAACAAGTAGCAGTGGGCAAAAGCTTCTTTTTTTTCTAACTTAAGGTGCACAGAAAGTCAGAAATGTCTATAAGGATGTGACTAAAATGATCAATGTTGAGTTCATTGCAAACTGGGGGTAATTTTTGACATTTTCCGAAGAGAGAAGGGAGAAAAACTGACATTGCAGATCCGGAAAGAAATAAAACTAATCTGTAAAAATAAAACTATAGTTTTTATTGACTTCCATATACAATGCACTGGAGTGTGAAGCCAAATCAACAATATTGTGTCACTGTTCCGTTACTTATGGACTTTCCCAATTCTCCATTATCTGGTCGATTGACTGCAAAAATATACACAACTGTACGACGTTTGAACAAGTCCTTTTTTTTTACTCTGAGCAAATCTAAGCCAAAGATCGTTATTTATGTTCGAGGATGTTTTTGTAACCCAATTTAGCTAATTCCTACATTAATCTGCCTAACATGCCTGTTGTCTTAGAACTCACAATGGAGCATCTTCCTTGTTTATTTAAAGGGATGTACTTCAAAGTGGAAGTCAAGACCAGGGGATGTCAGCTTGACCAGTGTGACTAAGTGCCTTTCCGTTCATTGGACGGGTGTTCAGCGAGTGATAGAAGGAGACACTGATCAACAACTGTCAATGCTGAGGGAAGCTGGCCTCTCTCAGACAGGTCTTAGTATGACATAGGAAAGCTCTCTCTTTTTCAAAAAAAAAAAAAAAAGCCTCCCTCCTCATCTAGGACAGACTTGAGCTGACAGCACACGGCTCAGCTCCACTGAGAATACTGGACCCAGACAGGCTGACTTATTTATCTGTATTGTGCGCCATACTCCACGATCACATAGACTCCTAAGGCACAGTGAACTTTTCTTCTGTTATTTCAGTCCTGGATTTACCTTAAAACAACAGATCATTTATTAATGATTATAACGTGCCCTTTTAAGCCGTATAACATGACTGTGTGCACATTTTTAATGGAAGTTCTAAATAGGGTGAATGTATTTATTAGACCTAAACTTGAGGCACTGTACACCATTCTGAAGTTTAGCACTTTCTCACTCTTTCTAGTATTGGAAAGATGATAAGCAGAGGAAATCTCAAAATGCCTCCCAACAAGCTTTGGAGTATATTTAGCAAAATGTTTATCATGCCAACGACCTGGGCTGGTTTCTCATTAGCTGATAAACCAGTCGCAAGGGTTTTGGGGTGACATTAGTCTTTTGGGTGCTTCTTCAAACACTTCCCATATTTATACTTTACCCATCAAGTGGCAGTGACTTCTTCTCCAGACGCCCTCGTGCACATTAAAAAAGTTTCTTAGTTCAACGCCACCAAATGAGTGCAAAAGTGTGTAGTAAAGGAGATCAAACACATGGGCGGATATTGAGATGCTGGCCAGTGTTCTGAGCTCTGCATAATTCATGCTCTCCAACTTGGGTCCTCCCTAATGAGGGTCTTGTGGCTGTTTTTGGATGTTCGATGCGCTGAGGGGAAAAGCATGCTTGTGACACACACTGAAGCGGCAGAAGCCTCTCAGCACCAGCACAGAGATGAGAGCCACTGCATCTAACTAGAGGGAGCACTCAAGGCAGATTTAGTGAGTGCACCTTAACTGCAATCACTCAATTACTTAGCAGCACATAATCACAGCCAAATTGCTTGGTTTGTTCCAACCTATTGCAGCTAATTACACCATGTCCTAGTGACTAGTCAATTAGGGATGCGTTTTCATTCGAATCATTTCAAGCAACATTAAGCCTGAGGTTAGAGCTTTGCCTTGAAACGCAACAAAAACTAAATGACTTAAATAAACCAAGCACGCATGACCCGTTGACTGTATTTGGAAATCTAGACATTGCCTTTGTAATTAAAGCAGTAGAAATTTACACTACCTGTCTTAATACTCTGAATCCTCTGTCGATTATTCTTTTGCATCAAGCAAGGCTTGGACCAGAGCAATACTGCTGTCTGTGTAATCAATCACTGCAACAAAATAGGGAGATTAGCGAGGGAATGGGGGCTTTAGAGTGAGCTTTAACTAATCAAAGGCAGTGTAACAACAGCAGTTATTAATACCTGAAATCCCCTCTATAGTGTGTACCAGTATTGCTTAACCATATAGTCACTTCATATATATGTATTCCAGCCACTGGAATTCCATGACCTCAGGAAAATGGTGGAGATACAGTATAATGCAACCTTATACAACTAATGTTACAGAACCGTGTAATATACACTCTATGACCAAACATTTGGGGACACCTGATCGTCACACCTATATGTTCTTTCTGAACATCCCATTCCAGATTTGGTCAAGTCAACCTTTATTTATAGAGCACATTTAAAACAACAGAAGTTGAACCAAAGTGCTTTACAAATCAATCAAACATATAAGCAAATTTAGCAATCTTTGCAGCTATAATAACCTGAGATTTGTGTCTTTCAGCCAGAAGAGCATTAGTGAGGTCAGGCACTGATGCCGAGGAGGTCTGGGGTGCAGTCAGTGTTACAATTCATCCGAAAGGTGTTCAATGGTGTTGAGGCTTTGTGCAGGATATTCGAGTTATTACACTCCAACTTTTGAAAATCATGTCTTCATGAACTTGCTTTGAGCACAGGAGCATTGTCATGCTAGAACATGTTTAGGTTCCTTAGTTCGACTGAGGGTAAATCTTAATGCTACAACATCCAAAAACATCCTATACAATTTTGAGCTTCCAACTTTGTAGCAACAGTTTAGGGAAAAACCACAGGTGTGTCAGGTAGTCAGTTGTCCATGGTCAGGTGTCCATAAACCTTCAGCCATACAGTATACTGTTTCTAAGGGTTGCACAACTACTAATTTTTACTAGTTGGCTGGTCTGTCTTTTCCAGACTTTAAGCAAAAAAAATCTTTATTTGTACAGTGACTGTCAAACCAAACTTCATTTAACTACAAATTAAATTTTCCTGCTCCGATACTTTTTAGGTTACACTGTTAATGAGTAAATAAATCGGTGCAATAACTGTGCAAAATAATAAATCTGTGTATCGAAATGACATTATTTTAGCATGTGCCAATTCATAAAATGTACCCGTGTGCACAATAACTGATTCTGAAACAGAGCGCATGGAGTATGGACGCTCCTTAAAGCATAGTGATTGGTGAAGGATGTGATGTCTATAGTAGCATCTGGGAGGTTTTCCTGCCATGTTCAATTCTGGCCTTAGTAGTATCCAAACATGAGTCTGGTTATTATGAATTTTTTTTAGATGGGCTGCTGATCTGACTCTAATCTATGTGTGTTTGATTGTATTTTTCAAACAGTGCTGGTCACAATGGAATTCATTCTGCCACTGTACAAGAATTTGATTAAAATTCTAACAAGCTTTAAAAATTTTTTTTTTAAAACAACTGCAGGTGGTGTATCGTGCACACTTCTACACTTCGTACAAAGTGATATCAAAGCGTTAATGGTAAATGGTAAGCAAAATAAAATTATTTTTTTAAAAGACTTTTTCTCAGTGTAGTATTGTGCATATGACTGTAGAATTGGCTTCATCTCGTCTGAGGCATTTTCAGATTAACCAATTACATTTAGCCTGCATTCTTTACCGTCTTCCTGCATCATCTTCCACCGCCCCGAGTAGTCAACATCCCCATAGTCGTGAGTAGTGTATTTGTTGACTAGTTGACTATGCAACCTTTAAATGCAGCCTGTATATGTAGTGTATATGCAACAATGTTAGCCCCTGTTTAAGCTCATTTTAACTCTTACACATTCATTTACTGTTACATTTATTGCATTTGGCAGACGTCCTTATCCAGAGCAACTTACAGAAGTGCTTTGAAGTCTCTATCAGTAAGTGCATTCTGATACTGGTTCACTAGGTCATGGACTAAGAATACCATCAGTCTTAAAACTAAAAGTAGGAGATACAATGGTAAGTTAACACAGACAACATAATTAAAAAAAAATGCAATTTAGGTGCCAGAACAGAAAGACCTTTGATGTATGTCATCCTTGTACCCTGAGAGATGGTGGGACCAGTCGGCGGTGCTAGAGGTTCGGTGGGAGTGTGGGGGTGATAAGTGATTTGAGGTAAGTGGGTGTGGGCCTTGTAAGCAAACATCCGTGTTTTAAATCTGATGCGGGCAGCTACATGAAGCCACCGGATGAAGCGTAGCAGTGGGGTGTGTGGGATAACTTAGGAAGGTTGAAAACAAGTCGAATGGCAAATCACGCTCACAGGCAGACCTGCCAGGAGTGAGATGCAGTAGTCCAGTTTCGAAATGACCAGGGACTGACCATTCTTTACACAATTTCTGTAATTGCATATTAACTGTGTATTAATTTTGCTCATGTTTAGCTTCAAATGGCACTTTTCACATGAACTCAGCACTAGTTTGTATGTAAATCTGTTTCATTATTTTGATGAGCTATTTAGATGCCAGCACTTAAAAGCTGGAGAAATAAATGACATATTTACTGAAAGACACTTAAAAAAATTGTGATTAAAATAAGAAACATGGATGGGAAATGAAAACAAATAAATATTTCAGATGTAAAAATGTTAATTCAACAGTTATGAAATTTCAACATTTCTAGCTATAGAAAGAAAACTATTTAAATATGAACCTCTTAAAGTCATCCGACTTACACTTCTCACTTTATTTGTTATTTCAGTATAGATTCTGAATAATATGCTAATATAAGAGGAATAACTGAGCAGACCCCAACTGAATTTCACTATTTTTTATCATTTCAAAGCCTCTGTGCTTTTTCTGAAGAGAGTCCTAAAGATATCTTCTCCTCACATAGTGTATGGAACTCATTGAATGTTTATAATCTGTACTTCCTTTTTTACACTTGCTTCTGTTATAACCAACAGATTATTACTATAAAATTACATGTATCTTGTTATCCCTGGTAATAACTGCAACTTCAAAAGATTTCATTAGTATATTTAAGCAATATCGTACTAGCAAGAGTGCCGTTAGACTGAATATCAGCACGGCTCTGATTTGGCCTTAGGCATGAAGCCTAAGTATACAGTGTAACCGCAAAATTGCGAGTGTGATATCGCTTTTATACAACAGTCTTATAAATAATGGCATTTCTGACACAATATGGCCAAATAATTTTTTATTTTTGCTCGGCGAATTGAAATAGGTCCCGAAAGAAGCAACACTCACTGGTAGCTCACAGTGACTCACAGGTGCAAAATGGCTTCCCTTCTTCCATTTCATCTTCATCTGACGAGCTGTCATATGTTAAGGCAGAAGTTATATTCATGAAAAGTCTATTGTTTGATGATGATGCTAACTCTCCTTAAGTTACGGTTTCAATGGGACCGTTACTAGAATTGGAATTTTACGTGGCCATATACTAAATAGGGCGCACGGTGGCTTAGTGGTTAGCACGTTCGCATCACACCTCCAGGGGTTCGATTCCCGCTGGGCAGTGTGTGTGCGAAGTTTGCATGTTCTGCGGGGGTTTCCTTCGAGTACTCCGGTTTCCTCCCCAGTCCAAAGACATGCATGGTAGGCTTGGCGAGTCTAAAGTGTCCATAGTGTATGAATGGGTGTGTGAGTGTGTATGTGATTGTGCCCTGCGATGGATTGGCACCCTGTCCAGGGTGTACCCCGCCTTGTGCCCGATGCTCCCTGGGATAGGCTCCAGGTTCCCTGTGACCCTGAACAAGGAGTAAGCGGTAGAAGATGGATGGATGGATGGATATACTAAATATGAACACTGCTCGTCCAATCAAATTTGTGGACCGGAACTAACTTCCCCCACACCCCACCCCACCCCACCCCTGCATGAATGCTCTGTCTGAGGATTTGTCCCAAGCTGTCCTTCATTCAATAAGAGATCAAACAGGAATATGACATTGCTTGACTACAGTAAGCTCTCCATCATTTCTGTATAGAGCACTGACCTCAAACATTTGTTCAGTGTGAGCACAGACCAGTCACTGTTGCTTTGTGTGCGCATGTGTGTGTACGGTTGTGCTATGAATATCTGAGACTGTGTGTGTGTCTGTGTCTGTGTTTTTGTGTGTGTGTGCGTGCGCATAGACCTGTGGGGCTTTGTTTGTGTGTTTATATGTGTGAGACAGAATGTGAGAGTGTGAAGTCAGGACTATATCAGTGCATGCCTCATGCAGTAATGACACACTAGATCTTGACACCTCTATTCTCCTGCTGCAGGTAAGTGTTACTGATTAGAATCTATGAACGAGAGTATGGTGGAAGACGCCACGTCCCACACCGCCTCCTTCTGCTACTCGCCCTGCTAACTCCACTCTCCTGAATTAAGAGATGCAGTAAAAAGGGCTGTTTCCATGGCCATGACAACATGAGGAAAGAATGAAAAGATTTCATGTGTGAATAACATTTACTCCCCTTTTATAATTACCATTTCCACTGCTGCAACTAGGCAACCTGCATATCAAAGTACCTTGATTGTCATCAGGTGAAAAAAAAGGAGAACTCAGTGAAAAAAAGCTTTTATTGTGCTGAAAAATACGCTTAGCCCAGTGTTTCTGTAGAGCAGCGCTGCTATGTGGATAGGTCCTTGTGCCGTCCAGGTCATCTGTAGACACGACTAGCTCTCTGTTACCTGCAGAGGAACAAACAAGACATGTCAAAGGAAAATCCAACATACACCTCTACAGCTCCTGTCCTTATATGACCCCTTCCTACACAACACCGTTTTCCTCTGTCAGGAGACTGAAGGTCGGATACGACCCCTAATCTAGCTTTTTTGGATATGTTGAGGCTTTGTCCTCTGACTCAGCTCTCAGGGCAGTACTGACTCTGCTGCCTTGCTGGTAGAAGGATGGAGAACATGGTTTTGTTCAGATCAATATGTTAAAAAAAATGTTCCAACATTTTCTAACATGACTATTATTAACTATCATAACTATTTAAACCACGTGCATTTTTTCCTTGCATGAATACAGTAAACATTCAGTGAACAAAATTTCCCAAATTTTTCCATTCACTTCTCATTCTCTATGAATCTATAGCAAAGCTGTGTATTTCTATTGCATAAATTGCAAATCCTTGCATACACAATGACAAAATGGTTACACTTAATACCTAAAATTAACATGAAAATAAACTGGACATCGGTATACTAAGTCGCAAATCCTATATTGGACAATAATCAACTCAAAAAAAGCATAATGGTTTATAGAGACATCCTACCCAGGTGCTGTATCTGTAATACAAAACAAGAAGTAACTTCTGAAGTTATTTTGATCAATTTATTTGATCTTATAGAATAAAGATATACAAAACAGGGTTTTTCAGTTTTGTTATGGTTGTTCTACTGTTACGAGTTCTTTTTAACTAAGGATGCCATACGCTCCATCTCCTGTCAATCACAGTGACGCTTGGAAATGGTGGGCATGTGTGAGCTCAGGTATTCGGAAGATGGTGGATAGCGTTTTACTCCAAGCGCTCTGACAGAGCAATTCTAAAGGCAGTTCAGTTGTACGGCTTCATGTTTCTTTAAGCAAGCACCTGTTAGCCTTCACCCTCCCCGGTTGGGGGCGTGTTAAAGAGAGGAATTGGAAGGCGATCAAATCAGAGAGAAAAACTACACACTTGCCAATAGAAGAAAGGCATTTTGTGTGTCTATACACTTTATGTACATATTGTTTCAAATGCTAGCAATTGAGATAAATATTGGATATTGGGTACTTCTTAATGAATTAGTTATAGATATCTATTTGGGGGTACATGTATAAGGGAGTGTGTAACCTTACATCCTAAATGAACAACCAGTTTCCCACACTTTTTTCATGTTGATTGGTTTACTATACAGTGAGGGGGAAAAAAGTATTTGATCCCCACGTTTGCCCACTGACAAAGAAATGATCAGTCTATAATTTTAATGATAGGTTTATTTGAACAGTGAGAGACAAAATAACAACAAAAAATCCAGAAAAACACATGTAAAATTTTTAGAAATTGATTTGCATTTTAATGAGGGAAATAAGTATTTGACCCCTCTGTAAAACTTGACTTGGTAATGACTTAGTAATTACTTTTAATTTTCAATGCCCTGGCTAAGGGAAGGAGTCCATCGTCCCTTTGATGCGGTGAAGTTGTCCTGTCCCCTTAGCAGAAAAACACCCCCAAAGCATGTTTCCACCTCCATGTTTGACGGTGGGGATTGTGTTCTTGGGGTCATAGGCAGCATTCCTCCTCCTCGTTCAAACATGGCTAGTTGAGTTGATGCCAAAGAGCTCTATTTTGGTCTCATCTGACCATAACGCTTTCACCCAGTTGTACTCTAGTGGTCAGATGAGGGGTCAAATACATATTTCCCTCATTAAAATGCAAATCAATTTATAACATTTTTGACATGCATTTTTCTGGATTTTTTTGTTGTTATTCTGTCTCTCACTGTTCAAATAAACCTACCATTAAAATTATAGACTGATCATTTCTTTGTTAGTGGGCAAACATACAAAATCAGCAGGGGATCAAATACTTTTTTCCCCCACTGTACAGCACCTTATTTATAAATTATGTTGTGATTGTACATGGATAGGATCAAGACTGGAGACTCCAGTTCCACCACCCACCAACATTACCATTACAAATGCATTGGTGATGCAGTATGTCACTGCGAATACAGTGTTCAAGCAAATGATGCATGTACTGATATGAATATGTTTAATTGCTTGATTTGTTCATGGTTAGTTAGTTAAATAACACAGAACTCATCATTATTATTATGACCATGTCTTGATCATTTTGTTTTTCTGTTAAAGTGGTTGCCTGTGCATGTATATGGTGTATTATTCTGTGCTTCCATGATCAACTGTATGTTGAACTCCTTGCTGTTCTCTTGCTGTACCCGTATGCCTTGTGTGAGAAAGGAAAGGAGAATCCCGCCCCTTCAAATATCACGTCTTACTATTTCTAAACATTGCTGTGTTGAACTGATGTTAGACCCCATTTCTCTCTCTGACGTTAGGATTTTAGAGTGTACTGCGTCTTGAGATCCCGAGTTGCTTTGCTGAGAGTGCTCAAACAACTGTCTTTTTCTCTTCTGCTCAATACTAATGAGTCTTGTTTCATCCAGGATCAATTAAACCACTGTTGTCAAGAGGAAAGCGATTTCTCGAGTGACAGTTTACAGAAAACACCAAAGGGAACAATATGTCGGACAAATAGGATATTTGCCAGTTCTGTTGTGTCTGTTGAACAGCTGTGTTGAGGCAAGACACAACAACAAAAAAGTGTTGTGCTTGTTTCATCCCCCTTTTTTCTATGGAAATGGCTGTGGCAGCTGGTGATGTATGATCACTACTTCCCCTTCTTCTCAGAGCTGACAGAGTGGGCAGGGCCTTCATGTTCAGTGACATTTAAATGCTTATTATGGCCATTGTCAGGGTAGGCGGACCTTTTCCTAATGCTGCACACTGAAATTCGATGTGTGGCATTGAGTAATTAAATTAAAGGTGGTTGGTGGGTGTGTCGGCACAGTGTGAGGAGGCGCAAGCCACCACCCCTCTGCTTCCCCACTGCCCACTCGCTGACTCAGTAAATGCTACATTTGCATAATTATCTGTTTAATTGGCGAGCCCGAGCCATCATGTCCCTTTATTGTAAGCCTGGGATTCTGGGCTGCTCTGAGTGCACACATGCAGCAGAATGAGAGATTACTATGCCAGCAAATCGCCAGCGCACCTGATTACGTCTCTCTCTTCTGCTTAACTTGATAATGGACCATGTTTATAAACTGTTTCACGCATACTTGTCCACTTCAGCTACTTTTCTCTCACCGAATTTGCTGGATGATTAAAAAAGATTAGCGTTCACTCTGCCTCCTTTCAATTAAAATTGAGAAGATTATTATCAGAAGTCCCATGGCTGCGGATGCCAGGCATTACTGTTTTCCTGTGAGGTGCACCAACATGTAATTGCCGCATGAGTCAGTGGTTTATAAAGAGGAGAAAATGATTTGTAATGGAGTAATGGCAACAAATAACTCCAGCGCTCAGGATTATAGAAACAAGCAAGTTTACGCCTGGGTGAATGGCTTCGAAGTGTAACAATGGGTTTTGTTGAGCTGTTTTAAATGAGCTCGGTAAAGAAGGATTGTTTGAGATTAGGTAAGAGACACAGAATGAGCGTGAAAGAGAGTATGGGAGTGATGAGGCATGAGGTGTGTGTGTGTGTGTGTGGTGTGTGTGTGTGTGTGTGTGTGTGTGTGTGTGTGTAAAGAATGAGCTGGATATGGAGGAGTCCCAGCTGGGTTTAACAGTCCACTTCAGATAAAGTCATAGTCATATTAGAGACCTCCAGCTTGACACACACCCAGAATTATCTGGGGAGGTGTGAAGTATAAATAATGTGGGAGAGGAAAGGAAACAGCTACAGCATCCTAACGACACTAATATGAAACAATGCTCTATATTAGTAAACCTCACTGTGTAAAGGGACTTTGCCTATTTTTCTCTCACTCAGTACTTCCATCGAGGATAATGCTAAGTACTTGACTCTGGTCCGTGACCATATGGCCACCCGATTGGCTTGTGTGTCGCTTAGCGACGGGGGAAATAGGGATCATCATTCTCTCTTAATGAGAACGAGCCAATTACATCCTTTAGAAAAGAGAAGGGCTTCACAGTTTGCGCTTGCTCAGAGAGCCAATAATGTTTATTTTGTGTTTTTTATTGGCTTGCCATGGAGAATTTATTTTTTTTCATTTGCATATTGTTAATTCTGCAGGAAAATCACATGCATTGAAGTGGGGTTTTCTAAAGCTTTACCTCATGCAGTGCTAAACCTAGCTGTGGATTTAGTAGCTCTCTCTATGGTCAGCATGAATAAATGTTTTTCTCATCTGGATAAATTGAAAATGAAATAAATACCATTGCACTACAAGACACTGAGTAAATGGAAGATATATTGGTTATTTGCTGTGCTGTATGTTGATTGTGGTGCAACAGGATTGTGCGAGGATGAAGGAGGTGTGTGTTGAGGATGCTGTGCAGCCTGAGGTCTGTGTATGTCTAGTCTGCAGAGGACAGTCTCTCCTTTCAGCGCTTTTCTAGTGTTCAGAAAATATAGCAGGAACTCTCCCAGGTTTTGCTCTTGGATGGACTCCCTGACAGCAGTCATATCTAAGCCACAGAGCCATTCAGTCCCCAGCCGGTGGAGGCAGCGGAAAGACTGAGCAGAAACAGACTTAATTGGTTAGTTAGTTAGTTACAATATCTAACCCCAGCTCCTGTTTCAATCAACTTAACTTTCTCACATTATGGATGTGTTTTTCCTCCAAAAATGTACCTACAAAAACAGAAAACAAGAAGACAGAGGAAGTATTTTCCTTTTTGCCTGAGGTTTTTGTGTCAAAGACTGAAGCCATGTTACGAACATATTCCCAAATCACACACCACAGTGATTTCATGCTTTCCTGTTAAATTAAACGCCAACTTGGGGTGTGCTGTTATAGGAAAAAATCAATGACCACCTAAAAATTAATTATTTTATTTAATGACAGCAAGTGTTTTTGCCATTTATTAAAGAACATGTTGTACATGTTATCCATTTACTGTATAGCTATGTTTCACGTTTGATGTAACATCCACAAAACAAGTTACGCGACATAAACTGTTGTTCTGTTACCAGCTTCTTTTTTTTCTCTCTTTATGTTTGTGATACAGAAAATAAATATTGTTGTGTTTCTAAGAAACTGCAAAGGAGAAAAGCCTCTGTCCTAGAGAAACTTTAAGGAACAGCTAAAATGACATTTTAACTTATTTATGTGGAACATCCACTATACGAATCCACATGAATTAATTGTTACTATAGAAACAATAAAGTATTAGCATGAGCACAGTAATGTAAACCTGTGATTTGCCTCGCAGTCAACATCTAACCAATCAAAATCAAGAATTCAACAGTGTTGCTGTCTACATTTATATAACCTGTAGTCTCCGTTCAGTGTTTTACATGGGATCATCATGACAGTGCAACAGACTCCTCACAGACTGCTTGGCTAATGAGAGCAATGGCAGGGGTCAGGAGCGAGAGCTGTGAAACACACCTACAGTAGCAAGCACTGTTCTGCTAATCAGGGTGTGTTAAAGGTATTACATTTTAATAAGCAAAATTGTACATCTAATTTATTCACAATTGTAATTCTAAGCCTAGTCTAATGCAGTGTATCTGCAGGTATCAGCACTTTTAAGATTCATTTTCATGTGATTCATTTTCATGTGATTCATTTACATGTGATTCAATTTCATGTGATTCATTTACCTTTTCTCCCCTCCCTTCTCTTTCCCAAATATTTCATTGAGAAGAAAAAAAATTAACTTAAAAAATTAAATTGACTTCGCGTCTTACTCCATCGAACGCCGAATTCGAACCTTAGGTATCAGCACTTTTAATTTAATATTTTTTAACACCATATTCAAGAAAATGTAAGGCCTGCACGTCACTTCAATCATGCTGCATGATACATCAGCTGTAATGGATTGTGTTCATGCATATACATCCATTTCTGGGTTTAAGTAAACTATAGCAGGGTATTCTTCTATAGAGGGATATGGGAGACCAGAGCAAATGTCCTTTTTGCATTACCATTTGCTCCAACAGTGAAAGAAAAAAAAAATCCAGTATTTCCTTTCCATGACTTTTCAAGAGAGTAAAAAAACTATAGAGAAATGGATTACAGCAGTCAGAAGAGAAAAATCTGTCAAATTTACCATCACTCCCTCAACAGCTGTATTAGAAACCGTCTCACAGCAGTGTTTACAAGTTTTTACAAGTATTGTTATACATTTGCATACATTCATATATATATATTTAAAACCCTTTTTTGTAATATTACTACTACACTGAATAATACTTATTATTATTATTATTATTAATAATAATAATAATAATTAATTTTAAATTGGAGTTACAAATAATCATATAACAATATTAATATATTTCTGACTTTATTTACTTTTATGCTAGACCTTGAGGCTTTTATTTTGGCAGAAACCCGCAGGATGACCTCCTTTTATTTGGCAACATTTTTTTTTTATTTCTCATTAGCAATCAGGTGAAATGCTGTAAACCTCTGCCCACAAAAATGTTTGAGATTACGCTAACATGAAACCAAAGTGAATCTGGCGTGTGTTGTGTTTAATGCAGGTAATAAGTGACTGAAACACACAGCACAAACAGAGATGAAGTTGGTATGGAGCGGTGTTTACTGTAACACACTCATGAGCCGCACACACTCTGCATTCACACGGGTTTACTATCTCAAACAGCAACCAGCAAAAATAACATAAAAAAATATGCAATTTGCCAAACCCTTTGGATACAGCTTCACTAGCAATGATCTGAGGTTGGAAATACTTCCTATGTTCTTCTGATACACTGCTTTTTCAAAATGTTACATTGGTGTTCTCAAGAATGTAATATGAAGCTAGTATTATGTAACTTGTTTAAGACCTTTTATAGGGGGCTGTAAAACTAAATAAATTAATACATAAATATATTTTAGATGTGTCCAGAATGATATATTGGTATTGTATGTTCTTCGAGTATGACAGAGAAAGCTCTATAGCATTGAGAAGCATGGTGTAATAAAAGTGAATTGGAAAGCAGTGATTTTGCAGTATACAATATAGAGATATTTGCAGCATGTCAGCCATTTAATAACTTACTGTTTTCCCCCCAAACACTTGAAATTTTAAATAATATACCAGGTGTATGGTTTTGAATTATGTAGATGTACACTGTGTACATTTGAACACTCGAATTTTTTTCGTTTACAAAGCAAAAACTGCAGCAGACTTAAAGTAGCAGGAATATTAACTCCCAGTGGTTTGTGCTGTAAGATTGATGCGAGGCGGCCTATTATCTCAGAGGAGAATGTGCTTTAATGATTTATTCCAGCAGGTAGGCCTTAGAGTATTGGCTCTTTTGGGGGCTAGGTTTATTTGGTTATGTTTGGCAAATGGAGGACTAGAGAACACATTTTGAGGAAGAAGTGATTCATGGCATAGAGCGGAAGTCATTAGATGAGTCTTGGACTCTTTTGTCCCATCAGACTCTGAAGGTACACCACTACTGTTCCCAAAACTATGGCATATGACATTCCACCACAAACAGTTCTGCTTCGTCCTCACAGCGAGTCCCCCCCACTGAATAAACATGAATGCCTCCCTATTAGATAAACAATAAAGTCAGAGTAGGCTATCACGGAGAGCTTCTTTTAATGGTGTCACATCCACATGCACCCCAAACAGCTTCTATCATGTAACATAACTTTCACACTGAATCTTATCTTGTACAATGACAATAAAGTTCTTTGTATTTGTATTCAATTGAAATCAATTCGTAGTAAAACTATACTATCAGAATTAAAGGGACCTGACTGTTCTTTTCTTTGATGCTGGGCTGCTAACTTCAAGCGTACGTTTCCACCTAACAAATAAGGTACACAACTGTACCTTTAAGTCGTACTATAAAAGTTAATTAAAAGTACTCTATGCGCACATTTCTAGGTAAAACTCATAAGGTACAAAATCATTACAAGTCCTTTGATGGTACCATTGACAAGGAAAAGTACCGTTTGATACCTTTATTTCTGAGAGTCTACATGCACATACAGACTTGCTGTTGCTAAAGTGCAGTTCTTTGCTTGTAATTGATAAAGAGGGTGAGAGACCAAAGAAAAAAAATAGAGAGTGCCTTTTGGTCACTTTTCTTTTGACAAGCCTATTGCAGCTGAATTGTTGCCAGGACAACAATCTGTCACTACTGTATGGAGTGTATTTGTGAGGGAACACACTTGCTGCTCTTAGGACTCCACTGTGTTAAAATTGCTAATATGACTAATGTGGAGGAATTAAAATTTGCTTTGTGACTCCACTTTACAATGGCTTAAATTGTCTTTGTGTAATGTGAATCCAAAAGCACATGTTGAGCAGAAAAAAGAAAGAAAGAAAAAGAAAGCAAATGAATGGTGCTCATGGAGTTAAATCAGGAGACGTGGACAGGACTTCATTAATATGAAGCAGTGAATATGTTAAGGCTGAATCAGCAAAGCAACCAGGATTTCCAGGGGTTCTTTCTAGGGGGTCCATTAATTGTAAAAACAAAGAAATATACAAACATATTAATTAATTAAAAAAAAAGTAAGCAGATTATTCAGATGTTTTATTATTTCTGAACTTTCCACCCGTATAACCCATTTTTATTAAAAGTATATTTAGATTGTGATTTGCACCACTGTAGCAAAAGTAGAAAATTGTAGACTCCTGGCTATACCTCTGAGAACCATGGGTCTAGACTGAACCAGAGACCCCTATTATTATTATTATATTATTATTAGTAGTAGTAGTAGTAGTAGTAGTAGTAGTAGTAATATTGAAAGGTTTTTTGTTGTATTTCAAACCATATATTAACATGTATCACACTTGCTGTTCTGTAACAGCAAATAATGCACTGCATTATTCCACCCTTTCATCTCCTCCATCTATTTTCTTAGTTTCTAATCTCCTGGACAGATAGGAGCTTTGCCACGACTGGCTCCTTTACACCCATTGGAACCAATTGTTGGAGAAAGGCTGTCTTGGACGGCCCTTGTGGAGCATGGTGGGCCTCATTAGTTAAATCCCCACTGAGGGTGAAAATGTAAAGTGGGAGGGAGAGTAAGACATTTCTGCTTTCTCTCTGTCTTTATTAGGGATCTCTCTGCTTTCTCCACTTTCTCCCCTCCTCTCTTTCTCGCAGTTTTCTGCATGCATCAGCAATAGCCGAGAGGCCAAGCCACAGCCGCAGTGCTGTTCTGAAGCCGCCCCTCCACCCTGAGAGCAAAGCACTATGGGAGTTTCATAAGGTGAACTCTGACTGATCCACTCAAAAGAGCAGCTTTCTTCTTTGGAATTGCACCAGATGGAAATCAAAGCTTGCTGTTAAAAACCCCTTTCACTGATATCAAGAACCCCACCTATGATGGAGGCATGGGGGAAGAGGGAGTGGTTTTGGGGAGAGGCTGTACATAGCTGCATATCTATTATGCCAACCAAAAAAGAGCACGCCATTTGACCTTTCCCTTCGGTAAGTGGGCTAAAGCTCTTGTTTTGTTGGTAATGACGAAGTGGGAAAAGGGAAGGTAACGGAGGCAAGCAGGTCCCCACTTAACCAGAATTTATCTTTTTGGCACTTAAAGGAGGGGTGTGGAGCACCATTATCTATGGGCTCCCCCCTGAACAAGCAAACAGCCCATTCATTATTAACTCAGGATTAAGGTAGAGCATTAATCCTGCCTGACAGTGAGCCTACTTGTTAAAGCAGCCCAGCTCTCCAACCACAGCAGATGGCTTTCAGCTGTGGCTATTGCAGTGTTAAACCACAGGTTTAAACATGCGCTAGCAAACACCTCTACAATGAGTTGGTGAGTTGGACTTAATACTTGATTGACATGACTTTTTTCAAATTCTGCCACTTCAAATGAGTCTCAGGTCTGCCACTCCCACTGGATGGGACGAGGTTGCATCAGCTGAACAAGTGCTCCACCGAGATGTCAATGTGCTTTATTTCTGGAGGCCGCTCAAAGCGAAAGGTGCTGAGACCCAGACGAGAGGGAGGGATTCATGACGGTTTTGAGGAATGTGCTGTGCTCTGGAGTCACTCCATACGGGGCTGCTGCACCTGCTCTCTGCATGGCCTGCTGTGGCCACTTAGTGCTCAGCTCCAGACAAACCATAGACTGCTCAGATGCATCCATGTTGGTGCAGCTTGACCCTGCTGCTTTCAGCTTTCCATCATTCTCTCCTCATCATTTCCTTCTCACAGTCTTCTCATTTTCTTTTGGCTCATAACATCTCTGCTGTGCATGTTGCTCCTGCTTCCCTGTTTCTAAGGCCCTGTTCACATATACATGCTTTTTTTTTTACCCCACTGTTAAAAAAAAAAAAAAATCCAGTCCAGAAAGTTTTTGAAAATACTGCATCTCCATCCACATTGAATCTGCTCATATCAGCACACAAGCCCATTGATAGTATGTCATAAACTGATAGTATGTCAAATGCATTGAAGAGCATGTGTATTGAGCAGAAGAAAGTGGAATGCAGGAAAAAAAAACAACATGGCCAAATGTTCTAAAACAAAATGACAAAGATTTATATGTGTGGACTGATGATGCGGTGTTGCTACTGCTTAAGCTTACACTTAAATACTAATTGTTTGCCCCGGTCTTCTCACACATCTTTATTCAGAATACAGCATGCATCATATTCTGGCACTTCATCATGTGGGTGAAGAAATAAAACAGTGAAATTGAATTGCAAACATGTTTTTAAATAAGAAATTACAGACCAAAGCCAGCATTTTTGAGTACATGCAAAGAAACAATCCTATTTTACTACTATTTTCTAAAAAAAATAAAAAATAAATAAAAAAATGTCTGTATATGTGTGGACAGGGGCAAACTCTCCTTTCTGTTTACCATTCCTTTCTTTCCAGTCTTTGGCTATCTAACTGTATTTCTCTTTCTCTTTGTCTATCTCTCCATTCACATTGCGTAATAGGTCCTGATGATTGTTGAGCCAGCTGCTGGGGAGCATGTCCTGACATGAACTGAGCTGCTAAACTGACTCACCCTGAGAGAGAGATATAGTCTGAGAGATATTTAGAGAGAGAGAGAGAGAGAGAGGGAGGGAGGGCGAGTCTGAGACACCCCAGTGTGGTTCGCTGCCTCTGGCCAGGCCATTTCCTTTTTCCTCTATAACAAATCCCACCACTCGTGATCAATGGGTGAGCATATGTGATTATACAAGAAAGACCTTGAAAGCATTAACATTTGTTTCTTTGTATTTTGACCATGTTGAATGACATTTTTATGTTTTTTTTCCTAACTTAAGTCAATCTCCTACAATATACATTATTTGGATATATGATGAGCAGCCATGGTGAGCACACGCTACAGTATATGTGGTGTGTAATCATACGGCGATAGTGTCTGTTTCAGTCTTCACTGATCTTAATGTATGCACTGGTGGCACAAACTGTAGTAGAAACCCATTTTACTTTTAGTACATCTGCATATTTCATGTGAGCAGTTTGTCCAAGATCTTCTACAGTTGGCTTCAGTCCTGTAAACTGCTGGGAAAAGCAGGCAGGATGGTGGATTGGCGCCAGTTGCTGACTGATACCAAGGACCGCCACCATAGGGCAAATTTACCAAGAAACAAATTCCAAACATGTTCGTAATTCATTCATTAGTCTGTCTTGGGATGTCTAGATTGAATGTATTTGTTCCCACATTCTGTGTGTGGACGATCTTTGGAGAATCTAATGATATGATAATTGTGGACATAGTTGCAGCCCATCCATTAGCCCATACTCCCTGTACTGCATTAGTTCAGCTCGGAACATGTAGCATACCTTTCAGACAGGGTGAGGAATATGTGGAGCCATATCAAGTTCTAAAAAAATATTTTATTCCAAATGAGAAAAAAAAAAGATTCAGTCAGCTTTGATGTCTTTTACAGCTTTTAAAATAATCATGGGTAGATACAAAATCATCCTTTTTTCTGTTTGTAACATATATGGGACATAGATTTTGACACTCAATGAAACAAAAATAGATGTTAACATCTAATCATTGGTTACAGTAGGCAATATTGACTTTTTAATATTAACAGAACTGACACTCAGCGTTACCCCAAACATTGGATATATATTGTCATATCACCCAACATAGCGAAGTACTGCTACGCCTACATCTTAACCTTAGCCTTAGTAAGTTTGTTTGTTTGTTTAAAACTACATAAAATTGGACCATGTAATTCTTTTCTTCTTTTATTGACTCGCTTAGTTTTTAGGTAAAAATACCATATGTTCCTATTTACTGCAGTGCATTTTCTTATCTTTTGTACATGCACACATACCGTATACACATACACACTGAACTGTGGACAGTAATAATCAAAGTAACAGATTTTTATCAAACCATGCTGACCTTGCAATCATTATCCTTTTTGTCATGGTTCCTACCCTGAAAATATTCTCTCCACCATTTTGCCATGCCTTCTGTACAGGAGCTTTATCTTAGCTCTCCTCAGAGACTGCTATACGGGCAGTCTACGTAGCTTTCGTCCCCCGTGGCACCACACCAGACATCTATATGCACTCACACTCGCTTAATTATTTAGTACAAAATGAAACAATGGAATCTGCAGAGACTAAAGACGAGCTGTCATTGTTCCGAGACTTATCAGTGTCTTATGCAAGTAGAGTAAGTTAATCATGTACTGGCTTAGCCTTAGAGCTTTATTCAACAACCGTGCCTTAACAGCAGGTGCAATGTGTACCATGTTTGTACAGCGTTGTCAAAGTTATTCTATTGGATTGCTTAACAGTTTTCATCGGCGCAGTTTAGATGCAGGGATAGAAGCTTGAGGATGAGTATGTTTATTAAGGAGTTTGATGTACAGAAGAGTGAGCAAAAACAAATCATAGAACTGAAGAAGTAAAGAAAATGTCAAACGTAATAAAAATGTGGCTTATTGTTTCTGCCTTGCTTTGTCACAGCATCAGTTCCTCAAGCTCAGCAGGCCTAGGTGCTGTCTATAGTGTTGTTTATGATACACTAAGCTGGATTTTCTTACATCATACACCATTTTTCTTGATTATATAGTAACTAATTTCTGTAGTGTGGGAAATACTGTAATGAGGATCAAATTTTGTACTAAACAAAAATGAAATAAATAAATAAAAATGACCCCATGTGAGTGAATTGCATCAAAATAACCTCCACAGGAATAAACACCAGTTTTTAAATCTAAAAACTTTTTTTTGTTGTTCCTAATTTATACCAGTGCCAAAAAGACCATTCTCACATATGGCTATATTCAGAGTTGGCGACAATATTTGTGCAGGGAAAATTCAGAGCCGGTTTATGCAGGTACTTAAGTCAATTTTCCGAGCGGCTCATACAGATTATTAAAATTACAGGTGTATAGTCCACACCTTTAAGGTTGCCTGAATTTTCTTGTGAATAAGTTTAAAAACCAAGTGCTAGCATTTAAACCTAATATTAATAGGAAGCTAGAAAATCTACACTGTAAGTAGCAGATTAGTTTTTGTTTTTTGCTTTTACTTTTTTGGTATTAACTTCTCACTTCACACACATCATTCAACTCCAAATATGGCCCTTAGTGCAGCAGCCTTTTAGAAAATTTTCACACCTGTGTGCCATCAGAGACACAGATGAAAAAAGTCCATCCAATTCCAGTAGATCACCTGGGGGTTAATAGTACACTGCATTGAATTGAGTTCCCCATGGTGTATAGACTACATGCACTAAAAGTACACAAACTGGGACAAAGTAAACTGACTGATGGACACACTGTTAAGATCTGTGAATCTTCAGGTTATGGTTCTTAAGAAAGGAGAAAGCAAAAGTACACAAAAGACAGCACCCTTGCCCCGCTACACCCTTCCTGCACCAAGTGCTTGGGAGAGTTTGCCAAATAACACACAAAGTCCAAATGGCAAGATCTCTCATTTATTCAAAGAAAGGCAGAATGTATATCATACTTGACACACAACAGAGACAATGGGTTAGACAGAAGTGCACATTTGCTTAAAACAGGAATCATATCAATGTAAGACAGGAACGACTCCATATATGGTTTTCACGAAGTCATAGGAATACGAGCAAATGTTATTCTGGATGGTAGGTAAATGCGCACAAATAGTATTCAGCGAGACAAAGGAATGGTGATGGACTTTATCTGTCTGTACCTGGTTGGGAAGAGTTAACAGAGGAACAAAGGGAAAAGATGTTAACACAGGAACAAAGAAAGTGTTAACAAGGGAAGAGAGAGGGGAGAGGGTTCATGGTAAACTTATCACACACAACAGGTTTTAAAAGGCACCCACTTTACCAAACAGTTTCTTCTCATCCCCCATTATGCTAATTGTTTCCCTGATCTCTTCTGTGCCCTGTCAGTTGTCCGGCCCCTTCCACATGCCTGATAGTGATTCTAAATTGGCTTCGTACTGTATATGCTTTACAAGTGCAAAGGGTGTTCCTTAGGTCTTTAATAGAGCTTGCTCATTTTAGGGGACCAAGCACTGAAGGTGTGTAGGCACCCTATTGGAATTTCTTAATACCCTAATAATTGTTTTCTTAAAATTATTATTATACTTCCACATGACAGTCTATGGCAGCCCATAGAATGCTTTGTACAATTCTCTATGAAATTTAGCCCAGCGATCGAGGACAGTCTCAGCTACCTTCCAGCAATTTTAGGTGTACGCCAATCAAGCACTCTAGTGCCACCAATAGGGCAAAATTGGACATTTTTACAAAAGTTACCCTGCAATGGAATGTCATAATAATGCTATTCATCTCTCCTCTGAATCCTTGAGTCATGCTGAGTTCAACAGATACTATCATGTTTATTTCCGCCATATTGGAGTTTCCAACATTTAGACTTTTTTTTTTTCCATTTCTTCTCCTGCAAATTTTGTCCAATCATCAACAAATTTAATGACATCATTGTGAGACAAGTCCAAACTGGATATTTCTCAGATATTGACACCAAACTTATCACATAAGTATAGCAAAATGACCTAATGTTAACAAACAAGATTTGATTCATTTGCAACTTAGGAAGGCTACTGAAAACTAGATGTGAGGCCATATCTCAGCAACAGCTTTATGCTTTGCCTTCAAACTGAAACTACATCTCTATGAGAACATATGTTAATTGTCCCACTGGCTTCTGGTTTCCTCCAGGGACGGGACCAAAAAGTGCTTGGCCTGCTTAATCACGGCTGGCAGCTATATTATTTTCTTGCTTCCCTTCTTCAAGAAATAGCTCCTCTTTCTGAGAACGCAGTGACAGAGGAATGAATGCCTGTTAGCCAAATGAGACATCATTGTTCATTGAAGTGTCACTTTAAAGAAATGTCACTTACATAGCTATATACTGTATATAGCTATATAATAATGAAGGGCTATTACAAATTCAATTAGTACAAATCTAAGTAATATTGCACATGTATTACAGTACATGTAGTATAGTTTCATCATATAACCTCATATTTTTGCCTGTAAAAGATTCTCCTTTATCATCAACTGACTTCTAATTTGAGAATATACCATGGAACTGAAAGCACTTTTAAATGAATTTTATTATTAATCATTTTGTAAACATTGTCCTTAGAATTGTATACATTTTTTTTTTGGAATTTTGATGTTGGTGGAGTTGGATCATTCATACCAATATACTTCAAAAAGAAATATTTCTGTTGACGAAAAAAAAAAACGGATTTAAAAAAGTAAATATCTGCAAAATTACTCGAAAATGGCAGATCAAAGAAATTTCTTCTTACATCCATCAGCCTTTTAGAAAATAACTTTCAAGATAAATAAACCGTTTTATCAAAGTGCTTTCTCTTTTTACAGCCCACCCCACATTATGTGCATACACACACACACACACACACACACACACACACAAAATAACCTTTGTAGTCTCGCTCTGGCTTATATGGGTGGATGTGACAGATGCCAGCTAATTCTGAACCATCTGACACACCCACAGGGGTCTAAGCGTGAGCCCCAAACACACACACACACACACACACACACACACACACACACACACAACACACACAAAAAACACACCCTGTCTCTCAACCTGTATACACAAAGCCCATTTTTTATTTTATTGTGAAAGAATCTGCCACCAAAGCACTCCAGTCTGGCAGGGATACCAGCGGGCTGCATGTCTTGTCATTCTCAGAATACCGGTGCTTTTTTAACAACCAGGAAGTTCCATTAGAATCTCATGTGGTTTTTAATAAAAAAAGAGAGAGAGAAAAAAGGTAGCACTCGGCCTGGGGTTGCTGCAAAGAGGGTTTTGAGTGCCATGCGCTAACACACTGGAACACATAAATCAATAGGCACCTGTGGGAATAAGGTGTGAGGCTGGGGACATAGAGAAAAGAAGAAGGTCTCTCATGTTTTAGAGTCCATCTTTTTTCAGTTTGAAGCAACACCGGTCCCTTAGTGGCGAAGAGAGCCTGTGCTGACATGAAGAGGCATCCTGTGATATCAGTTCTGAACAACAAGATAGACCTGCAGTATAGAGCTGCTAACAGCACCATCTGAGAAGTGCTTCTGTCCTGGAGGAGGCTGCTCTCTTATCAGTGATTCCACACACACACACACACACACACACACACACACACAACACAGATACAGATGCGTGTCTTACTATCATTGTGAGGACCTGGATTGATATTATTATTATTGCAGGTAATTAATCGCATACCCACGCATATACCTAACAATAAATATAACCTCTGCAAGTGTTATTGTTATTATTATTATTATTATTGTTATTCTTATTATTATTCTTTTAAATAAATCCTGCAATTTTTGTACAACAAAACAAACAAAAAACATGTTTCATCACGTGGGGACCAGCCAAATGTCCCCACAAGGTCAAAACGGTCAGATTCACACACACACACACACGCACACACACGCACACACACACACACACACACACGCACACACACTCATAATGAAATATTAAAGATTGCACACAATTACACTGGTTCGACTTTAAGCAAGTGCAGCAAAAAATAGTTGAACAGATTTGAAAACCTCTCCACAAAGATAATTCTAGCATAAATTACATGGAGTATATTCTTCTGTGAACTTCTGCTCTTCTTGGTGAGTCATGACGAACAAATTACAAAAAAAAAAGAGAAAAAATCAGCCAGCAGTGCCGTTTACCGAAACGCCATCTCTCACAGTATAAGTCTTCCATAAACACATAAACACAGCTGAGACAGAGGTTGAGGATTAGCAAGCTGAAGGATAGGAAAAGTTCAGTCGAGTGACCAAACACGCAAATGAAACGGAATATCATATTCAGTGTGCTCGCTTAATTGGGATTATGCAAAAGCAAACATTTAACCAGACTCGGCTGTTTGGAGGGGATGGCAGGAATGCAAATGTCATTTGCTCTGCTCCTTGCTGGAAAGTCTGAAATCACGGCTCAAGATTGAAAAGCTCTGGGATCACGCTTTCAGCAGGAAGAGAGAAGGAGAGCGAGCGAGGAGGAGAGAGAGAAGAGAGAAGGAAGGAGGTGACAGTTAGAGCAGGGTCTAGTCTCACCAGCATGGTTAGATAGAAGGCAGTGCACCCTCATCTTTTCTTTCAGCTCTATCTGCCTCTGTCCATCCTGCATGAGTGCATGTGTTTATGTGAATGAGGAAGAGTGAGGGAATGAGTGTGAGCGTGTGCTTAGCATTTGTCTGTGTGTGTGTGTGTGTGTGTGGGCCTGCTCTACACTGTGCTGGGGGCCAAAACACTAGCGATTGCTTTGATCTGGATTCTCAGTGTCTCGTCCAATCACAGTCATGTCACCGACTCGCCCAAGGCACCACATACTTGCTCCTGCTGCCGAGCTGAGCCACGGCTTTCCATTGTGTTATACCTATTTTATTATACGCCTGCACAGGAAATGGGCTCCCCTCGTTTGTTTTAGGCAGCCCAGGCAAAAGGCCAAGGCCTCAGAGTTCATGTGACAGTAACACTGTGCACTCCTATGAGCTTTTACACACTCCATGATGAGCTCTTGGAGGAAAAGAGACATTATTATAATGTACCTCAGTGGGGTTTTTTTGTAGTTAAATTTGTGAAACCTCTGAATGTTCTACTTTATGCTTCCTCAATTGCTGTTAGACTCGAATCGATCTGCTGTATTCAGGAAGAGGTTGGCGAGTGGAAAATAATTAGGCTATTAGATGATTAATGCCCAGCTTCACCTTTAAATTCAGGAACTCATTTTTACCTTTTCAGCTTTATTTAATTTATTTGATTTGATCTAAGGTGCAATAGTAAACTTGTCGATGCCATTACAACACAGCATGCAATTCTTTTTTGCCCGTCTCGTAACACGAGCCATCAGAATGCTGAACATAGCTGAGGATTTTTTTTCTTTGCTAAGTTATTGCATGGAAATGCAAGTGGACTAATACGCTTGCAGTCCGCAGTGTGACTAACTGACAGTAAGACAAATTTGTTGATAACACACCCTGACACTGAGTGATGGAGGACCAAATTGTCTATTCTCATTACCTTCTGAAATTGAAATACAGGTTTTGTCATTTCCTGGTGTAGCCATGGCAACCTGGCCTCTATCTACTCTGGCCTAGGTGAATATATTGCAAAGGCAGAAGAACCTACTCATAATGCATTGGCTAATCATGAGTGTAGAAGATTGAAAGGTGGGTCATTTTTTTCTGTCAGTGGCAAGTCTGAGGATTTTATTTAAGTGTTGAAAAGTTCCATTGAACTTTTAAATTCAAGTCCAATTTCACAAAGCCCTATAGTCCTCCTATTGGTGGATTGTGGAGAAGCAGTCATACTCTCAGCTTCTAATAAAAGATTTCAGACACAGATAGATGTCTGGTTGTAATGTCACTTATTTAGTTGTGGGAGAATGCTCAGATTATGCATTCTGAGATAACGCATGACCCAAGCATTCTTTTTTATGATGTGTGATTTTTGTCTGCTACCGCATAATCAGGCCACATATCATCCACCAGGCTCGAAAAGCTCTAACTGAGTGTCTCTGACTTATCATAGACACAAGATTCAACAAAACATCTAAATAGCTGCTCGGTATATTGTGCATAAAACTGATCTATGTAGAAATGCATAGAACAAACACCAGGCAGCAGGATAAACTGCCTGTTTTTCTATATGTTTATGAAGGAATGGATTCACACTGACAAACTGGGGCTTGACAGTTAGCTCAGTGTCTTTTAATTTGACAAGAAATAAACTGCGTCTCTCTCATTCCAAAAATTTGTGAAGTAGCGATGTGCTGAAAAACAACAGCGATAGCCCTGGGATGCAGTTTTTAACAAAAAAAATAAACCTCAGATCAAACCTGTACTTTCTGAGAGTTCATGCACCTGTCATTTTCTTAAAAACATCATCTGCCTCATATAATCTGTCCAAATACACTCCTTACCCTCTCACTCTGGGCCTGGGTCTGACCCAGCCAGCGCTAAAAGAGCTTTTGCAGCACCACTACATGCCACACTGCTGCAACAGAAGCAGTAGTGTGTAGTTGAAGGGGTGCAAGTGTCTTCTGTGCAGCAGCACAAGTTGTTTTTGAAAGCAAGAGTTCTTGCATCTAATCACAATGTCTATTCCCATGAGCTTACTGGTTACGGCTGTCTCGCTCCTCTACCTCGCTGCCAGGAGTCGCTGTATTTTTAGGATGTTGTGAAGTTTCCTCCACTGCATAGGCAATGAGGCACTTGCCTATGGGGGGATGTCGGGTTTGAAGATGATGTCCTTTGGATTTGATTAATTCAGTATTGCACAAGAGAGATATAGCGAGAGAGAGAGAGAGAGAGAGAGAGAGAGAGAGAGACTGAAAATAGAATGTCTGTAAATGACTGTATCGTTCTTGTTTTCCCTGACTTCTTCCCTTGCCTCTGTCTTGTAGCTACTTATCGGCACATTACGGTGGGAGGGTAAATAAATGAGTAAGGGCCAAGGAGCAGTGCATCTGGATTTTTTTCTGTGTGTGTTTTCGCATGTCTGCCTGTTTACTGTGTCATTAGATACAACGTGCACACAGAAATGCTTTCTTTTCAGTTCAGCCAGTTGCTTCTCTATTCTTCATTTACTCTTTTCTATCCATTCTCATTTTCCTTTATCACTTCTCCAACACTCTCAGTCTTTTCCTCACTTCCCATCTAGGCGATAGCTCTCTGATCTCTGTTGTACAGTACAGTGTATGCTAAACATGACTTTGGTCCCCCCTACCAACACACATCTAAATCCCTTTTTTCCCCCAGTGCTTGTCATACTTCAGACTAAGAACTGGAGTTACAAGAGAAAGAAGTTTTTATGTAGCTTAAAAAAAAAAAAAAAAACATTTTACAGTGTTAAGGAGTAAAATATGAGCACAGCTGTCTGTGCATTGTCTCATTTCCTATAGGAGATCTGACTATAGTCCTTGTTGTAATCAATTTTAGATGATGAGCAAACATTTTCCAAGTGTGCTGAAATGGTTCAGAGCCACTGTCTGTTTGAAACATTGCTCTGTGCGCCAGAAAGTGAAATAAGTTCTTCATGAGATCAGCGCTCTTTTAAAATTCATTGTGACATGACTTGAACTTCGTGAAATTCTAAACAGAACTGCGGTCTGGTTTTATGACCAAGAGCTGTTTTTATTTCATTTGTTATATTTAAAAAAAAAATAGGATTTTACTGAATTGTATTTGAGAAACAAAATGACATAGTTCTTCACTAATTACATTAATGCTCATTTGGCAGAATCCTTTAAGCAAAGTGACTCAAGATTGAGAAAGGATACAAGGATACACATAGGTTAAGGGTTTCACTCAAGGGCCCTGCAGTGGTTCGCTAGACGTCCTGGATTTTGCTTTTCCATTTAATAACTGTTTAAGGAACATACCATCTTAGAACAATGTATGGCGTCATGAAATATACCACAGAGTGTGCAAACAGGATGCTGTAATATTGTGATATTTGTAGTGGATTCAGACCGGGGTGTATTCAAAATTCATGAATTTATAGTCTTATGCAGCAATTTAAAATCCATATAAAATGTCCTATTGAGGCAAGTTAAGTTTTAATTAAGTTCATAATCTTCATGATAATACTGGTTTATCCCAGCAAATTCTGAACACTGCCTTTCATTCTATAAACAGCTGAAATAGTATGTAAGAATTCAGAATATTGTTATTTTAAATCAAGCCTTATGGACTTAATGATGCCCAGATTTGGACTATACCATATGAGGAAAGGTCTGTACGAACAATGTAAATGTGTCATATGTACCTCCACACATTTCATCACTGTGAGTTAATAGATGTATGTTCATGTAAATTTGGGATGTAACTGAATTGAAATACATTATTCAGAATGAACCCATTATGTGTTCTAAATCAATTCAAATACAGATATCAATAGGAGGGGCACTATTTTGTTCTAAGACAGCTTGCCAGAAAGGTTCTGGTCCAGAATAAAGGTGTGCTTTCAGACTGGGATCCCATGAGATTCAAGAAAAAAAAAGTCACAAGTGCTAATGTGCAGCGGTCCTTTGTAGCTGTTTAGTCCGGTTGCTACTAATTAAATAAAATTATATTAGGCTACTAGTTTGGGAAATAAAACCAGCAACATTTATTAGAAAATATTGCACGCTGGTAAAAAAGAAATTCAAACTGTGTGTGCTGAATTAAAAAAAAAAGTCCTGCACCAATTATGAGCTTGAGTGATGAGGTGAGGAATCCAGACACACATACTAATATTTGGAAAAGTAAACAGATACAGATAGTGGCATTGTGTTACACCTCTAATGTAAATGCAGGTAAATTTTTCAGTGTTGGTCCAGTTCTAACAACCATCTCCTATGAACCATTAAGCTCTTAACCCCAACAAAGAGATCACATTTTTAAGAGGCTTGCCATTATTTCTCCACGTTGTGTGGCTGTATGAGCAACACAGTTAGAATTCTGATTCGTTTATGGTCTTCGAGTGAGATTAATGACATGAACAGTTCTTACATCAAACCGGGAAAGATGAAAGGAAGTTAAAACAAAAGCTCATTTATTGCTACTTTCATATGCTGCTTTGATTCGATGCTAATGAGATCATGAGTGGTGTCTTCCTTGCTTAAATCTGTTCACATCCTCTAATTAGAATGCGCAGACACGTCACAGCTAGATAATGCGTCAATATTTCATGTGTTTTGGTGACGAGGATGGTCAAATACTGACAGTGGGCCGGTGAGTATGAGCATGGCCTGGTCATCTGTCTCGGACTCAGCCTTAGGAGGTGCTGGACATCAGTGACGGCCACAACGGCTTCTGTTTACAGTATGAAGGGGCTAATTGTGTGGCTGTGTGAACTGATTGCATCTCTTTAGATAACGAGTGAAGAGTCTTTAGCTTTTGAGCGTGCCGTTCAACCTCCATCATGGCATTTTCTCACTTATTAGATGCCACTTTAAACGTGGCATATTCTGCACACTGAGGCATCATTAAAACGGGTTTGGACCGTACAGAGCCTTTTCCTTCTGAAGATCTTACTGCAAAAGTGTGTTTTTCTAAAGAATGATGGCTTCTGTTCTCTCTCAGCCTGGCGTAAACACAGCAGCTGCATAATTTGCATGCAGATTTATACAAATGAGCGTCATGCTTAATGCAGACTTTAGATAATAGGGGAGAAAACGAAAAGGCATTTTAAACGAGAGGATCTGAATTCTGAGACACAGAGAGGCTGTGTATCAAACAGCGGCTTGTGTACAGCTGTCTTTGTTTGCATTCTGCGCGTGTTCTGGGAGTTATCAGATATATTTGCGCTCGCTGTTCTCTCAGCCGTATAGTCTTCCAATTGATTGCACAGCTTTATGCTATCTGCAGCTAATCTCACAGGTAGGGCGGCGTGACAAGGAAACGTTGGCCTTCCACTTTCCCAGGTCAATATCAGAGGGGTAAGCTGACCATGGAAGGAGGCAAATCACAGGCAAACACTAGAGACTAGTAGTCTCGGTTGACAAAAACAGCCACTGGTGCGAAAATGGCTCAATTAGAGGAGCCGTAAACTCGTTAAGGCTCACGTAGGGCCCACAGAGGGCTAGTACTGAGCTTGTGCAGGCCGCAGCAGTCAATATTGCTTTAGCACATTAAAACGCAGGGCTGATGGGCGCTCAGGAGCACGGGGATGTTGACAGGAAGTGCTCTCCTGGTGGACGTGTAAACAAAGGAGGAGCCTGATCTGCCACTGCTGCACAGGCACAATTACACATGCTGTTTTCCTGGGGAGAGGAACAAAAGCCAACCCAGCAGCCTTGGCTCTCTCCCCTGCAGGCTAATAGCAGGGTTTCATGCTTGCAGTTTTTTTCATGCTTGGCAACACAGTGTCAGAATCAAAACATGCCATCCACTAGCCAGAGATCAGAGCTTTCTACTGTGAAATCAGGGGCCTGCAACAGGTACTAAAGATATGGGTCCTTCTGATTGTGAAGGAGAGATGCTGAGAGAGATAGTGACTGAGAGCGAAATTGTCACAGAGCACACCTCTCAGTGAAGATAGAGGGGATGAATGCACACAGACAGCAGGATTAGAGTGTCAGTTTGGGAAGCCTGTAGTGCAGCTTGCCCTCTATCTCTGTGTCTCTGATAATTAGACTCTGCTTCGACAGGGCTCCCTGCTTCAGTCGTCGCGTTAAGAGAATTTGTCAAATTTTCAGCCCATCAAAAGTGCAGGGCGGGCCAGCTGCAGTCAGTCATTCCCCATTAGCAGCAGCCCCGATTAGCTTCCCACCACGACCTGCACAGTTAAAGAAAAAAAAAAACTTGCAGTGGAGAAATCATTTATATGAGTCGTATCTCATTCAGCCTCTGTCGCACCGCCATGCCGAGCTTCGGCAGGTCCTGCGATGCATCGGCCAATGCATAATACATCAGACAGCCCATGAGACGACCGCGAGACATTCATCACTGTCCACCTTTCAAATTAGATCTCCCAGACATGGCAATCAGTCAGTGTTCAGCACTCAGAGCTGGCAGAAGCCTCTCATATGCAGCGACGTGCTCAGATGCTCTCCACTACTATAAGGTTCGGCTAAATCCCCAGACGGCCTAACACATTCCCCTAAAGACTTTTTCAAGTGCTTAACTCAGCATATGACAGGGACCTCAGTCCCTGTGGACGTCCAGCAGTAAGAGTGTCCTTTTCTTGTAATGCAATGAGAACAGGCTGGCGTGTAATCAGGTGCTCTGTGCGACGTACTGCCTTTCACTTGGCTGCTTATTAGCTTTACTGTTGTTGTTGTTGTTGATGAGGATGAGGATGATGAAGTCAAAGTACGAAGTGTGGAATTTGTTATGTGCAGGCTAGGGGGCTGAAAATGATCCTTATCGATAAAAGTGCTTAAAGATTGAGCTGCTGTGAGGAAATTTCAAGACTTTCTGTTTTTCTCAGACATTTCATGTGTGTTATTTCACAACACAGGATAATATGTGATTTACAGAAAAGAGCATTTTGTTTCTACTGATGAATTTAAACTGAAGAACAGCACTGATGGTGCCTTTCAGCATTGATGGTGCCTTTCCAGTGCAAGATGTGCAGATGAGCACATTCCATAAGCACTAATGCACTAATTGAACTGAGCGCTGATAAAAAGCCAGAGGGTCCCTCTCCTCTTTAGTCCTCTTTAGTTTAGAGGACGCGTCGTCCATGGTTTCCAAAAATAATAAAAAATTTTGATTCATCTAGCCACAGAACAGTTTTTCACTCTTTTTTAGTAACACTTACTTTCTCAGCCTTTTGTTGATCCCGTCCCAGCTTTTTTTTGTTGCCGCCATCAAATTCAAAATTACTTAATTGTTTTCTTTAAATGGTACATTTACTCAGTTTAAACATTTGATAAGTTTTCTTTGTTCTATTGTGAATAACATATGGGTTTATGAGATGTTTTTATTTACATTTTACACGGCGTCCCAACTTTTTTGGAATTGGGGTTGTAGTTATGTGAGAGTATTGTGTGTGTGTGTGAGAGAGAGAGAGAGAGAGAAAAGAGAGAGACTGGTGGTTTGGTGGAGTTGTTGTGATATATTGCTGTCATGCTTTCCTTAGTATTACTAGTAGCTAATTGCCTCTAAAATGGAAATAGTTTGGCTCGTTGTGCTGCTTATGTGAAGAGTGGAAAGAACACTTCCTTTAGTCCAGAGAGAGAGAGAGAGAGGAGAGAGAGTAACTTCAGTAGAAGCTGAAGACATGTGGTAGAGATGGCACATTTTAATTCTCCTCAGGCAGCAGTATGAGACGTGTGTTTGAACTCAGAAAGGAATAAAGCTGTTTTGGTGGGTTATGTGATGTATAATATGTGATGCACATAAACACATTAATGAATAAATACCTAGCAAACGTATTACAAAATTGAAGACTGAAAAGAAGGTGTATCTATTTTGTGATGAAAATTTAAGGATGAGCACTGCTGAGGCAGTAAGGATTACGAAACAACAGGTGACCCTTTTTCTTGTGTTAATTTATCTGCTTGTTGCCGGATATTTTTGGTTGGTGGACTGTTTGGTTGGTGGAACTGAGAGACAGATGCAAGGCAAGTGTTTCATCTCGGAGTAGATCACTATCCTGTAACCTTCTACCCTTCTGTCCTCAGAACCAGCTGACTCTTTTCAGTGTTCAGCTCTTGGGTCTGTGGCACTGGAAAAGTGCAGCTTTTCTTTGAGATTCAGTATGCACTCATATTTCTTCAGCATGCAGGGCTTCTGTCAGATACTGTTTCCATCTTATGTAGCTGGGATCATTAAATGGACCCCAACTTCACTTCCATACAGCCAATAACAGTATTGTGAAATTGTGTCTTTATCGTATATGAGCTTCATCCTCTCTCAATCTCTCTCTCGCTCTCTCTCTCTCTCTCTCTCTCTCTCTCTCTCTCTCTCTACTGCTCTACCTTTCTGGAAATCCATTCACTAGCCACTTTATTAGGAACACCTGTACACCTCTTCATTCTTGCAATTATCCAGTCAGCCAGTACATAAATTCACACAGATACAGTTCAAGACTTTCAGCAAACATTCACATTAAATATCATAATGGGGGAAAATGTGATCTTAGTGGCTGTGGTGTTGCAGTGTTGCTGGTACCAAACTGACTATTTCAGAAACGAGGGCATCTCCATGCCCAGCAGTCTCTAGATTTCATATAGATAGGGGCAAAAAACAAAAAACTTTCCACTGAGTGGCAGTTCTGTTTCGAACAGACAGGAAGATGTGGTAATTCAAATAACTATTTACTAATAACTTGGTGAGAAGAAAAGCATCTCTAAAGACCCAATACATCAAACCTTGAGGTGGATGAGCTACAACAGTAGAAGATCACAGCCCTTCCTGTCAGCAAAGAACTGGAGTCTGAGGTTACAGTAGGTACAAGTTCAGCAAAACTGGGCACCAGTGATGTTGTTTTTTTGAAAAAAAAAAAAAAAAAAAAACAAACACAATCCACATTATTTCCCCAAAAAAAAAAAAATTCCCCCCTCCCAACACAAATTCCTTTTAAAAAAAATGCCCCCACGTAGCCCACCATCACATTAAAGTATCAGTCCACCAACCAAACATATTAATCAACATTCTGTTTTTGGAACTGACACTGATAAAATGCTTAACAAACTATAGTCTCGAACTGAACACCTACAAATGTAGGTGTGCCTAATAAAGGGGCCAGTATGTGTACATTTAAAAAGCCAAGCTCATCAAACGCTAAATAGTCACTACCATATCTGTGTCATTGCATGCTGAGAATAATACACATCCCAAATGATACAGTATCTGATTAGTTCCGGTCCTGTAGTGGTCCCTTTTCACTGATGGGCTGATAAATCATTTGTAAAGTAGATATACAGTCCCCTCTGGAACTATTGGAACCGCAAGACCAATTCATTTGTTTGTGCTATAAACCAAAGACATTTGGGTTCGAGATCAAAAGATGGATAAGAGACAACACTTTATGATTGCAGCTTGTATTTCCTGGTATTTACATCTAGATTTCTTAAACGACATAGAACATAGCACAATTTGTATCAGACCAGCCAATTTGTAGGCGAGCAAATTTAAAAAAGTAAATTAAAGTGAAAAACACTTAATATTTGGTTACATATCCCTTGCTTGCTATAACTGCATCAAACCTGCGACTCACTGACATCACCAAAGTGTTGGTTTCTTCGTTTGTGATGCTTTCCCAGGATTTTACCTGAAACCCAAAAGTTTTCAGTCTACAGCAAAAACAACTGAAATGGCCTTGCTGTTCCAATAGTTTCTGAGGGGACTGTAGCTACAAAGGGCACTTATATAGTAGCAGTGCCTAATAAATTGACTAATGATTTGATGTTTCTGAATGAAAGCAATTGAGAAATTGTGCATTGCAACAAACGGGCTTCAGTCAATACTTGTATCTATTATAACTGTCAATAAATCAATAAATACAGCTACAAGGTATATGGAGCCGAGAGAGACAGCATGAGAGAGAGAGAAAGAGAGAGAGAGAGAGAGAGAGAGCACATGGAACCAAAAAGTGTGAATATTTCTCCAGGTATGCCATTTCATGTCCTGTGTGTGGCAGGGCCTTTAAGCGGTGGCAGTATATATTTGAGGAATTGAGCAGCTCATTTGTGCGCTATGGAAAGGAGCGAGGCTTCACGAGGGATATAGAGAGTGAGAGTGAGAGAGTGATCAATAGCTGACAGGTCGTGCATGCATAGTGTGACGGTAAATTGGGTGAACAGACTCCTCTTGGGCATGTGTGTCTCCAGACTCCAAGCTGTAAAATCACTGACAGCAAGAACACACCCCTCTACCCACACACACTCACACAAACACACACTTCACACACCTCATGAGCTCCAGTGCCACCTAATGTAGCTCTGTAGGGGAAGAAGACTGCCAGGTAGAGTATGTGGCCTGCAGGAGAGAGCAGCCTCCAGACAGGAGAAAGATGAAAATCAAGAGTCATGATCAGGTTGCTATTTATTTATTTATTTATTTATTTATTTTTTATACCTGTGACTGATTTCCAGCTGCATCTATTCTTTTATGCGACTTCCACATCTGCAGGATTGTTCCCACTTTAATTGTTAACTCACTCAGAAGCACCGACGTGTTAATTTTTAATCGCTTGCACAGTTTTACAAGATGAGGACTTTCTAGAGCATTTTATTTTTTGCATACAGTATTTGAGCACTCGTATTTTTTTTTTAATTGAACATTCTAAAATGTCTCTAAAATGTAAATAGCTTCCAGATAATATGAACACACAGAATGTTAATGTTAATGTCGATGTTAAGTGGAGGAGAGCTATTTTAAACCCTGCTGAACTTAAACATATAACCACTGTGTTTTGTTTGATTATTTTCACTATAGATGTAGATTTAAACATTTCCCGATCTGTATGCGTATGGTGTGAGAAGTGCAGGCAGTGCTCTGGATTCCTGCAAGGAAATACAATTACTTACATGAGAGAGCACGCCTCTAAATGAGCTTTGCATTGAACAAATCAAACAAGCAATCGGCAGGTGCTGCCCGTGTTGGTGGTGGTTTCCGTCTTCTGCTCAGCCAGGCAAATCAATAGTCATAATTTAATAAGAGAAAATGGACTTGATGGAAAAAATGAATTGCCCTTCTCGAGTGCCAAAGAAGCTATTTAGAATCATGTTATTATTTGTAGTAATGAGATGGAGGCTTTGGTGTGTCACAGACAGACCAGTGACTGCAAACTTGTTGTGTGCTGAAGTAGGAAATGTTATTTTATTTTCAATGCATCATTTGAATCGTATCACACGCTGTTCAATGATTCGCAATATCATTATTAATCAACCTCTTATTCTCATAGTTCAAAATATTGCATGCACATCAATATATATGCACCATATTGGAATCGGAGGGCTTTTATGCGTGATTAATGTTCCATAAATCACAAAAACACACTGCAGTCTGCTGGAAGAGATCAGAGGGATGCAGAGCTTTGGCTTTGGTTGAAAAAAAAAGCAAAAAAAAAAAAAAAAGCTGTGCTCTCTGTCTCATCCCCGCATTCTCCTTGGTCTGGCCACCATGCCTGTGGCACTGCATGGACGTTAAACAGCCTTCTCACTCTGGACAAATATTCCAGCAGATATATTGAATTGAGCGTACTTCAATATTGCATCCAGGGGTTTTGGACGCACCCAGACCAATACTAAACGGCTTAATGGAGGCTCAATAAATAATCCGACAAACAAATACCAGCAAAGCCCCTCTGTGTTGGTTCATGGGAGGAGAGGGGATGGCAGGAGGAAAGATGAGGGGGCATAAGACTGAATATTATATGTACTACACTCTCAAGAAGGAAAAAAAAATTATTAACTAAACTGGACAGTTCATGTTGCTGGAATTCCATAAAAGTGTGTGTCTTTTACCTGGAAAGCTACATGTATTAATACCTTAACATTAAAAACTAATAATAGTACATTTAAAGGTACACTGTATTTACATTTACAGGTGAACCATGCATTTTAAAAATGCAAAAGATAAATGTACTGCCACAGTGACAAGGAAAAGTACTCTTTAGTACTCTTTTTTAGAGGGTGTTTAATCTAGGTTGAAGTTATTATTAATATTATTATTATGATTATGCAACATGGCTAGTAACCAAGTACGTACAACATGCAAAGGGGGGAGAAGATATGACACCCAAGTAAAATGTCTCAGGATCTTTTTCTGTGAACTACCTTCACGTAAAAACTAGACTACCTTCTTCTATAAGCAAGAGTCACATATATTTAAGTGATTTTGCTCAACGTCCTATATGTATGTAGTTAGCGCGCTCTTAAATCCCCTTAAAATGCTGCAAATTTGTAATGGCATTAGCACAAAATGGGATTCTTACTGCCAAAGTGTGTTCCATATTTGTCTGTGAAATAATGAACATTCACAAAAGATAAAAAAAAAAAAATTTTTTTTTTTTTTTTTTTTTTTTTATTTTTTTGTGTAAATATAAAAAAAAAATCAAACGTATATAAAAAAAAAAAAAAAAAAAAAAAAAGAAAAAAAAAAAAAAAAAAAAAAAAAAAAAAAAAAAAAAAAAAAAAAAAAAAAAAAAAAAAAAAAAAAAAAAAAAAAAAGAAAAAAAAAAAAAAAAAAAAATAAAAAAAAAAAAAAAAAAAAAAAAAAAAAAAAAAAAAAAAAAAAAAAAAAAAAAAAAAAAAAAAAAAAAAAAAAAAAAAAAAAAAAAAAAAAAAAAAAAAAAAAAAAAAAAAAAAAAAAAAAAAAAAAAAAAAAAAAAAAAAAAAAAAAAAAAAAAAAAAAAAAAAAAAAAAAAAAAAAAAAAAAAAAAAAAAAAAAAAAAAAAAAAAAAAAAAAAAAAAAAAAAAAAAAAAAAAAAAAAAAAAAAAAAAAAAAAAAAAAAAAAAAAAAAAAAAAAAAAAAAAAAAAAAAAAAAAAAAAAAAAAAAAAAAAAAAAAAAAAAAAAAAAAAAAAAAAAAAAAAAAAAAAAAAAAAAAAAAAAAAAAAAAAAAAAAAAAAAAAAAAAAAAAAAAAAAAAAAAAAAAAAAAAAAAAAAAAAAAAAAAAAAAAAAAAAAAAAAAAAAAAAAAAAAAAAAAAAAAAAAAAAAAAAAAAACAAAAAAAAAAAAAAAAAGAAAAAAAAAAAAAAAAAGAAAAAAAAAAAAAAAAAAAAAAAAAAAAAAAAAAAAAAAAAAAAAAAAAAAAAAAAAAAAAAAAAAAAAAAAAAAAAAAAAAACAAAAAAAAAAAAAAAAAAAAACCAAAACAATTAAAAAAAAAAAAGTAAAAAAAAAAAAAAAAAAAAAAAAAAAAAAAAAAAAAGAAAAAAAAAAAAAAAATAAAAAAAAAAAAAAAAAAAAAAAAAAAAAAAAAAAAAAAAAAAAAAAAAAAGGAAAAGAAAAAAAAAGGGGGGTTGGGGGTAAAAAAGGGGAGAGAAAAAGTAAAAAAGAAAAAAAAAAAAAAAAAAAAAGAAAAAAAAAAAAAAAAAAAAAAAAAAAAAAAAAAAAAAAGAAAAACGGAAAAAAAAAAAAAAAAAAAAAAAAAAAAAACAAAAAAAAAAAAAAAAAAAAAAAAAAAAAAAAAAAAAAAAAAAAAAAAAAAAAAAAAAAAAAAAAAAAAAAAAAAAAAAAGAAAAAAAAAAGAAAAAGAAGAGGTAAATGAAAAAAAAAAACAAAAAAAGCAAAAAAAAAAAAAAAAAAAAAAAAAAAAAAAAAAGAAAAAAAAAAAAAAAAAAAAAAAAAAAAAAAAGAAAAAAAAAAAAGAAAGGAAGGAAGGGGGGGGGGGGAGGGGGGGGGAAGGAGGGGGAAAAGGGAAAAAGGGAAGGGGAAATAAAGAAGGGATTAAAAAAAAAAAAAAAAAAAAAAAAAAAAATATTTTTGTGTTTTAATTTTAAATTTTTTGAAAAAATAAAAAAAAAAAAAAAACAAAAAAAGAAAAAAAAAAAAAAAAAAAAAAGGGGAAAAAACTTTCACACCACTGTATGTATTAAAGAAACAAAATGTACCCATGAGGATACCAACCCAGTGACATGGAAAAGCAGTATAGTACTATTTTTTTCCCTGAGAAACACATCTGATATGTGTGTGATATGTGTTTGATAATGTTTGTGTGTGTGCATGTGTACGTGTGTGTGTGTGTGTGTGTGTGTGTGTGTGTGTGTGTGTGTGTGTGTGTGAGCGTGCGCACACGTGCATGTCAGCACTCATTTCTACACTATCCCAAGCAGATTGAGCACATGATTCATTGGCAGAGGGGCTTGAACAGAATGCCCTGAACCTGCACTGAAAGGTCCTATGATGTCTTAACTCTACACACACACCCACACACACTCTTATCTCAAGCATTCTTTTGAGATATCGTGGGGCCATTTAGTGAACACTGCCCTATGTATCACTTCATCCTTCTTTCCCTTTTTTCTCTCAGAATTTTCTGGTTGCATTATTATATATGTTTTCCCCCAGCTCAGCGGTTTATGATATGTAGACTTTGCCAAAAAAAGTCAACTAGAACCTCATCATTTCAGTCCACAGTGGATATATGTGGCATGTGCGACACCACAGCATTAATTAAAAGGATTTTATTTAACCTGTCAAATTGAAAAATTGGATTTGCTTTTGATTTTTATTGTGGTTCACAACTTTGTGGCTTAATATCTTAAAAATCACATAATTGCCAGATAGAAACATATAATTCCAAGGTCTTAATATTTACGAATAACTGTTAATTAGGACTGCATTTTCTGAAAATGATCCCAGATCTTAAAGTCCTTGCAAAAGAAAAGGAAAAGCAACGCAGCTGTACAGCTTTTCATCATTTGTCATCAAAGTAAATTTCCATGTTCCACGTTTTATTTCAGTCCTTAATTAGAGAAACTTATCCGGTGCTCTTATACGGCAATGTCAGCGTTCTTATTTCCCACACTTTTTAGCCTGAGATGATGTCAAGCATGTTTTGAATCAGCATTCAGCGCTACTTGTTTATAAACTGCACTTGCAGTGGTTTTTAATGCTGAATCTGAGTTTGTTGTTTGTTCAGCGCTTTATGTAAAATTCTGCGCCCTTCATCCAGCGCTCAGACAAGTGGGATTGAAAATTGTTGCCTGGGTATTGTTTGTCGAGCTGGCATCGACAGCATGTGGGCGCTCTGGCTAGTAGAGGCGTGCTTGGCTTGGCATGGTCCATGGGTGGACCCAAGAATTGCCTTGGAAAGATGTGTGCCAGGCCACACCTGCACGCTCACCACACACACACACACACACACACACACACACACTATTACTTTTTTATAGTAATGTCTAGGGGTCTGTCAGAGTCAAAATGCCAGGTTAAGTGTTTGACTCGACTGAAATCCTTGTAGACGCCGTTAATGGAGTGCTCACGCTACCCTTCACCTACCAACACTAAAACAACACCAGATGGAGCCTACTATGTGTTACACTTTTCCTACTCCCCCCTGCCTCTTTCTCCTTACCATAATCTTTGCACTTATACTCATTTCGTTTGAATATGCGATTACAAAAAAAAGTCAAGCGTGGCTAAAGGGCCAAGTAGCATAGGGAGAATGGTGCCGAGGAACTGGAGGGGGTTCAGGAATGTAAAAATAAGAAGCCCAGCAGGAGTGGAGCGCCAAGGTGACCCAAGCTGCAGCACTCGGGCCGGCCTGGGCCAATCGAAGACATGGCGAAGTGGCTGCCGGAATTGTGGCCGCCAGTCTCTCAGGACTGCTTCAGGAAGATCTGCTGCCATACCTGAGGCAGCCGCTCATTTATCTGGAAAGCAGCACTCCGAACTGCTAATGACCGGCTCAAATTGGACTATTTTTTCCCATTTGTCAGCCAAGCAGCTGCACCAGCTTCGCTGGCACATCTGCGCGAAGAGGGAAAGCATAGGGCAAGAAAGTTTTGCACTCATTTTTCTCATCTCGATCTCTCTCCTCTCTTTCTCCCGCCGCTCAATCTTTCTCTCCATCCTGTGCTCCTCGGCATATTCTTGGCGTCTATCAGTCTTGGAGACATGGCCTGAGCTGCCTCTAGTCTCAGAGGGAATGGTGCCTTTGGCATTTGGCAAAGTCGTTTCCTGTGACATATTTTAGGTCTCGGCACAGCGGGAGCTCCTTATTGAGAGTTGTAATCTGGTTTATAGCATAACAGCGTGATTTATTCCAGGACATATTGTAAATGCCTTTCTTATAACAGTGACATGTCACAATTTTAATTAGATTTTTGTCACTTTCAGTTTTAACCTAATGACCAGGTGGAAGAAGAAGAAGAAGCTGTGTAAACTCAAGAATAAAAGCCTGATTAAATTAAAAGATTAGTGGTTTCTCTGATTTTCTTAGTTTTACTGGCTTTGAATGGCTTAAGTGCTGTTTTGGAATTGTATTGGAGCTGGATTTCATTTTCCCCTGATTTTTTTATTTTTTTTAATGGAGCTTTTATATAACAGATTTGTGTCATTCGAGCTTCATTTGGTCAACCTCAGATGCGTAACTACTCAGCCAATTGTCCAGCCTTAGTCCTACTTTTCTCTAGAAACAAATTCAGCTGGCTGATCGCTATAAAAATGAACCAACTAAAATATTTACAATCCTGTTCTTCCTCAAGAAACACATAATTAATTTGGGCACAGGCCTCTCACATTTAATTGAGTTAACCTTCTCCCCTCTCTCTCTTTACAAGCCACATGGCCAGATGCTGGGGCCAGACGCAACAGATTTTTTTCGACTGTCGTCTGTTTTACCTTCAAGGAAATCTGCTTTCTGACTTTGCTGCACAGATACATTTATATATTATTATTATATCATTTACTTCTTTGTGATTTTCTTACTGTTCTATTTTATAAGCCTGCACTATAAGCTGTCTCAGAGATTGCCTGGCTGTGTGCGTTTGTATATGGGCTGGGCGATATGACAAAAAAATTCTTGAAGGCATTTCAACATTACATAATCCATCATGATAAATACTGAGTGCAACCAGCAGACCAATGGTGTTGCATTTACAAAATCTCTGAAAAACTGAATTTAATAATACTTTTATTTAATTTATGTTCTACGAAAATGATTAACATTGAAAATTATTACAAATTTCAGGGTTTTTTTTTTCTTTTTTAAACATGACGTGCATTTAATCATCACTTAATCAGTCTATTCTAATCCGTTTCTAGTTATTACTTATAATACTGATATCTACGATATCTCAGACATGTATTATGGCATAATTTATAATGATATTGATATATGATATATATATGTGTGTATATGTTTGTGTCTGTGTTTGCTAGTGAGTGTGTGCAGCAGATATTAGTGTGTGTTTGAATGTGTCTGTGTGTGCTAGTGTGCAATTTTATACACCATTTGATCGTTGAAGATTCATCATGCTTGATTTGGAATAAATGGTCTGCCGTGGTCTCTAGCTGTAGCCCGGTGAAGAGAGCAGGAGTGGATGGTATCTGGCGTAATAGTGCTGAAACTGGTGTTTGGTGCCAGAACAGAGGTATTGTCTTTGCGTATTACTGATGCAGCAGCAAATTGTCAGCGTATATTCAGCTTGTCTCAGTTTGTTTGGATGATGAAACCTTTTTGCAATCGGCCCGTGGCTGCGTTCTGCTCTTTCATGTGTCCTTTGCCGCTGTACCTTTGGATTTCTTTGATATCACTGAACACATCTGCGCATTTGAGGTCGACTTTCATTTCCGCTCGGGTAATAGTTTGAAGCCCCCAGTTCATCCTTTCAAATGTAGTTGCTCTTCGACCAAAAAAAACTATAATACAATGAAAGGGATATAGTCCTCACTGAAAAAGGACACAACATTGCATGTAGGACTTCAGGTGAATGAATATTTTAGTGCGTGTATGTGTTTAGGTTTCTATGAAGTGCAGATGAAGTTGATTAGGCTGCTGTCATGCAGGCGGAGTGTAAATTGTTGTGAGAGTCTGTCTTCCCTCAGGACCCTCACTGTCGACTGCGCTTGTGTTAATATTCATCACGATAATGTGTATCTATTGCTTTGGCAGAAAAATGGAAATGGTAAATATGTTTTCTTTTAAAAATGATTCCATATCGTGCATGCACACGGACTTTATTTCACCACTTAAATATTGTGTAGGGTTTTGTATAAATGTCACCGTTTTCATATCCCTTTTCATCACTCCCTAACCGTCTCCTTTCTCGTTAATTAATAAAATTTAAAAACACTGTGGCCCATCTGCGTCCGGGAGTCGAGAGAATGATTATCCAGGTGGGAGGTGTGGCAAACTCTCTCAATCATGGGTGTCTCTGAGCTCAACACAGTACAGTGCCCTTCATTAATATTGGTACCCTTGGTAAATATGAGCAAAGAAAGCTGTGAAAATTTGTCTTTATTGTTTAATTTTTTGATCTTTTGTTATAAAAATTCACAAAAAATACTCTCATCCACATACAAACTCAGGTGTCTTCAGTTAGCCAGACACTACTGGAACTTCAAATAGGATCGGGTTCTATGGTCAGCTGAAACCAAAATAGAGCTTTTTGCTAATAAACATCAGAGGTGGTTTTAGTGCACACAGATAGGTAGCCATATGGAAAAGCACCTCATGCCCACGGTTATATATAATGGTGGCTCTTTAATGTCTTGGGGCTGTTTTTCTGCCAGAGGACCTGGACATTTTGTTAGGATACATGACATCATGGACTCTATCAAATATCAACAGATATTAAATATAAACCTGACTACCTCTGCCAGAAAGCTTAAAATGGGCCATGGTTGGATCTTCCAGCAGGACAATGATCCAAAACATACACCAAAATCAACATCCCTTGCCATGTATTCTCCAACTTCATCAGGCATTATAGGAGAAGACTCAGAGCAGTTATCTTGTCAAAGGGAGGTAGCACAAAATGTTTTACTAACAGGGTGTCAATAATTGTTGCATACCTATATTTAACAAAGATATTTTTTATAAACCGGTGTTTTGTTTGCAATTAATTGATATCCATGAGAGCAGAATAGTTTTGCGATTTTTTTTAAACAATAGATCAAAAGGTTAAACAATAAAGACTTTTTTGCTCATATTTACCAAGGGCGCCAATATTAGTGGAATGTATGTGGAAAAATTGCCTTTTTGACAGATGGACAGTTGAATGAACCGTTTTCTTAAAAGGTAATCTGTCAGAACTTATTTTTACGCGTATTTTGCACGTATCTCAAACTCACTATTACTGTGATCACATGATCCTCCATTGTCGAGTTTCAGATGCTATCCTGAAAGACTATAGGAGCTCTTTATATGGTACTGAAACACAATGTTCTACATTATATTATACCCAGTAGCATCCTTGACAGATAGCACCTCTTATCAGCTTCAGACACGTTCTCCTTCCTGTACAATGCCACTCATGGTATAGACAGTTGTCACTCATACACTCGCTCACTTTCAGTAGCCACGTGTCAGGGCGTGTCCAGAGCCTTACCCCGGAACACTGGAAAACACCCTGGATGGGACGCCAGTCCATTTCAGTGCAGTGGGCAGTGGTGAGTTAAGGCTTTGGGTTACTGATCGGAAGGTCGAGGGTTCAAGTCCCAGCACTGCCAAGCTGTCACTGTTGGACCCTTGAGCAAGGCCCTTAACCCTCTCTGCTCCATGGGTGCCGTATCATTGCTGACCCTGCACTCTGACCCCAGCTTCCTGACAGGCTGAAAACAATTTCACTGTGCTCTACCGTATATGTGACCAATAAAGACTCATTATCATTATTTCAGTGCACCATGCACACATCGATTCACACCTATGGGAAATTTATCTTAACCAGTCCACCTACTGACATAGGAGATGGAAACGGGAAAACCTAAAGGAAATCCACACAGACTTGGGGAGACCATGCAAAAATCTACTCAGACAGTAACCAGAGTTTAGCATTGAACCAGGGAATGTGGATAGCCAAGAAAGCCATGCTTCAGCTAGTAAACACATAACCTCCAGTGCTGAGGTGAGAGTTCTTGCATAGATTTGAACCTGATCTCATGAGTAATACAGTACAGTATATACAGTTTTTTATGTGCTTAGATTTTGTTCAATTACACATGTATATGAAGTTGTAAGGAAAATATATGAATGCTAACCCTAACACTAATCAAACTTTAACCTTCCTGATAGCAAATGAGTAATAACACAGTGATGGCTCATGCCTACCACTTCATCTGGCCCACATATCGTCATGGAATGATGAAGCTGATCTCATCCAAAGCTGGCAGCTAGATAAACAGCTAAAGCTAAGCCTTGATGAGACTGTATGTTTACAACTGGGCCACTTTCCGTCCAAAATTAAAATGCAGCACAATCATTATTTTCATTTGGACCATTTTTGTCAAAGTTTGAAAAAACTTTAAATGCAGCTGCTTACCACTGGGCCACTGTGGGATCACAACAGACTTGCTATTGCTGTAACTAGCCATTATGTACTGGCTCTTATGCAACCATATTTGGCCTGCTTTTTTCATACAAATTGAGTCAGGTGAAATGTTAACAATGTGCAAGTGTGAGACCATGTTAGTCGATTAATTTTGAATCCTGGCTTTGCTCTGTGCTGCCTGTGGCCAAAGATAAATGTGCTCAAGAACAATTTCATATCGGGTAGAATAGGAGGAGAATATTGTGAGGTGTGAGGCAATGATGAGGTGCACTCAGTTGAGTGTTATTGTCCAAAATTGAGATATTTGCTGTGAGTCTGGTAGTCCAGAGAGTGCCAACAGGATACTGAGGTTTAAGGAAAAACATCATTATCCCTCTCACATTACTAATCAGTTATCTTCTAATACAGATAGATGAGCTCCATTTACTGTCAGTGAGGAGCAGAGGTGTAACCTGGCCTTTGCATTCTGGGATGTAGCCCCGAAGATTTTTTACTTTAGCCTCGAATAATTCTTTACTTGGGGTGGTTTGTCACTACGTAACTGAACTTCAGTAAAAGAAGACAGCGGTTTTGTCATATTGTATCTTCAGTGAAGGGAGCGAGATCAATCAGACAGGGTTTACAGGAAAAGACATGGAAATACTCGTGTCTTATTGGCTGACAGATCTCACTTCTGTCAAACCCTAGCTCACACAGTCAGTTAATGTGAGGAGAAAATGGATATAGAGTACACCTTTTTTAAACTAGTAAATGGGTTGAAACTGAAACACTAACATCCTCTCATGCTGAGCAGGAAAACTAGGTGTGTAAATATCAACGAGTTCAAAGCTACCTTAGTTCCAAGCTAAGGACAGATACTGTACTCTGCATGACACTGTAGCAGCGAAACCCATATACTGATAGCTTAGTTGTTCCTCCCCTTGATTAGTGACACCAAACTAGTCTGGTCTTGTGTTAGATAGCCAGACTTTTATATTTTATTGGTCTGGTTTTTATGATAGATCCAACTTTTTGCCCAAGTTTCACATTTTTTAAACATATAGCCCTCACATGCAAGAGGAAACAGTCTATTTGATGGAAACAGTCCATTTCATGCATGGAAATAGTCTAAAAGTTTTTTTTGCCGGAGAAGAATCTGAGCTCAGCTCCGGATGCTTAACAGTGCAGCCATGTTCTTCCCCATTTCCATGTGGCTTTCTTCTGCATTTGTTAGTTTCCTCCCACCTCCAAAAACACAAGGTGGATAGGTTTTTATAAATTACTCCTGGTGTGTAAGTGTCTGCAGCTGAGTTTCCATATACGTGACGTATTTATTTATTTATTTATTTATTTATTTAACCCCCCAAAAATATTAATGCTTCAAAATGTTTGTTATTTATGTGCTAAAAACGGTGGTTGTGTAGGATTTTATGAATGTCGACACAATCTTTTGATACATTGTATTTCGATACCTGAAACTGACAAATATTACACGCTTTTTGTTGAGGTTGGTGGCAACCTAGTTGTCAAACATATGGTCCTTTGCATGTGCACAGTTGTAGCCAGAAGCTTTCTGAGAAATTATTTAATGGACCAGAACACATTAAATGGCCAATGACTTGTAGCGCTAAAAGGTGGACAGTAATTTCATTTTGCTGCTGGTACATTTGCATATTAATAATTGTGATAATTAGCTGACACATAATTATTATACACTGGCCATTATGAGCTTGACCGCCTCGCCCTTATCAGGTTATGGAGAAGCTAAAGGTACTCAATTATCATTATGCGATATACATTGCATCGAATTTTTTTTTTTTTTTGCAGAAAATGACAATTACATAGAGGATTTTTTTATCACTAAAAGTAAGTGTGGATGTGGGGAGCAAAAAAACTGCAAATATTTTCCACACCTTTTTATTTTATCGCTTGTATTCTCTGCATTGTGATACCTCCGTGATTCTTGTGTCCCATGTTCTGAAATGAGTGCTTACTAACTCTGACTAGTTACTAAAGAGGAACGAATGATAGAACGAACTGTGCGTACTATGTGAATCTAAATCACCTTCAAAATGACATTATTAAATACAAATCCTTCTACAGTTTTAGGCTTCACTGTTCATATGCTTAGTAGGTGTCCTTTAAGTTGTGTAAATCACAGTCAGTATAGTCAAGTTGTGTTTATCTATTTAGTCTGGACATTGATTTGTTGACTCATACTGAACATGTGAATATGAATGTAGCTGAATTTACATGCACACTCTTCCTCAGTGTGTCTTCCTGCATCTCACTGTGTGTCTATGTATATATATATATGTGTGTGTGTTTGTGTGTGCGTGTGTGTGTGTTTGCCCGCCCGTGTCTCTGAGCCTGTCCTCTGTTTGTTTGTTGTCAGCGAGGTGTGGTGTGACAGGCCCGGCCTCAGCTCAACATGTCACTCCGGGAGCACTGTAACAGGAAGTGACACAGTGTGAGAGATGGTGTGACATGCACAAATCAGTGCTGATATGTGATGACAAGATGAAGGCACTCTGCACACCTGTGTGTGTATGCGTATGTGTGTATGCGTGTGTGTGTGTGTGTGTGTGTGTGTGTGTGTGTGTGTGTGTGTGTGTGGTGTGTGTGTGTGTGTGTGTGTGTGTGTGTGTGCGTGACAATAGAAACACTGACTCCATCTTTGTATCTCGCACTCCTCTGCTTATGCTGGAGTACTTTTGTACTTGCTCGGATGTTTATGTTCAATCAGATTTAGGCATTTCATGGAAATGTGTATTTTAGTTGCTCGCTATGGTAATACTACCGATATTTGTTCAGTATGCCATAACTCACAATATGAGGTGTTGGTCTAAGTCGAGGATTATCTACCTGGTGTGGATTTGCAGTGGAATGCCCGATGTAATCAGGCTTCCACTTAGTGGTTATTAAAAAGAAACACTGTCTGTTTTCTTCAGATCATATGTGTGTTTCATGTGTGACATGAAATTGGCCAATTTCCGCCACCATTAGTCTGTAAGTAGTGCAAATTGATTAGCTGCATTAATAAAGTGTGGTTTGTATATGCATTTCCAAATGTGTTTTTGTGTTCGCCTGTGCATATGAGTGCATATCCCCATGTGTGTATGTTAGCGTGTTATATGTTTTGGGGTGAAACGACGGGGAAGTTGTACACATTCCTGATGTGTTTACTACACAGTCCTTTACAACAAGTGAAGCAGAAATTTAATCGTAACTAATTAGCTCCCAGTAGCATTAATTGGACCTGCAATCTTTATTCCCAACGTTATCTGAGATATACTAACACTGCTGAGGTGAGCGAGAAATGCAATGCAGGAACAGAGCGAGAGAGAGAGAGAGAGAAAAGGGAGGGAAAGAGTCAGGGAAAGAGTGAAGGGAGGGAGCTTGGAGGAAGTGAACTTCTGTAACACGCTTAATTTCTGTGCTATCTCTCTGTAGCCCATCTAATTGAATGTGCAAGTGGCAATGTCAAGCAGCATTACACTTCAGCGAGGACCAGGTCAGCCCGAGACTTTGTTCAGTTGTCTGATGATAGAGCACCGGCAACTCTGCGCTGACACTAGATGTTAATGGTAATGAGAGGCACTTCAGCGTTCGGTGTACCGAGACTTTTAAAGGGTGGCTGGCTCTGACTCCGCTCTGAACAGGTGAGACATTCCTTAGAGAAAAGTCCTGTTTAAAAAAAGGACAGTTGTTTCATTTGAATGGTCTCACCTGAGAACTAAAGAGGCTACTAGAACCCAGCCTTCTTCCACACACACACACACACACACACACACACACACACAAACACACACTACCATCTGTCCACCTTGACTTTGTGAGTCACTAACTTAACTGGGATAGCGGCTCCTCTCGCTGACATTCCAGTGTACCAGTTCATCCCTGTTTGTCCTGGATTACGATTTGGGCCTCTGGCATATTGTTCGTTTTCTCCTTGATGAATTGCATGGGCGTGATGAGAGGTTAAAACAACTATGGAACAACCAAAACAGGATATTGGGTCTCAGAGAGTTAGTTTATCTGAGAGAGAGAGAGAGAGAGAGAGAGAGAGAGAGCTATGAAATACCTCATGATGTGAAATAGAGTTAGAAAGAAGGGTGGCACATGGGAAATATTTATCCTTCCCAGACTGTCCTCTATTGACAATAATGTACATCCTGTTATGTTTCTATAGTAACTCAATGGTCCCTTTAACTCCATTCATAGCTAAACAGTGGGATCATGAACTAATTGTAATCGTATCAGTTTGCCAGTGTGACAATTATTTTCTCTCAGCACAAAGCATTTAGTTAACCAAGCTCGTTTCCATTCATTAGGCCAGGATCACAGGCTGTGCGTGCTTGCTGGCTTAGGTTTCAGCCCGGGATATGATCTCATAACTGTGGCTTTTAATTTGTACTGAGACACTGCATAGACGTCTTCATGTTAGGAGGATCTATTTTTAGAGGCGTGACAGGCAAACAAAAGTCATCTCTGACACGCTGCCTCTTCTGTGTTTGTAATGAAAATGTTGGAATGTAGAGGAAATAAAGTGTCAAGGATAAACAGTAGAGAAACTGTGAATGTAGGAAACAGAGGAGCAGAACACTGAAGTTTAGGAGTTATGTCATTTGATTTTTCCACTCTTACAGCCACTGAACCTTGGACACAATTCTGATCTAACTGACTCCAGCAGCACGCACCGAACCACACGCTTCTGAACTCACTTCCCCTGTATCTCTCTCTCTCTCTCTCTCTCTCTCTCTCTCTCTCTGTCTGTCTCTGTGTGTTTAAATAAGAGCTTTCTGGAAAATATTTCACCTCGCGCTGTCTCCCTAGTCACCATGTGGTGCAGCGGCTTTATTTTGAACCCCATAATGAGAAAGCATTACACGTGGCGTCTCACGTCTGTCAACACATAACTGTTTTAAAAGCATTAGACTTCATCACATTCCACAGGAAGGATCACTTTGTCAACTCAGTGGCAAGGCTGGAATAAGTCGTCAGAAAACAAGCCCCATAGGAGGGATGAATAACAGTGAATTGATAAAAAAAAAAGGGAGAATGTTCGTGCGCAGTGTCACTAAAGCATGCAAGACATGCAGGTGAAGGCAGAGAATGAGATTAGCCTGTCCTGCTGGGAGGTGATAAGAGGCCAAGGCCCAGGCACAGCATTCTCACACTTTCATTCCTCATCAGCCCATGTGGCAATATACAGATATTACCCACCAAAAAGTGTGTGAATAAACAAACAAACAAGCAAACAATAAATAAACCATGTGTATGCTATAGTCATTACACCAATACAAGTCATCTTAATTAAAAAAAAACTTTCTATAAACCGTTCTAATAAAAGTAGGAAGCAAAAACTTCCTATATTGTACATAATATTTAGTATAGTATAATGTAGTATTTGACCATGTACTATTAGCATATTTATCAAAATGATTTACTTACTTATAATCACACTATCCGTTGTTACCCAGATGAGGATGTGTTCCCTTTTGAGTCTGGTTCCTCTCAAGGTTTCTTCCTCATATCATCTCAGGGAGTTTTTCCTCACCACCGTTGCCTCTGGCTTGCTCATTAGGGATAAATTCATACATTTAATATCCATATCCTGAATGTATACATTTCTGTGAAGTTGCGTTGGCGCTCTACAAATAAAACTGAATTGAACTGAATGTTAAGTCATCTTTTGGTGCTAGAACACTTCTCATAATTCTGGGTATATCTCACAGAATTTTTAATATAATCAGTCATCAAAATTGTTCAAAAAAGTGAAGGGAGTCCTGCAGTTCAATTTAATATAGTCTACTCATAATATTTTCTCTTGAGCATACAGAGGATTCTGCACCACATTTATCATTATAAACTTCATCATATTGGACAAGATCATGATAGCAAAGAACTCCAGGCCAAATTCTTATGAGTTTCTTCACATAAGGACCAGAAATGGCAAAGGCACGTGTATTGTGATCACAATCATAAGTAGCCTAATTAAAAAATTTCCATGGCATTTAGAATCTGAGTAAAAATATCCCAAATGCAATTGTGTGGCATTTACATTTTTTGGGTAAAACCTGGCCTAGCTGTAAACTCTCGTCTAAGGCATGGTCTCATTATGGCTGAGTTGTGGCTGTGTTCTGGCAGTCACATTCAACTGAGTTCAACACTACAGTGTTATATGGACCAGATGAAGTGGTTAATGTGGGCCAGCATTAGACAATTGCTCATTTGCTATCAGGGAATGGCACTGAAAGCCGGTCACAATACTGAAAGCTATCGTGAAAAAAAAAATCTAATACCAATCAGGAACTCTGTGTTATTATTATGAAACCATTATGGGTGAGTTTTATAGCAGGAGGTCTTATCATAGGCATAAGACTGCATACAGTATTGTGTAATAGTCTTAGGCACCCTATTTCTTTTAGTACAGACTTTGTTATAAACTTCTACATTATCGAATCAGTACAAAAAACATGTTAGATTTCCAAACATTAGTTTTCCAGCACACAATTAAATGTTACAGAAAAATGTATGTCAGTAAAGCAAGCAGCATATTATGTAAGAGACACTTTTCAGACAAAAAACCATAATGAAGGCTGCTGGGGTTTGCTGCAAAACATTAAAGACTACAGAAGAACTGTGGCTGGTTCCGCAAGATGCTCAATAAGACTTACAGCTCATTTCCGTATAAAACTGCACTAATTGTACCTGAAACTACTACTCATTTATTTTTAAAGCAAATGGTTGTCACACCAAATATCGACTATAAAAAATGTAGAGTATTTATTTTTATGTAGAACATGTTTGAAGGCATCTTTGCTGTACAGCATTTATTTGCATGTGTCTTAGACTACCGCACAGTACTGTATGTACATACTCATTGAAGGCAACACCATTTGTGATTGCTGTTTTTCAAGTAAAGTGTTTCAAGTCTGTAAATATTACTGTGTCTCTTCTGAATTACAAGCATGGTAAATAGAAAAGGTGTGCTTAACCCCCCCCCCCCCATTCAAATCACAAAAACTTACAGTACTGTTATTTGTACCTTCATGTAATTTGGTTTTAAATAAATTAGCTCCAATCCAGTCTACAGGCCGTTTCACCAAGTGTCATTCAACTCGACGGGTCAGTGATGGACTGTATGAATCTACAGTCTGGGTTAGATAGAACTCAGCCCTAGTCTCTACTTCATGCCATTCTATGTCTTTTTACTTAGAACCATTGGTGGTGCTTTTGTTGTAAGCCAATGTAAGGCATTTGTTAACAACAATTGAGACAGTGTGGATGACTGATTGAAAAAAAAGATAATATTTGTTGAAAATAAATGTATTATTATCTATTATAAAGCAATTATTATCGTAGGGCAGACAACTGTTGTGTAAAAAAATTTTTTGCTGATGTGTAAATAGGCTAGTAAGGTGATTTGCCTTTATCGTTGATATTTAAAATAGTACTAATTTAAAAAAAAAACTGAATTTCCCCCATGGGGGATATCTTATCTGATCTTAATTGAAATAACAGAAGCGATACCCCAGATTCTTAACAAATTTGGTCACAAATCAGACGGAGGCAACTACATTGTATTATATTATATCATCCATCCATCCATTTTCTGTACCGCTTATTCTACAAATGGTCATGGGGGGGCCTGGAGCCTAACACAGGTGTCTCGGAGCATGAGTGGGGCAGGGGACTCCCTGGACAAGATGCCAAACCATCGCAGGGCACAAATGCACAAACACTCACACAACCATTCACACACTTCAGACAATTTAGAGATGTCAATCAGCCTACAATGCTGGACTGGGCCTTGGACTGTGGGAGGAAAACGGAGTGACTGGTGGAAGCCCCCAACGCACAGGGAGAACATGCAATTTTTTTTTTACACACACACACACATATATATATAATATATATATATATATATATATATATATATATATATATATATATATATATATATATATATATAATACAGTGAAATTCTTTTCTGGAGCAGAGAGAGTTAAGGGCCTTGCTCAAGGGCCCAACAGTGGCGGCTTGAACCCCTGACTGCCTTAACCGCCATGCCACCACTGACCCCATATGTCATGTCAACCTACATATTCAATCTAATGTATATCAATTATGTATTTTGTGCATTTCGCTTGTAAGGTTGATTGGTCCTGCTTTATACTTTTCAGACGGCCATAAACATAGAACTTGCATTGAGGAACATCACTTCCTGCCGTGTGTGTGTTGGGGGGGGCTGTAAAAGGTCTTTACTGTCAGCCTGAGAAAGGTCAAAAGTACCCAACAGCAAATGAGTGATGGCTGGTGCAAAATTATCACTTTCATCTTGCTCAATCAGAGCCACAATGCCAGACCACAACCAGAGCTTAGCCCTGATGACAGATACAGTATCTTAACTATGATATATACTGATAGCTGGGGGACTTTCAGGTCTAAAGTATAATGCCACACAAGCATCACATATAGCTAAGTGCATCTGGGCCATTTTTGTCCCAGATTGCAAATTCTCTGAAACCTTCAATGTAGTGAGCAGAGCTTGTGTATCTCCAGTAACAACGTGGGGTCACAACAAGTATCATCTCAACACTGAATACATAAACAAGGTTATGCTTCTTTATTTCCCTCCTTCCTTACTCTCCACAAATGATTCTTTTATTATTTGATGAATGCACTCCTGCTATCGTCACAATACTTACACATTTCCACCTAAGATGAAAGACAAACAGTCGCAATTTATTTCTCCAGATTAAATATTGATCAGTGGTTCTATAGTGAGCGTCAGGTGTCTCTCTGATAAATGAATGTCAAGTGATGAACATGCTGAGAGGTGTTGTGTGTGTGGGTGTATGTGTGTGCGTCCACATCATTGTTTCTCTGGGGACTTAGGAATAACTTCAGCTGCACTTTTATGCCAGACATAGCATGCACGTCTTATTCTTTTAAAGATACTGAATACATAAATCTGAATTTTAGAACGTTCTAGTTGTGTTTTTGAAAAAAGAAATAAATATGGGACAACGTTGATCTACTTGAGCACAGCATTTCACACCATGTTCAGTAGAAAGCACATTTACATTCATATCAGTATGTTAAATTAAACTACACTCTAGAAGTTTAGACTTCAGCCCTGTCCTTCACATTACTGTGATTGCAGGTGTTTTGGTTAAATCACATGGGGAAGCATCCTGGATGTAGTGCACTGTAGATGTTGTATTTTTGGATAGTCAAATCACACTCAATTCACAGCTGAGGTAAGTGCGCATAGTGAGGATGTAATACTGAAATTGTGCCGAGCAGACTTAACTATAGACTTAAGCACTGTTCAGAAGGTATGTGGAGGTTGGATTGAAGTTTGCCTAAGACAGAGGCGTGTCTCAGTTATATGAGATTCTGACATTGAACTTAAGCTCATATTCTTGCGTGATGTCTGCTTGAGTGACGAGCAGTATTAAGTCCCGTGCATGTGTCTGACAGTTTCATGTAAACACAAAATGTCAGGCTTAAATGTATGTTTTCAGCTGTAACTTCAATGAAAGTAAAGTGAAGTCCAATATGACAATTAATGAATTACTTAAATAGTAAATGGCGCACTTATATAGCGTTTTTATCCAAAGTGCTTTACACTGTGTCTCATTCACCCATTCACACACACACTACAGACCAATGGTAGCAGATCTGCCATGCAAGGTGCTAACTTGTTAGTATAATCACTTTAAAGTACCCCAAAAGGTTTTTTTTTTAATTCACAGAGGACCTTAGAGGAGACAGTATCCTCATCAAAGACACTGCTAATCTCAAGGACTGGAGTTTTTTTATGGATAAAGTTTAAATGAATTTAAAGTGAGCTATGTGTGTTGCAGAAGAGTGCTCGGTCAGCTTGTCCTTCAAACCATGGGCATGTATAGTTTACAGGAGAGCACACGAATGAACAAAAATATTGGCGTTATTTAATTAATTTGGCAACTCAAAATAGCAAATTAAAAGTGTGTTCATCCTATGCACCATTTTATGAGCTAGATTTGGTATAGTATCTTGTCTTTGGGTCTTCAATCCACCTTTTCTTTCCTCAAGGTGTTTTCTGGCTTGAAAGCAAGTGCAGTACACAATTCAGAAACTCTGCTCCAATGATTCTACAAAAAAAAAAGTCTGGCATGAACTACACACCTGAATGGAGCACTCCATTAACTTAACTTCAGCAGCTGTGCAACCCCGTCTCTGAATATGCTTAACTTTCCATATGTAAATAGTGCTAGTAGTTATACTGTTCATTTTTAAGGTTGAACTTATAAACGTTTCTTTGCCTAGAAGTCTCGAAAAAAATCTGATGCTTTATTGGCTAAATGCAAGCGCATTTTATATTATATACATGGCAATCAAACTTTGGGTTTTTGGGTGGCAATGACTTTTAAGCAAAGCTTGCATCTTTTATCTGTAGTACTAAAGCACAAACATAAGCATCGCACCCAGGCCCACAGTAACTGCACACTTTCTGTTTTCTCCTCATTAAGGTTTAGTGAAGTAGGAAAAAGACTGAGTGCCTGAAGTAGCCAAGTATGCACAAAACTCCCTGTTTGGCAATAGAAAGCACATTTCAAGTCTTTCTGAGAGCAACATTCTCTACACTGTATTCTTTAGAAACAGTCAGCATGTCGTTTTAGTGAGAACTGTAAAATAAACCAGCAGCAAATATACTCCAAGAAATATAAAAGGCCCCATTGATGCCGTTCTGTTGTCTGTTCACATTTGGAAAATTTGGAATTGATCACTACAATGCGTGTCCTAACACACACACACACACACACACACACACACACACACACACAGAACACAGACATACACAGGTGCATGCATACATACAGAGTGAGAAAAAAAGAGAAAGAGGGAGAGACAGGATGGAAAACAAATTGGTGCGCAAAGGAGCCTGGAGATACAGTTACTGACATAAAACAACAAGTTATCAAATCTAATTAAATCCATGCGGCTTGAGGGAATACTAACACGTCTCACTCTGCACACTGCATACGCCATTAAAGAGCTATCACTTTATGATAACTAGATGTCAATATAAGCATTGAAACCTGGCTGAGTATTGGAAAATATAAAGCACCAACCTGCTAAAGGAAAATGTCTCAGTGAGGTTATTGAAGCTGTGAAAATGATTGAATGCCCAATGTAACTCAGAAAAAGACAATGAGCAAAGGTTGCAAATTTGTGGTAGTTTAAGGTTTTTGTAGAATATGAATGTTGTGCATTGTTTTCTTTTGATCTGACCGCTGAGGGCCTGCAGCATACTTGAAAATCGGTTCTTTACTGTAAAAGTTCATGGCACAACGATGAAACACAAAGGCCGTGACGTATCAGCTGTTGCTCATGTGATTGACATGTTTATGCATCATGCAGTGCCCAACATTTATGCACCCACTTAAGAATATGTTTTAGCAAGTAAAAGCGCACAACTTCATAACAGTTCTTAGATATTCTTATATCTGTTACAGATTAAATGGACTGAGATGTTGCAACTGAACCCACACCACGCTACAACCGACTACACCCATAGGGCCTAGTTTAATTTTATTGTATATATCCTCTGGTATTAACAGCAAAATTATATTTGTTTATTGTGAATAGTTAACAGACAAATGTACATATGTGTTAAAAAAAAAATCCTGGACCTTTATAATGTTTTAGTCATATATATATATATATTTAAAGAAACCAAAGTTAAGTGGATATATGAACAAGTTCTTAATACAGGATTTGTTAGGAGTTGATTTGACCCAGCAACAACCCCACACCTTCTTTTCACTCAGCTCTTTTCACTCTGCTAATTTTGAGGACTCTTACCTTTGTGTGTGAACTGCAGCTCAGTGAGGTGGTTGACTCAGTCTGTGACTGACTTCTTGTCCTTGAAAAATGAAGGGACAGTGTATCAGTATTGAATAGTCTTTTATTGTATCAGCATATATATATACTCAGCAAAAAAGAAGACTATTTTAAAGATTTTTTTCAAATCCAAATAAGCTTTATAGATCTTTGTTGGAAAGGGTTTAAACAATGTTTTTCATGCTTGTTCAATGAACCATAAACAATTATTGCACATGCACCTGTGGAACAGTCCTTAAGACACAAACAGTTTACAGGCTGTAGGCAATTAAGGTCACAGTTACAATAACTGTACACTAAAGAGACCTTTCTACTGACTCTGAAAAGCACCAGAAGAAATATGCCTAGGATTCCTGCTCACCTGCGAGAACATGTCATAGACCTGCTGCAGGGAGGCATGAGGACTGCAGATGTGGCCAGAGCAATAAACTACAATATCTGTATTGTAAGACGCCTAAGACGGTGCTACAGGGAGACAGGAAGGACAGCTGATCGTCCTTGCAGTGTAAAATGACATGTAACCATGTGTCGTCGTTACCCCCCACCCCCCTCCCACAGACATGAACTTGAAAATGCCTTGGTGGAAGAGTGAAGTAACATCTCACAGCATGAGAACTGACAAATCTGGTGCAGTCCACGAGGATGAGATGCACTGTAGTACTTAGAGCAGCTGGACATACTGACTGTTACTTTTAATATTGACCACCCCTTTGTTCAGGGACTCATTATTCCATTTCTGTTCCTCAAATGATAGTGAAACTTGTTCAGTTTAAGTCTCAGTTGTTGAAAGTTTTTATGATAATACAAATATTTACACATGTTAAGACATTTGCTGGAAATAAATGCAGTTGAATGTGGGAGGACGTTTCTTTTTTTGTTGAGTATACTAGTGAATTATTGTCTGTACATGACACTGATGTGCACGATGCACGGGCGAGCTGTTCACGCTGTGTTGATTCCATTTACTGAATTCAGACAAGAGCTGATTGTTCTAACATATTATGCATCATCATATTAACAAGCTGGAGGGTGAAGTCATCCTGAAAGTAACTTGGCTGGCCGTTCTTTCAGTTATGGCTGCATACACAACAGTTTGTTTTTGCTAAGCATCCATATTTTATGTGAAACTTTATCCTCAGGAATGGTGCAACAGTTGTGGGAAAGTTTGTGTAACAGAAAAAGATTTTAAGACACAGGAATAAAATACAGCAATGTTGTGTGTGTGTGTGTGTGTGTGTGTGTGTGTGTGTGTGTGTGTGTGTGTGTAAACTCTTCTCCTCCCCTCCCCTCTTCTTCTCTTCTCCTCTCCTCTCTATAAAATTATACGTAACTTGTGTGTTTGAGGAGCAGTTTGGTTGTGGATACATGTGTGTGTTTAGCGTTGTTTGCTTGGTTGGCAGTAAACTGTTTGTACGTCCCATTCAAGAAGGGAGAAGAGAAAGATTGCAAAAGTGTGTGTGCGAGAGAGCGAATGAGATGGAAGAGGGGTAAGCAACAATTAGCTTCTCCAGGGGAGGAATAAAAAGCACAGGAAACTAATGACTGTATTGAGTTTACCCGCTGTTATATAATTTATATATCTTGTTAAGTCATCCATCAGCTCAGCGGAGCTACAAGTGTGTGCTGCTCTGATGCTGAAACTGCAAGCAGAAAGAAACAGGGCCAGGAACAACACCACTGCTTAAATGAAATCACTATTGGAGGATATTTATTTTCTCTCACTAAGATGCTTCGATAATATTTTTTATTGGATTATTATATGATATGTTTTAACACTATAATGTAAATATTTTGTGTATTCTATTTATTTGATGTGTTATATATAATTAAACGACGTAAATTAGTAAACACAATAATGGCTATATAAATATGTTTTGGAGTTCTAATTGGTTATGTATTTATTTAAGTTCACATACTGTACTAATGCCGCAGTGTATATTTATGTTTTCATGTGAGTCATGGTGTGTATTTCTTTTGTTTGAAACATTCTCAAAGGTCATGCTATAGATACAAATTAGTCTGTATTCATTTATGCTTAATAGAATTTGTGAAAGGATGCATAACTTATTACATTCCTACCTTCTGACTCTGCTTCTTACTAATGTTTATCAGGGCATGTAAAGAATTTCCACAGTATGAACAGTCACCAGTAAGATCTGACATTGCACGTATGTTTGCAATCTGAAACTGCGCATATATGAAGTAACAAACCCTGCATCAATGCAGGCTAAATATGATTTTCCTGCAGTCGCATTACGACAACTGTTTTTGACTGATATCAGTCATATATGCTCAGTCTGGCAGCCCAATGATAAAAGTGTGAGTACAATGTGCATAGATGTGGCACCATCAACCCAGCCCAGAAACACATATTTCTGATGATGATCATAGGTATAAAACACACCAGATCACATGAATGACACTGTGTGTCTATTTTAAGTAAATGTACCCAATATGTGTTATGATATTAATATCAGACTTTATGTAATGTACTGTTATATCAGAAAGCAGTAATATTAGGGAATGTTTTGTGAACCGTTTCTGAACGTTCCTGACAGACAGAACACTAAAGTGGAGCATTTGCCCGCTAATGAGGTAAGCAGGAAGCGCGTCAGCCTTTGTGTTAGTGTCGTTGCTATGACTCAGCCCGGATTAGAAAGCATCTGATGCTGTGAGTCAAGCCTTCACCATCTTCTCAGCTCCTTACGAAAAACCCACCCCCTCACATCTACATCCAACAAACAAGCAACGCCTGCTGCCCTGTCCTATCTCATCAACATTACGGCACAGATTCACTGAATTCGCTGCCATTCTGCTGACAGCCTTTTGATTAAACACCTCAGTACAATTGCTAGGTGTTATGAAGATGCATCAGTGGAAATTTGGCTTGTACTTCATCCAAATGTTTGTCATTTAAAAAAGCACAGTGAAGGACAGCTAGTAATGATAGAAGACAAAACCAGCTGCTGATAGAGAAAGATATAGAGAGAAACAAAGTGCCATAAAGATGGATGGTTTGAGAAAAGCAAGAGACCATACAGTGTAAAAGTAAAAGAAAAAAAAGTTAATGCCAGCAGGATTAGAGATGAATCAAGGACTGGTGAACATATACTGTGCATAAGATTTTTCTCGTCATGGTCCTGTGCTCCTTTTTGTTGAATAATTTATGTTTTGACTTCGTCTCCGGTCTTCAATATGATTGCATATTCCATAGCTACACACTGAATATGGATGCTCTTTCAGAAGTCTGTAAAGATGGAGATGAAACAAAAAGATGGGTTTGATCGTGTCACATGCTGTTTAAGGAGTTTGCGTACATGTATGCCGTTGTGGTGATGTCACACAGACAGACTTTTATCACTACTGTAGCTTCAGCAACAGATGTGGCAGCACAAGCTCTTATGGATTTAATAAACTGCATTACAGCACTGATGAGGTGAAAGGTTCGACATCTGCTTGTTCTCTTTGCTTGTTCAGCATTATGTTCGCCACTCGTTTACTCTATGGGTCAGGTTCCAGCGTAGCCCTCACTCGTTTTCCCTCACGCTATGTCTGTCAGACAGAGCTCTTTTTAAGTCGTTCCCTCTGCTTCCTCAGCTGCCTCAACCCTCTCTCTAAAATGTCTCGCAGTGAGGCTTTATTATTTCCTTATTTATGTGTGCCACATTTTTATTCGGAATCACAATTTAATGAACTCTGTCATTACGGCCTTTAAATTTTTAATTTTCCGCTCTGCATCTGCTTCTGAAGATTGCTAGTGGAATGTCTGTCTAGGGAGGGGTCGAGAGCACTCCCATCCTCAACCCCCTCCTCCTTCCTCTTTGCTTCTGAGCTGAGCCCCAAAACCCAGACCGCTGTTTTCAAGTGAACCAGAAATGGGTTTCCTGGACCGCACCTGGATATAAAAATAGCTTTCACACTCGACCAAATGTACTGAACTCTTAGAGCAAAAGGCCTCGAGTCCAGAGGAAAAGGGCAAATGTGAAGTCACGCTGGAGTTCTTCAAGGGAAAAACATCTTTCATCTTTCACGTAACACACAACCAAAACAACCGAGTCCAGACTTTGCGATCTGATTCCATTACCTTAGCTCGAATTCATTTATAAGTCTTGGGACTGGAGTATGAGCATAATTAGCTCCAGCTTTTGAGCCTCTTCAGAGTTCCAGTCCTTTCTTTTTTCATCATCTCCGTCCATCCTTCAGTCAAGTCCAGCCCTGTTTGAGTTCAGTTTTTCCTTAGCTGAGCTGTGTGCATGCTTCAGTCCTGATAAGGTGTGAGTCCTGTCTGCTTCTGACTGACAAGCTGGCATTCACCACACCAGTGTCTCGCACACGATAAGAGAAAATGTCAGCTTGATTTTACAAAATGTCATTTATCTTGCACCTTCATGGCCATGCACTGGTACCAACCATTCTTCTGGGCTTTCCTGAGATCAGTCTATTTCTCATAACGGGAAATGTTTGGAATTTAGGTAAGTGGAGGCTGAGCAGGGTGAAACCATTAGCTGTAACCACAGAACATGCGATTACTACTATTACTGAATGCCTGTGGACGTGTATATCTGTAGTTGGCACAAAAGCTGTTTAGACCAAAGCACACTGCTACCATTTGAGATGTCTTCAATACATTTAATTTGCTTTTTGAAATGACATTTCAGGAGCACAATTTGGTTATTTTTGGCAACCGGACTACCAGCTCAGTCATATTTCACACATCTCTTTTTTTGAAAAATGATCCTTCTCCTGTTGCTATGCAGTAAACAAACATAAGCTCTGGTATTGATCTGGTGTAAATGTAGCCTCAGGGGACAGTTCCACAGCACTAGATCCCATTGTGGTGTTTCAGCAGTGTGTCTGAGTCAGTATGAGATACGTTCAGACATATATTCTTATCTCACCTTGAAAGCATATCGCATGGAGAGCCTTGGAGATATAGGGATTCAACCAACACGAGACAAAGGTCCAACATAAGAGATGTTACACAAGATCTCTGACGCATATGAGTATGTTTGCGATGGTAACTGAGCTTCCAGATCCACATGCCAGTTTGCATTGCTCTGTTGGCTGCTAGTGTGTGGGGGCTGCTGTAGGTTTTTTTTTCTTCCCTTCTTTACACTGGTGAGGGGAGGTGTTGCTACGTTATTGAGAGAAACAATCCCTTCTCCAAAGATGAGTGGGCTAACAGGAACCATTAATTGGTTTAGAAGGATTTCACAGTTCAAGTTCCAGCTTAGCCTGAAGGCTGAAAAATGGTTATATTCAGATGTATTCAGCTAGTGCTTAGCACCCTCCCTCCTTTAGCAAATGATCTCAGTCAGAGAGGGTGTTTAGCTTTACTTTTAAGCCTTAGGTTTTGATATGAGGGCCTGTTGATGAAGCAAAGCAGAGTTTGTACTCGCGTCATCACTTTTAATGTTGGATTCAAAGCCCAATCTGCCATATATTATTCAATGAGTTTCCTTCTTTTCTCCTGAGCACTATGCTAGCTGTACCTTTCTACTTCGGTTTCACTCAAAGCAACCCTGGTACTAAATCGGAATCAGGTTTGTTTTTATCTAATTTTTTTTTTTTTTTCCTTCTGAGATGTTTCGTCTTGAGTCATCACTGACTCAAAGTGACATTTATGGAGCACACTGATGAAGCAATTCTTCCTGGCTCCTTAAGCCATGCTCCCATAGACTCATACAGAGCGCTTGTCTGTGCGGATGTTTTTATTTTATTTTAATTTTTTTCCTGGGCCCAAAGCTGCCTCCATGATCTACAACCCAGACGGATCACAGACTGAGAGAGGATACGTCTTGAACGCGGAGCTCCCTGGCAGTCCTGCGGGATCCTACTGAGTGTGTTGTCTCTCGCTCTTAGTCAAATTTATTGCCACTCTATCTCCGATACTCCTAACAAAGGCACTCGGCCTACGATTCCCTGCTTATTTGTCAAATCGCCGCACCTGTGAGGGTTCCAGCTCAAGATAAATTTTAGTTTGGAGTGTCTGGCCAGGAATAAATCTTTACCGCTGTCTTTTTTTTCCCTCTCCCTCACTTGTTTTGTAGTTGCTCTGTTTGGGGGAATGGTGGAGCTGCAAAGGAGCATTTTCTTCTCATGAAACGGAACGGTGAAAGCTGTGATAAATTGCGCTCTTTGTTGACACCTTCATTGGGTTATTTATGGCTCATTAATTGAACTGAAAAAGAGAGTTGTTGGCACAGCAGGGGGGAGAGAAAAGGGAGAGAACCTCGGTTTGGTTAAAACCCTCAGGCCTTAGAGAGAGGAGAAGGAGAAGGGGGGTTCTACGTCTACTTCCTGTTTCTGTTTGCAGTAGAAGGAGGGAATACATTCAACTGAAATGGAGGTAGAAAAGAAATGATGATGACAAGTGCAAGCCGGCCCACCCATCTCCTCCTGAACCTCCTCTCTCTTTCTTTCTTTCTGCCTGCCTCTCTCTCAAACCTGAAAGGCTTTTTAAAAATCTGTCAGTTTGGATTCATTTGCTTGGTGGAAGGGAATCTGCTTTAATCTCATTGAGGCAGGAATATCCCACACACAGAAGCCATACATTGGTGCAGCTCTAATGGAACAAGTCAAGGTGCTTATTTTTGCTTCCTGCTTTAATGACTGTGGAACATTTCTTAAAATGTCTTTGTCAAAAAACAAGGCACGTGCTTATTTAATTCCTGGCCACAAAAAAAATCCCATCACAAGCAGATTGGTAAAAGTTGGCTCTGTCAGCACTAGTGCTCGACTGTATCAGTGGAACAATGGAGGCAGCTCTTTTGATATCAGCCTGCTTTCAGGCCTCGGAGCCTTGCGAGGAGAACGGGGCACTTCAGACACCCACTGTTAATTAACAAGTGGATTAAAGATGCTCGTTTTCATGGGCTGAAGTACCTCAAAGCACTTCAAAGGGTGATTGGAGTGCAGCGTGAGGTACACTAATGAGAGGGTGCTTGAGTGCAGAAAGGCTCTATCTGCTGGGCTTGCATGTCCTTGAGCGGAGCTTGTGCATGGCTTGGCTTTGTGCTTGTATCTCCAATGCTATAGCTGTCAGTCAGGATGCTGCGCGTTCTCCTGTGTCCCTTCCCTTTTTTACCTCTCAAAACATCCTTCTCTCCTCAGCCTCCTCCTGAGGGATATGTGTGTGTGTTTGTGTGTGTGTGTGTGTGTGTGTGTGTGTGTAAGCCTCAGCTCAGGTTATGGATCAGGTGCAGGATCTTCTCTCTCAAAACCCCTGCATTGCTTCTCGTTCTTTGCGAGTCTGTGAGTTTCATGGAACACACTGATAAACTGATTCTTAACCATTTTTTTCATGCCCCAATCCGAACCATCCTGATTATGTTGTCACAGAAACACCAGTTTACGCGGAGCCACGTACAGTACAGACACGTAACACTTCCTGGTTTTTTAAAAGGCATTTTGATTTGGTGAAACACAAGCAATAGTTATCTCCATCCCAGTTACACTACACAGCTCATCAGATGTGACGTGGCTCGCGGTTACCTGCAGCTGCATCTCGACAGCTCTCATAAAGAATCCTGCTGAGAGTGTGCATTTATTTATGTGTAAAATTAGTTAGTTTTTTCATTATTAGTATAAATGTGTGTGTGAATACTGCCGGGGTGGGGGGGTTGGGGGGTTGTTGTAAGGTATGGAGGTTATGAGGGGGCGCAATAGTGATTGCTGAGAAAATGTTCAAATCTATTATCTGAGAAACAAATACACTATATACAATTAGGTTAAACATTAGTACAATTAAACAACAACTGTTTCATGTTTTATATATTTGTATGGTAAAAATCTATCCAAACGTTCTAAAGGATTTTATAATGCTTTTCCCTGACCAAATAATCTCATGCTGCTTTAATTATGATGTGGTCAGGGGTTCACTCATTTTCTGAAGATACACAATGATGGCTCAAAATCCCTCTGAATTTACCACTGATTTTGGTCAGATTCCTTATACTGTTGGCTGAAATGCCCCCAAACCATGACAGAGCCAGTATCAGGACTCAGAGAAATCTGCAGACAGACATCAGTGTGTTTTCTCACGAGCTCCTCTGACATGCTGGTGCTTTGGGACTTTCTGCTTCTGTTATTCGTAGCATTCTTTAAGATTTTTAGTATAGAGATGCTTGCCTTTCTGCAATGGGCTTGCATAAACCATTTCATCAAGATTAATATTTGAAGAATCAAAAAGCATTTAACAAGATTTTTTTTTTTAGTCCCTTAGACTGATTTTTGGCCTGATTTTACTCTCACAGACAAAAATCGTACAAGAAAAAGAATGTAGAAGAATTCTTCGGCTGTAAATTGTGATCGGCAGCCTCAGAATGCATAACATGACATGCTGACCAGTGGCCATTTAGTGTCATTGTGTGCAGTGTAATGTATTTGTATATGTATATGTAATGTACTGTAATATACTGTAATGCACATGTGTGGGTGTTTGAGTTGTGTATACTATATTGTAAATGACTTGTACAAAATGTGTCACACAACCGTTTTAATAGCAGATAGCATTTTTAATGAATTTATTTACGGTAGGAGATGGATGGATGGATGAATTTATTTATTCAATTTATTTCTAGGCATTAATTTTAATTTGCACAGCTGATAGAATTGTTGAAATGTTTACACTGAGAAGATGTTTATGCTTAGACCCTTTATGGTCTAATCTGCATTCACTTATGCTGTACGTCACTCTTATATCATACTTATACTTATATCATGCAGTATATCTTATATCATATCATACTTTGCATCATATCATACTTATATCATGCAGTACGTCACTCTTATATCATTACTCATTAACAGTGCTTAAGAGCTGTTTGTGTCCTATACTGTATGTTCCTTGGTGCTTTCTGTAGAGGACTTTTTCATAGACTCAGAGTGACATTAATGGACTTATAGGATCAGTAGGACGTGTCTGCATGCCTCTTGTCGAGGATAGATTTGATCTGTATGCATCGATTTATTGGAATGATAACACATAGGACACTGAATCAGAACATAAATGCGACATGCATATATTTTTTTCCGGTATATTTAGTTCCATCTGTGCACATGATATCATTTTGCGATGTTATTCTTGTGATTCTGTTGTTAAAATTACGAAGCGTTCCCTCACTGTATCTCTTTCTGTTTTTGTTTCTCTTTTCGGTAATACGCTGATTTCCCTCCTGCAATGTTTCCTCAAAATCCTACCATGAAGGTAAGCAATTTCAGCATTTTTTATTTAAGCCCAAATCAAGTCTAAACTCAATATAAGTTAGGATTAGAAAAAAAAGACTGTACAGACACAACAGTTTAAACCATAATCAATAGAAATTGTGTTTCCTTCATATGATAAATATTGCTTTAAATGTTTTTTGGTCATAAGGTTTAGAAAGAACCGTATGTTTTTTTTACTTTAACAGGATGTTCTCTTTTGTGTTCATTGTGCTTATTCAAATTGTCAACCTTTCTATCATGCATTATGGTACACGTTACAAAACAGGCCTACTGTCGCTGTTATTATGTTCAGCATCAAAGCACTGAGCCCATTATCACAACACCAACACACACAAAAGCATTTTTTCATGCTTCATGTACAGTTTTTAAGACAGAAAACATATATTTGTCTCAGTGTCCCGCCCAGTATACAGTCACAAAACACTGATCACATCATACACACCTACTGTGTTCTGTCCTCCTCCTTTCAGTGGCAGGTATTCGGCTACTGCATGCAGTGAGTAACACACACTTTAAAGGATGTATGCTAGATAATATATCATTCTCGTTTCTTACTACGCAACTGTATTGAGCAAACATGGAGAGTAATAATAAACACAAATGTTATACAGTTTATGCCACATTGTTGTGGAATCCTTGATTCTGATTGGTCAGAAGGTGATGTTTCATTTTCTAAGAACAGCAGTAGTAACAGTAGTGCTGGCTGCAGGTTTATCTTAACCAGCTTCCTTTAATATGTTTTTCTATAGTAACAAATTTTATGATGGACACGTCAAGCACATAGTTAAAAATGTGCTTAGTTGATATGTTGATGTTTTTTTATGAGGAAAAATTTATTTAACATTTTTAGAAGGAGTCTCCAGTGTCACATCTTTCTAACAGTCAAAGCTAAAGCTGTAAATTTAAGTTTTCTTTTTACACAAAGTCTTCATGATGTAGCACAAACCAAGTTTATTTTGTTATTTTTCTGGGGGTTTTGTGTGTGTGTGTTGTGTCTTTTTACTTTGAGAGAGAAAAAAAAGGGAGAGAGAGAGGCAGGTGAGGGAATGACAGTTAATGTTAATGTTATCGCTTACATTAAACCAACTCTAAACAAACAACATTAAAACTAACTATAAACAAATTAAAAAGTATGACATATGTTTCCTTAACAAATAAAAGAAATGCTGTATTATAAGAGGAATAAAATACACTTTAGGCTGCATCAAACTTCAAACCCATTTGTGTGTTATTTTGCTATACGGGCTGTCATTTGATTATTATTATTTTGATTATGATTATTGTCAGGATTAGACAGGACAACAGCAGCACGTTCACGCTGGATAGTTAAAATCTCTGTGAAGTGCATCGACACATGCAGCGTTATTTGATGTGTCGATGTAATTTCCACTGAAACAGGAAGTCAGGGCAGAAAATGTCTAGTGACAAGCCCCCCCCCCCCACCTTATAGCAATAAAAAAGCATTAGATTCACTTGTGGTGGAGTTTTCACCAGTGGATCTCGCAGAATCTTCTACCCATGAAGAAAATGAAGCAGTGGTTGTCTTTGGAGTCAGGCCATATCAATTTGAGCCAACTAAGATTTGGAAAACTGATTCAAATGCAAGCGTTCGAGCAGTCAAAGACACGTTTATGCCCCATGCTTGCTAATATGATTTCTGTCACTTCGGCAAGGTGATTTTTATAATGTTGGGTCTGGGACATTTCAGATTCTAGAGAGCATTTGATTGGATGGAAAATCTGATAAAAAGTTGAAGTGCAGAATGATTTCATCGAAATTGTTGATCCGTATTGGTGGTAGAGAGAGAATGTAAATGGTGAATGCATATATCTTTTAAATGTGAATTTTGTCATGGTTTTGGAGTACACTAGCATATAGATAACCTTAAGTCTAACATATTCATACTAAAAGCCACAAAGCATCAATATTGATTTCATGGGGACTTTAAGGACTCTTAGCTTCTTAAAGAGGTTCTTTTTAGTCATAAAAGGTAAACATTGTTGTCGGGTTCTAACCTGTTACAAGATTGAACTGTCTGTTGAAAGACTGCTGTTCAAAAGATATGTCGGATATTTTCCTTTTTCCGCATGTTTGGTTGTCATCTATTTCCCTTGTGGACTTTTTAAGCCTTGGTAATCTAGTAGCAGGACAACATACGTACAACTCTGAAACTTTAACAATTACAAATGTCATAAAACAGCATCCTTCCTTTCTGGTGACAGCAGAGCGATGCGAATAAATCTGTTATAATCTCTATCGCAGAAATGTAAATATATTTTACTAAAACATGGGAAATAGTCTATGCACCTTCAGATGCAAAAGTTTTTGATTGGTGATAGAAAAATCTGTCTGTTCTTGAGTGACATATTTCCAGGGAAGTGCTGCACATTGTGGGTCTCAGAAGAGCACTGCTGTCACCCTGACAGCTTATTGACAGGCTCCTGAGTGGTGCTAGTGTCTGCATGCTGTTTGAATCATCTCTGGCACTCCAGCAAATACGATCTCCTCTGATGGTCTTGCTCTAAACTCAGCCTGATGTCTATAGCTCTATATCTATAGCCCTAGCTATAACAGAAACGACAGCTTACAAATAAACCCATAATAATCACGTCTCCAGTCACCACCACGGGCTGCATTTGCATAGGCCGCTTCATTGAAGGGAACTACTGTAATAAACCCTCCAAGGCCAACACTCTTTATTAAATGGGGGGCAGGCCATACCCTGTGTGACAGCATCTGTAGATGTAAATGTATAAGTAAGAGCTGGAGATAGGATGAAATGCAAGCGCCGGGATTTTTACAAAAGATTCCAGTTTGGTGGCAAATAAAAAAGCAGAGCAGGGGACGAGATTGCTTCTATTGTGTTTCTACTGTGCTTTTCTCCTGTAGAGGAAAAAATTCATCTTCAACCTGTTAAAAAGGAAAAGGTCTGAGGGGAAAGGTGGCCAAAATGTTTTTGAGTGTCCAGAGGAAAAAATGATCTTTAATTCTATCTTACAACCAAAAACTCAAAGGTTTATTTGTCCATCACAAGAGCTGTGTTCCAGCAGGTCAGCAAATTTAAAATAGAAAAAATTAACAGAGAAGAGAAAAAACCAAAACAGACACCCACGCACGGCGGCCTTTTTTTTGTTTCGCTCTTTTTTTCACACACCCACACAGAGACAACACCACACACACTGAGGAAATTAAACTTTCTCAAAGAATAGCATGGGGTTATAAATGCAGTTTAAAGAGCATATGATCTGAAATGAACCTGATGCCCTTGCTAAAAATGTACATATGCTCATGACTGATGTATTTAAAAAGAGAAAAATATTTCATGAGCATGTGAAACCACTCACATACCTTAGCACATTGTATGCGTGTGTAGTACAATTGCACATGTGATTCATGCATGAATATGTTTTTTCAGACAGGCTGCTTTGCTCCTCTGGGTAATTCCCCTCAGACTCTGTCTCTTGGTCGCTCTTACAAAAGGTGCCGTGAAAGCTTCGCTCTTTGGGTTCTCTCCTTTAATTAGCTTGACTTTGTTGCATGGCTGCCATGAGAAATTCAGATGAGGTGGAGTGATAGCTGACATTGCTCTCTCTCTCTTTCTCTCTCTCTCGCTTGCTTTCTCACTCTTTCTCTCTCTCTCTCTCTCTCTCTCTCTCTCCTTCCTGCTCTGTCGCTCTCCAGCTCTGCCTTTCGCTCATTTCCCTGTCTGATTCATCTCATCTTCATTTCCCCAGATCCTGTTTTTAAATTTTTATTTAGGGTGTCATTTATTTAATAAGGGATTATTTATTTAGTGCATCAAATCATTCTGAAATGAATATTTATATATTTGTGGGGGCTTTAAATATTTACACGGTTTCTCTCCTTCCTCTGGTGCCAAACCCCCATAATGAATGTTGTTGTTGGATATGCAGCGAAATAACAAGACCAGTTTCAAAGTAAATAATCCTTTGCATATATTTGAACTTAATTGCTTTGAATGCATTACGAGAGACGCAGCTCTGATCTAAATGTAATTGAAAGTATAATGTGTGGGCCTGTTTGGCACTGCTGCTGTTATAGCATATGTACCATGAATCCAAACCAAGATAAATTATTCATATAGTAGTTGGCAAGGTAGTAAGTAGGTGGTGCCATCATACTCCAACGTGCCTTCAACTCTTCTTGATTCCTCCTTCAAGAAAATCCATTAATGCTTAGGTACTCTTGGCTAGCGCACTTTCAGTCAGTGCCTTGTTTTACATGGATTTAGTTGTGTAATTACGGATTACATGCTGCCTCGCTTTGTTAATATGAAATGCATGCAACCGCTGTCCTCCCGGTCATTATTTTGGTGTTCCCTGGACCAAACAGCCATAAACACTCTCCAACAGTGAGCAAAACCACTGGTCCAGCTGCGCAGACATAACTCCACCTGTGTGTTTCAGCGCCCTCCACAGCTGAAGGCTTATTAGTGTTAGCTGCAGGCTGTAGCAAGAAACGCAGCGCCAGCCAGTGTGACTGCTCACTCCGGGTTTACACTTCGCCGCCAGAACCTACGCTTCCTAATGAGGAGCTCCTAGCAGGAGTGTAGGGCCAACAGCGGAGCCCTGATTTGTTCTGCATGCTAAATATGGCCTGTAATTTTTATTCCTCTGAGTAGCTTATTAAAAGTGAAAGGAAGATGAAATCCCCCAATGGCCAGACCATTCCTTTTCCTCCTGTTTATTTGAGGGCCCTTTCTTCCCCCCTCTCTTAATATTAAGGTTATGGTAACCTTAGCGGGTGATTGATGCAGCGAGTGACTGCTGGTAATAATAGCCATGATGGATCCCCACCTGAACCCTGGAGATGTAATCTAGCAGGACGGGGAAGATAAAGTAGTGAGCGGTTGAAAGATACACACATAGCTGCAATACCCATCCAGCAGTGCTGTTTATCATGGGCTAGATAACACCAGGATGCCCAAACATATGACAGCTCACCCTGTCTTTAATGTATCAACGCTTAATTTAGACGTAAATTTTTATTATTACTTTATCAAGAGGAAGAATGCCTTTTTCAAAGGGAAATACTGTATATGGAGTATTTATTGCATGTTAATTTATTTACATGCACATTTACCTTGATTTTGAATAATAATAATAACAATAATAATAATAACAAAAATAATAATAATAATATTAATAATAATGTGGAGAAGAAGAAGAAGAAAAGAAGTAGAAGAAGAGGAAGAACAACAATCTCAAAACAGAACTGCATTTTTTTTTTTCAACAGTTGTTCGGACAGTGTCACTGATATTGCCCAGTGTAAATAGACACACTCTATCTTTACATGTATGGTGGCTTTGTAAAAAAAAAAATTGATTCATATGGATTTTCTGAGCATTACAGTTTCTCCTGTTTCTCTTTGTGTTTTTCAACCACAGGTAAAATTCTACCATTTTAATATCTCGTTAAACCCAAAAGTAAAAAAGAAGAAAATTACATTCATAGATTCCATTGAGAGTAGTTATTATTATGGCTAATTATTTTATTCATTTGCATTTACTTTAACATGTAATAAACAAACAAATAAATAAAGACTATATATGACTAACAAAAGTATGTAATATTATACTAGACTTTCTTCATAGCCTACAGATGTTTTTACAGCAGCATTTGCTAATGGATTCTTATCTAGCTAACTTCATATTTGCAGAATGCCTAGGAAGGTTTAGAAGGTTAATAAAATCATTTATGGACTGATGAGTAGAGGTGTCAAAGTTTATTATAGGCTGAAAAAAAAACTTTTTTTTTGTGAAAATCTGTTCATTTATCATTTATTTATTTGTTTGTTTGTTTGTTTGTTTATTTATTTATTTATTTATTCCAAATTCAGCTGCAGCCACATCTGTCAGGTTTTTCTAGACCACAACAATTTTCTTTGAGAGACAATGAATATTTTTTTCTTCCCCTTTTGACTGCTCTGGTTTGGAGTTGCCACAGCAGATCACCTGTCCACGTGTTTTATTCTGGTACAAGTTTTACGCCCGGACCCTCCCCATTTTCCGGCCTTGGAACCGGCACTGAGAGTGCACTGGCTCAAGTAGCCCTCCAGTTGCTGGGGTTGGTTCCCTGACCGGGAACAGAACCCAGGCCACTGTGGTGAGTGCACCACATGCTGGCCACTAGTCCAACTTTGAGACAATTGATAGAATGGACCAGTCAAATATAATACACAACATCTTTATTTTGCATGGAACACGGCTTCACTTTTTTTTTTCTCTAAAATCCATCTGTACATCGTTATTTCTAGTTGTAAAAGAAACTCATGCGCAACTTCAGATGCTCTTCCATGACTTACGTATGATAATTGCACTTTTTTTTTTTTTTTAAAGCTGGTTCGGTTTTATAACTTCCAAGATTTATAGTTGTATTTTTCTCAGTACTACAGTACATGAAGCAGTGCTGATGTACATTTAATCTAAAATTCATTTCATCAGACCTCAAAGGACTTTATTCACAATGAGGAGAATTTTAATTAGATTAGGCTTATAACCTAATGTATTTAATAAATTACTGTACGCTGTTATCTAATATCAGGCCTCTTATATATATATATATATATATATATATATATATATATATATATATATAATATACAGTATCTCACAAAAGTGAGGGAACCATGAATGCTAACAAGTACTTTGACATACTGAAGCAGAGCATGATCAGTCTGCAGTATTCCCACATGATAACGTAACAACCCCAAACACACCTCCAAGATGACCACTGCCTTGCTAAAGAAGCTGAGGGTGAAGGTGAAGGACTGGCCAAGCATGTCTCCAGACCTAAACCCTATTGAGCATCTGTGGAGCATCCTCAAATGGAAGGTGGAGGAGCACAAGGTCTCTAACATCCACCAGCTCCGTGATGTCGTCATGGAGGAGTGGAAGAGGACTCGAGTGGCAACCTGTGAAGCTCTGGAAGATCTGGTGAACTCCATACCCAAGAGGGTTAAGGCAGTGCTGGAAAATAATGGTGGCCACACAAAATATTGACATTTTGGCCCCAATTTGGACATTTTCTCTTAGGGGTGTACTCACTTTTGTTGCCAGCAGTTTAGACATTAATAGCTGTGTGTGGAGTTATTTTGAGGGAACAGCAAATTTACACTGTTATACAAGCAGCACACACTACTTTATATTGTAGCAAAGTGTAATTTCTTCAGTGTTGTCACATGACAAGATATAAACAAATATTTACAAAAATGTGAGGGTTGTACTCACTTTTGTGCTATACTATATATATATATATATATATATATATAACAACAAAAGATCAGGCTTGATGGAAATTGTGCGTAAAAGCAATATAGACACTAAAGGAGAGTTCTTGTAGATGCAGATGAAGGATTTTGTGAAACCAATATCTGCCATGCATTCAAGAAATCTCAGGAGAGAAATACACACAAACGTTTAATTAAAGCGTACTAAATGCTTAAACATTCAGCAATGTAAAATGTTCTAAAACATTAAGTAATTACTGTAATGTGAAAATGTTATACTAATCAATTTTATATGGAAAGTTTCCCTTTGAAATGGGTTTTAAGACATTTGGCAAACATGGCACAGGTTTCATTTGGACTACAGAACAATAACAAATTAAAGGACAAACCAACACTTTTCTGGCATGGTGTTGGTCCACTTGTCCTCTTAGAGGGACAAGTCACTACAAATCCACACAAAGTTATTCAAACTTTATTCTATGATGAAACGTTTCTATCCTGATGGGAGTGGCCTGCTCCAGGATGACTCTGCCCCCGTCCTTAGGCTTACTGATTGGTTTGATGAGGACGAAAATGATGTAAATCATATGCTGTGGCATTCACAGTCACCAGATCTCAAGGCAATTAAACACCTATGGGAGATTTTGGACCGATGTGTTAGAGAGTGTCTCCATCACCATCCTCAAAACAGTAACTGGGGGAATATCTTTAGTAAGACTGATGTTCATCCCTTCAGCTCCACAGAATCTGTGCCATGGTGCATTGAAGCTGTCATGGTGGCTAGTGTTGGCCCAACACCTTACTAAGACATTACATGTTGGTTTTTCCGTTCATTCCTCAACCATTTACATATGTCTATATATAGAATATCACCGAATATTATGTGATCATCTGGTAAATTTCCACGCAAGTCAACCAGTGTTTTTTAAAAAGTGATTTATAGTCTTTCCCAAAATGTATTTTCTATCATTAGTTTAGGCTTTCTTCCATTAGGCTTTCTTCCATTCATTTCTGCATTGTACTCATGAACTACAATTTGGACCTTCCAAAGTAGTTTCATGTAAATTTTCAGGAACACAAAAGCTCACACACACACACACACACACAGCGCTATGGCTTTCCCCTTCTGCTCTACAAATGTATAGCAAGGTGCCACAGTCATTACTCCATTAGCAGTTAATTAATGATGCTCATTTGTGTAAGTTTTATTAAGCCCTTTGAAAGATTGTTTGTGTTCAGATGAAATGAAATGCATCCCAGAAGCCATTTATTGTGGCGGGCCGAGATTAAAAGAGCATTGGCGCACTTTGAAAAATGTTATTTTATCGAGGGCGATTTTTCACCGTAGCCTCTGGGGCGCCGCTGACAGGGAAACACTGCAGTCCTCCTTCATGTTGTACTGCTTTTTTTAGTCCTGGTACCCAGGGAGTAGACTAAGTGTGATTGATTCATCCCATGACCAGTAAAAGGTGTCAGGCAGGTGAGAATGGATGCGCACCAGTATTGACAGGAAGAAATGGCCGCCTTGTTGCCCTGCTCACTCACACCAGATGAAAAAGAGCGGTGGAAGGCCTGATGAGCAGCACGTCCTTTACTGTAGCCGGGTGTAGACAGCAAGGTTGGGCCCATGGATCTGCTTTGTGTAACCTTTGTAGAGTATTTTAACGAGCAGTGTTTATTGTGTGATATTATAGTATATGAATTATAGATAATATGGTGTGGCTTCATCGAAACCTTTGATCTATGTCGTCTTTCTTTAAAGACATTTTGTTCTCGCCGGGTCTGTTTTGCTCATGCTATTTTTCTCCATTTCTTTAATTTCATTTACCCCGTGCCTGCTATAATCCAGCCTTTATGATTTCCTGTGTGATATTATCATTTCCCCTCACCGATGTGAATGGGAGTGAATAGGCTGCTTCTCTGATTTTCCTCAAGAGAGGATCATATTGGCTCTTTTCTTCTTTGTAGCCATGCACTAAAGCACAAGGGAGAATTTTTAATGGGCTTTCTGACGTGATACAGAGTGGGAGAAACCAGAGGGGATTGGGTAGAGGAATCAAAAGTTTGTGAACAGACATGGAGGCAGATCTCCTAGTGACAATGCTCCTCATTATACACACACTTATATCCTGACGCTCGAGCAGAGAGAAACAGGCTTTTTTTTTTTTCAAAGATTTTTTTTTTTATATTAAGCTCTGAATTGCTTATGAAATATTTGATAAATTATGTGAATTTATTCCACATGCATTGACATGGCAACACAACATTATGCCTTTATCTGGTTAGAACCCAAACTGTTGGTTGCCCACGTCTTCCTTTTTAATCAGCGAGTGTTTGGGATAGCCTGCAGCAGGGACCCTGATAAAAGGATTAGCTGAGCCTCGACTAGTTAAACCACGCTTAGAGTGTGCCAAGAAGCTCAGAATATGAGCAGAAGATGGATTTAACTATCACTCATTATGGGTATGAAAGAGAGTGTACAAGTTTTCATGTTTCATGACTGATTTTCATGTTAACTGTCTCATTATTATGAGTCAGTACAAAAATATGTACTTTTATAAACAGTATAAAAGACAATGGCAATGGAATAGGAAATTATATTATTATTACTAGGATTTAATTTATTATTAACATAGAAGCGCCTTTATGCCTTACTGTGACACTTTAGATGCAGAACGAATACTGAAAAAAACCCATCTTGTTTGCTTTATTTACTTTACAGCTTTTTTTACCTTAGTAGTAGCCATTTGTATTTCAGAGTATGTGAAAACATTTTCCATTGACTAGAAACGCCACATTTAGACAGGTTCTGTTTAAATAATCTCACTTCCTATGCTGGTTTCATAGATCTTTCTTTCTGCATAATGTGGCACAATTTTAAAATAATGTAGAAGACTAGTCCAACGTGTGTTACGCTTATTACGCTTATATAAAATGATTTTATTAGAAAAGAAGAAGGAAGCAGGCAGAGCCCTGACTCTCTTCTGGCCAGCAGACCAGCGTCTGGATAGCACAGTCTTTTTGAGAGGAATCACCTCCTTTGTCATCGCTGTTGGCATTAGCCTGAGATTTGCATATATTTCTGAAGGAAAGCATTAAAGTAATACAAAAAAAATGACTAATGCACTATTGAAAGACCCCTTTTCAAGATTAAAAGGAGCTCTATTAGAAATGTATGACTGCTCATGTAGTTTTTATTTTATTTTCTGTCACTGCTCTCCTTCCTTTTGTAAAAGCTTTTGATTATCCTCCAAAAGAGAAAAGATACAGATGCCTTTTGTGTGTGCTGCTTAGAAGTCTGCGGTTTTCCTTTTTCCACATTAGCTTCTTCATCGTGTGATAATATTTGTGCGTGTTTGCATATTTGCTTCATGATGATAGTAGATGAGTTTCCATTTCACTAATTTCAGAATGTTAATGTTATGCTCAGTTTGCTCAGTATTAGCCTATTATTGGTGTTTAAGTTGTTATTTTCTCAGACGCAGTTGGGAGACTTGCTTTTGTTAAACAATGAAGGAAAGTTGTGTAAGTGTGTTGCGTCATATCGTCATTACACAGAGCACATGTGACAGTGTAGCGGACAGAGCACAGCATCACACATCATTCTTCCTCGCAAAAAAAAAAGAAAAAAATCACACCATAACCAGCTCAGTCCACGCCGCAAACACACACATACACACACCTGGAGTGGAGCACGCAGAGACGCACTCCTCCAGGACCGTGCCCACAATGCTTATCACTCTGACCTGAATTCTGGGACAGCGGACAATTTCTCAAGCAGCTGGGGATCAATCAAAACTCACTCCGAATGTGCCCACCTGCCAATTTTACATTAGGATGCCATGCTGTTCAAAATAGGGCGTTTTTCACTTGTGTTTTTGATTACTGCTCAGGCGTAGTTGTACTCCTTGCGGGGCCCCAGGAGCCAAATGAAACCTTCCTTCCTTCCCCAAGTGCTATCTCTTCTCCACAGGATTGGCTAATCTATACTGGGGAGGTGGATGTGGACATGAGGGGGACAGGCTGGAACATGTGCCATCACATCTGGCAGGGGCTGCTTGGCGCATGAGTAGCAGGGCTCTAAATCATATATGGGCACTGTGTAGTGTTCAATGCCACGGTGTAGATTTGGTTGGGTTGGCTGTTTTTAACATGTGGTCAGTATGTGTGTGTGTGTGTGTGTGTGTGTGTGTGTGTGTGTGTGTGTGTGTGTGTGTGTGTGTGTCGTGAGACCAGTCTACATGGCTACTCATGTTGCTGATCTGAATTTAGCATAGCAGTGATCTGTGCCTTTTTCCCTCAACCACCTTCTCATCCTCTTCCTGCTGAAGACTAATCCAGAGTCCCTCCTTTCCCAGCAGGTGTCAGTGTAATATTATCAGGCACTCTCTCACACACACACACACCACTCAGTAAAACAGAAAAAAAAAATCTTACAAGCCTTAAAACCACACATGCGTGCACACTTCTGTTTCGAGAGTATATAGTTATTTAGACTGTAGAAAGTAACTATGGGCTTGAGGGTCAGGGATTAACAGGTGTTGAAAGAGTTGCTCGAGTGTGTTTGGAAAGCAGGTGTGGTGGTGCGCTCAGTCGTGCTGGCTTTGTCATGCAGCTGCACATTTCTCCTTGTGGTTGTACAGGATGCAAATGCAAATGTAAAAATAATCCTAATCATTGAATGTAGAGTCAGTATTGGGCTAATGCAAGGTGATGTAACACTATTACATAGCTATCCTTTCTCTGTGAAGTGTTCGAAAGATGTTTCTAGATTATAGACTACAGAGAGTTTTGGTTGCGAGGTCATTTGGTTAGACAACTTTTTCATCTGTAATCTTTCCTGGCATTCACCAGTGAGTCATAAGAGTCACAAAAAACAACTCCATATTGTTTAAAAAAGGGGTTTTCAAACTCTTTGAAACTTTGGAATTATTAATAATAATAATAATAATAATAATAATATAAATAATAAATACCCAGCCTTGTGCCCGATGCTTCCTGGGATAGTCTCCAGGTTCCCCCGCGACCCTGAAGAAGGAGTAAGCGGTAGAAGATGGATGGATGGATAATACATCTATGGACCTATGTTTACAAAGTCTGTGTGTACGTTTGGCTGTTTTCTTTTGCCATAGAGTTCTGTTTTTTAAAACACATTTGTATTCAAATTCTTATTTGACATTATTCATAGGCACACTTTTTGTTTGCAATAAAGCATTTAATTCAAGTGTCCAGTCAAACTGGTTCATATCTATGAGAACTCGGTAATAAATATGTTTGGTAATAAAATGGTGGGTTATAATTTCCACTACTGTAACAACATTTTAATAATAGCAGACCCCTGGGAGATCCCTAACCTCACTTTTAGAACTGTGGCTTTAAGAGACTCTGTGGCTAATCTGTCAAAAATTCTTCATCATATAATGTATGCTCAGCACTGTCTCTAATCTGGGTCGTAATCTTCAGCCTGCTATTTGTGCCTCCATATAGGCTATACCACAAAGCAAAAAGTCAGGCCTAGAGTTGCCAAATATGCTTGCCACACTGTTGCTTTGTCTTTAGGACTGAACCAGAATAATCTAGATTAGCCTGGATAATTATGTTGTCCAGACCTATTAATTCTGTCAGGTGAGGGAGCAGTAGGGCCGAATAAATAATCTAAGCATGTCTTCTGATACTGGGTCATAAAAAATGGGCATCCTTCCAAAAGCGCCGCTCAACTCGTTCTAATTGGCCTCATTGTTGATGAAAAATTAAATGGCCAGCCGGGCTATTAATGCTGACGGTTATGGATGGGATGCCATTGTACTTAATACAGCCTTTCACTTGTCCCTTTTATTTCCTGCACACTGTTCTGTCTGCCTGTGATGTATGCGCTGGTGGAGGGAAATCGCAGACACACAATGGAGTTTCAGCCTACTGGCCGAGGGCCAGCTTTGGGGGTGTCAGGACTTTAGCGTAATTGCTGGTGTGTTTTTTGCAGACGCTGCCCTGTTGCACTGATCTGAATGTTGGCATGATTTTAAGGCATTGTTTTCTGGTTATCTGAAAGCAATGTTGGGCTTCTGTCTTCAGATTATTAAGGTTAGTGTTTGGGTCAGAGAGGCTGCAGCAGTGCCGTGTGTGGGGCTTTGTAGCCATTCTGCAGCGGTCTGCTCTTCCAGATGGAGAACTGGAGATGGAGGATGCAGCAGAAATGAGTCTGCCTGAAGGTCTGAAGGCCCTCATGCATAAGTAACAGCATCTTCCTACTTCAGCCCGAGGCAGACGTTGACTCTTAAAGACAAGCTCTGATAGCAGAGTAAACAGACATTTTTTATTTACTTATTAATTAATTTATTTATAGTTTAGTGTATATGCATTCTATGCAAATTTCTTGCCACAGTACAATGATTTATACCTTTGACTGCTCAACTCGGGACAATTCTGCTTCTTTCTTTTCTGTTGGTCAACCACTATAGCATGGACAGATAATGCAGGAAATCTGCAAATGTAATGAGTTTACATTGCTTCGATTAGACTTTTTTAAACTCATAAAGCAGTCTCTCTGAAGGTTTTGGCAGCCCTTAAGCAGAGAAACTACGGAGGCTTAAGACTCTAATGGAGACTTGCTGCGGTAATGATCATATAGCTTTCTGTTGTCACTGTAAATTCAGTTGTTGCTGCTGTTGTTGTTGTTGTTATTATTAACTAGATAGCAAAAATTTTAGCTAATTGCTCTTATAAAATTCTAAAGGGAATACGATCTTTCCCGTTGCTATGGGAACAGAGGTAGGATGAAGATGTTACTGCATATGGTTGTTGCCAAGACTCGCAGACTTAGTCGCATGCGTGCGTGTGTGCGTGTGTGTGCGTATGTGTGTGTGTGTGTGTGTGTGTGTGTGTGTGCACACAAACGAATACGAGAATGTGATTGATAAAGGTAGTGCATGAACTGTTATCATTTCCATATTTCAATATCATATTGCATGTTATTTTTAATAAAATTATTTATTTATGTATTTTGCCGAGAACCCTACTGTGTTTACTACATTAAGAGACGCTGTTTCATCATTCTAATGTACTGATGACTTCTTTAATTGAGTTTTTAATATGCTCATCTTTTAATAATCCATTAGTCGACTTGATTAACAGTGATAAAGCAGTGGCTTTCTTCAGAGAGGGGGTAAGCTATGCCGATATGTGAGACAATGATACGCGTGCCTTCTCAAGAGTCATGGAGCAGGTGAGCCTTCTGTCTGCCTTTCTGCAGCTTGAGAGGAACCTAATTGGATTGAGAAGGAGGCGTATTACCGGGTCCTCCACATGAAAGCCTGTCTGTTAGACTGCAGCGCCTGCGTCTACACCCCAGACACAGCTGATAGCGCTCAGACTCCTTTCCTTATCCTCTCAGCACGCCCATTCTAATTGGCTGTCTGATTTATTTTCAATTCTCTGCAATTGCGGTGGATTGTTTTTGAAAGGCTAACGTTTTCAGTCTCGGTCTGGGAGGAAGACTTTGCAGGAACAGTTATGTCGTAACTCGGTTTCGAGTCTGTATAGAGTTTCACTGTGTGACTCATGATCTGGGAACGGGTGTTTTTATTTATCCATCCATCCATCTATCCATCCATCTTCTACCGCTTACTCCTTTTCAGTGTCACGGGGAACCTGAAGCCTATTCCAGGGAGCATCAGGCACAAGGCGGGGTACACCCTGGAGAGGGTGCTGGTTTTTATTTATTTATTTATTTATTTTATTTGTATTAAGTACACACTGTATGACAGGAAATACACAGTCCTAACATCAGAGAGTAAGCCATAGGAGCCCTTAACATAACCTTTCAAGTCTCGTATGCAGCTTGTTCAGAGACATGTGGGTAGCATGAGATTCTTGTGGCAATCGGAGTAATATTGTCTGTTTATTTCCTAGGCCAAAAGGAAACATCCAACACATATACCCACAACAAAAACATGTCCAGGCATGTTAACTTGCCTGGGCAGCACTGCACATGAGCAGCCGGTGCACTCGAAGAATGCACTTATTAAGCGCAGCACCTGCAGGCAGGAGCATTCAGCCCACACTAACCAAAAGACAAACTAGACAGAAGAGAGGCTGAGTGGGCTTCACAGTGAACTCTCATGTGCTGTTTTTATTCATCTGAGCCAACTCACTGCCAGTTCACTGCACACATGCCGTGAGGGACAATGAAGGATTTTTGGCCACGCAACCTCATTTCAGAGGTCTGTTAACATTTAACATAGCCCAAAGAATGAGATTATTGATGGCATCATCCATCCATTTTCTATACCTCTTATCCTGCAGGGTCACAGGGAAAATGGAGCCTATCCCAGGGAGCATGGGGCACAAGGCGGGGTACACTCTGAACGGGGTTCCAGTCTATCACAGGGCACAATCACATACACATTCACACACCCACTCATACACTATGGACACTTTGGACATGACAACCAGTCTACCGTGCATGCCATTGCACTGGTCTGGGGAACCCCCGCAACACGGGGAGAATATGCAAACTGTGCACACACAGGTGTTAGGCGAACTTGCTAACCACAAAGTCACCATGCACTTAAAAGGTGCAATAGAGTGACGTGTGTAAAGGCAATAAATTATATACATTTTTCACAAATTAATTGGAATAAAAAAAATAAAAAAAAAACTTTCAAATAAATATGTATAATAATAAATAATAGAAATAAATAAAATAACTTTGTTTAGGAGTATTCTATGTGTCATTTTCTCTGGTTGAATAAGTTATAGAGTAGGAATTTCCAACCATTTGATCAGTGCTAAGCCAACCACAACCCACAACATTTTTTGGTGGGAACCATGGAGGGGGGCATAGAGAGGCAGGGGTGGTGTCAAAGGGGCATTAAGTAGTCTGCACATAGTGACTGCGATAATTAAATTTATTATGATCTTTTTTACACTATGTTGCGTTGACGATTACGCTACACACAGTATCAGGGTTATTTATATCACAATTCTGCTATCTATATCTGTGTAGTGCAACACATTTCTCGATCTGTAGCTACATTCATATGTGAACTGTAGAAGTGGGCATTACCTAATCCAAAAGATAATTTTTTTTATTAAAAAATTTATTTCTACAGTTTCTCAACACCAGATACATCACCCGAGTTCATAACTTGTTTGACTCAGTTGCCCTGTGGACATTTCCGTCTAATGTGACTGAGTGAGCTAGCAAAACAATGATGTCTTCCCTAAATCAGGGAATTGTTGGTTATAAGTGACAACAATAGCCACCTAATAACATTTTTTCACTTCAGTTATTAGGTTTGTTTTCGGAACATTCCGAAAAGATGTGAAAAATCAGTATCTATGCTATCACAATCTGGAGGTGTAGCTGTATGCATAAAAGTATTTAAAAGTATTTTGGACCAGTCCAAAAAGTTTGTTTCTCAATACATTTATTCCTGTTTCATTTGTTAAATGACTGTGTGGGCTTCCCAAAGGAAAGCACATAGCCCTTACTCACACGTTGTTATGGCCCGATATAAAATGATCCACGACACGGTGATGGAGAACCTCTGCTATAAAATATACAAGTCTGACAGTGTGACAACGTAGAAAAAGCTTGTTTTCGCTGTTGTTCTAGGAACAGTTTTCTTGATCTGGAAACTGATCTCAGGTCCATTTTTAAACACAAGTGAACAGAGACCTCCATTATAGCGAGGGAGACGTAGAGAAGCTCAGAGCACGGTTCTTCCATTTGTTTTAGAGATATAGATGCCCTGCTTATCAGTGCTGGTCAAAGTGTCTACACTATTGAAGTATTTATCCCTCCATGCGTTGGGCGTTGTACACATCAAATATTATCATGGACAATCTTATTGGTGTTCTGTCACTCTTGTATTATTACTTTTTTTCTTCCTTATTAAGTAACCGAAATGATAACATGTAACAGCTTGTAACATGTTGTAAGAGTTGCACATTGGACTTTAATCAGCTGCGTGCGCATAAAACAACCTCTAAGACAAAATGATGTGTTCAGTTCTCCTAGGAGTCTTTTACACTGTACAAAATGAGCTAATTATGTGCTCATGGATTAACAGCATATGGAAGAACAGCCTTACAGGTGCCAGCGCTCCATCATAGAATTGTTACCCAGAGATTGATCATTCTGAGAGGGGGTGGGAAAATAAAACCCATACATCCACATACAAAAAGAATTCCATTTTTTTTGGACGGAGCATGAAAAAAACTAACAAGTAGACTGATTACGAACAGATGCACTGTGTTACGGGCCCCTTTTTTTTTTGTGGGGGGTTTTTTTTGGGGGGTGGTGCTAGAGGGGGCAAAAGGCGCGGCATTTCCGGTTTTTTAAAAGGGGGGAAAAGAAGCGCACAACACACCGAAATAGACCGAAATAGACCCTCTGTTTGGGAATCAGCCAAGAAAAACACCTCCACGGCTCTTTAATGGTGAAATATGAGCCCTGTGTTTCAACACACGGATTGTACCATGAGAATATATGGATGTTAATGTTGATGTACATTTGCAGACAAAACTGATTTAAAACATAATAACGTAAGCAGAAGGGGAGAAAAAAATAGATGATCGTGGAAGTCCTGTTCAGGTTTTGAGGGGTTAATTGTTGAGGGAGTAATGGGTGGCTGGTTGGGGTGTAGAAGAGAGAATGGCTGATGGAACTCTAGTAGGCCTCAATGGCTGATCCTGAGATTGTTGATCTGTGTATTACCAGTGGTACTGCTGCATATCACTCTGCCAAGAAACAGAAAAAGAGAGAGAGAGAGAGAGAGAGAGAGAGAGAGAAACTAATGGACTGAATCCAGCCAGTGCATTTTCTTGCCCAAAGTGCCAGTGCTTGGTCTAAATAGATGGCCAATTTGTAAAATCGTCTGCCTGAGCATAAGCATCTTGGGCCACTTTAATTGGTCAATTTCCCACTTGTATTGAGTGCCCAGATTGATTTATTGCCGTTTTTATGAGACTGTGGGGACCGGCGGGAACAGCTGTGCCAGACGACGGACGCACAAGCGATGTAGTGAAAACAATACGCTACACGTGGAGCTTCGGACAGCAGTTTAGAGAAGAGAGGAGAGGAAGGGGGAGTGGAAAGAAGCAACGAGAAGAGCAGAAAGGAAAACATAAGCGGAGGGCAGACAGCTGGCAATGGCAGTGTCTGGTGTTTGGCAGCTCTGTAGAAGGAGGATTTTATCCCAGCAAACAGTGCATTGTGAGCCGAACCCCAGCCCTGATGGAGCTGACACTCTGACGGAGCATGCTTGATTGCTATATTGTCACACTCGCACAAGTCTGTCGCTGATTGCAGGAGGAAAAGAGGGGAGAAAAAAGTTCAACGTATTGGTTGTGTGCTACGGCGAGTGCTACGTCTATCAGAGTTTGATGGATTGCTATCAAATGTGACATCACCCATTTACCAGTGCTCCTCATGAATAATCAGTTTATATTCTAAATATAGAGCAATCCCATGAAGAAAAAGGAGATAATGTGCTATCAGGAATAATTTGAAGGCTGACAGAATCCCGAGAACGTCGTACATCTTGTGGTGTAGATTGTAAATTCCAGTATTAATAACAAAACGCATTGACACCGACGTCATGAAAAATATCACACCAGAAAGCCTCAGGCATAAATGCGCACACTTTGTCATAAGGTTTAGCGTTAAATGGTTTCGTTTTGATGGTATCTCTTGCTTCTGACACCTTTTTATCCGTGACAGATCTTGCACATGCATGGTCATGACAGCCAAAGAGACAATTGTAAAATTACCTTCTTAACCACATACAAATGCCTGGATTTTTTTTTTTGCCCCTGAGATTTTTATTTCCACTCACTTCCTTGCTCTTGTGAACGTTTGCCAATATTTTGTGTATAGCAGTAACATTACAGCGAATCACAAGTCACTTGTAACCTGTATCATTGGCATCTTTTACAACTAAGGACCATACACCTTGAGCTGAAGTAATTATTCATGCTGTTTTATCGAGTGAGGTTCACAGACTGCGGATTATCCAGCACATGCACCAGCAGAGTTATTTGCTGCTTTATGGAAGCTTTATTCAGTAGAAATGTTTTGTAGCTCGGGGAGGTTCTGTAGGAGAGGGAAAGGAGAAAGCTGAGTGTGCCCTGATGGTAAGGCAATTCTTGGAAAATATTTAGCGCTGGAGATTATGGACGCTACTTTTCTGCAGGCATTTTTCCCGACGTTTCTATCCATGCAGGCAGGGGAGAAAGAACGATCTGTTTTTCACAGTTCACAAGATATGGCCCAGGATTAGGATGAAAGGAATTTCAGATTTCAGTCTATGTCTCTTTTCTCTGCATTTTGTTTCAATTTTGTTTCTGTCCCTCTGACACACACACCACCACACACACACCAATTGCATCTTATTTGTAAATAAAATTATAAGATCTTTGTACTGTAACCATTTAACCATTTGAAAATTCCTGAGCCACTATGGGAACATTTTACATTACACTGTATTACAGACACGGGGTATAGCATACTTCCATGTGTTTTTTCAGCAACTTTGTCAGCGCTGCATGTCCCTGTCCTCGGATTGTAACTGTATTTGCAATTGTATTGTAAATGATTGCTTTATCTAAACTGGGTGAATCATTTCACTGTAATAAGTGTAAGTACCTCTCAGTCCTATGGGGGAGAAGAGCTAAAGCATAGTGCATTATGTGGCCTACTCGGACTGTCCACAGACTCCACTAAAGCTTTAATTAGATGACAGGAAGCATACATTGTGTCTCTACATCTGTCTTGCTGCCTCTTGAAGATCTGCTGAATAGTTTTACAAAGCAGAGACTCTTCCCTTTCATATAGAGTCTTCCTCTGTCCCAGTGCTGATGAAAACATTTCCTTGAGTAGAACAGAAGATAGGTCTAATGAATCAGAGGGCTAAGGTTAGCTGAAGTATGATGTAACCCCATATTGAGGAAATAAAAAGCTGTTGCTGTAAAAGCACAGTTGCGATAGCGCCAGTGCTGGACCAATTATAAACCAATCCCAGGCTTTGGTTGCCCAGAACTAAAAGGCTAGAAAGTCGTAGCTAACGTAATGTAATAATGTATGACAAGCTAGTTTGCTAGTCTACATTATTACATACTAAGGGATTATGATTATCCTCTTCTAGCAAAGTTTCTAATGCAGCTGCTGTGGTCTGTCGTTATACAGTATATATTATTTGAGTCTAGCTATTGAGCATAATTTAAATTTCTTCGTCAAGCTTTGTACCAAACTTTAATTTCCTCTTTTTCATCATGTTTCCACATACCTGATTCTGATTAATACACCTACTAAAAAACTTTCGACCGTCAGCTAGATCACACCTCGACTATTGTGTGTAATGCACCAGGCGATGGGATTCACGTGTGCTATAGGCACAGCACCAAGGTGCGTCACACTGCTGTGAAATGCATTCAGATTAAACATACAGTAGCTACATACCAAATTTTATTTTGCGAAAGTCAGTAGGTTTTTCTTTTCTTTTCTTTTTCCAGGTTATTAAACCTACTTGTCCACGAGGTAACTACAAAAAGCCCAGACATGAACTCGATTTGTTGTTATTTCTTAGTTTAGTTCAAATTCACTTTCATAAACTTAACAAGATTAGAGGCTTGGTAAACTCTGCTCTCCACTGCACTACTGATTCAAGTGTGTGTGTGTGTGTGTGTGTGCATGTGTGTGTGTGTGTGCTCTCTGCTGATGCTCACCACACTTGCCTGCATGATGACAAACTGCCGGGCCTCACTTCAAAGCTTCTCCTCTCCTTACTGTTCTAACATATGGTGCCAGTTGCAGGCATTCTCTCATGTAAAATATTCATAATGTCCATTCAAAGCACCTGTTCAGTTTGTAACTTCATACTGTTTTCTCTGTATAGTTTAATTAAGTGTGCTACTAAATGAATTTTTTCCCCCAAACAAGCTAGTAGTGAGAAATGCATGGAAAGAGCATTGTATGTGTGTGTGTGTGTATGTATGTGTATGTGTATGTATGTGTGTGTGTGTGTGTGTGTGTGTGTGTGTGTGTGTGTGTGTGCAGTTCAGTGTAAAAATGGCACTCCATTTCTTATACTTAGCTTATCACATGGGAAAAGATGGCTAGCCTAGCTATAGAGGGCAAATCTGTTTTTTTTTTTGTTTTTTGTTTTTTTAAGGAAGAGTGAGAGACGTCCACACAAGCTGCCGTTCAGTTCTTGGATCCCTGTCTCATTCCAACCTCCCCCTCATCTCCTCTTCTCTTTTTCTCTTCATCGCTCTCCTGCAGCACTCCTCATGCACACTGGCAAATTAAAGATAAATGTTGTTAATTGAATAGGAAAAGGGCTCAATGGAGTGTTTTGTAGTTAGTAAAAGGCAAATGTGATTAAGGTGTAAAGTATTTTGATTTGTGAAGTGGTCAGTGTGAAAGCTACTGCGGAGACTTCAGCCAAGCGTGTAATGCCATACATTTTTATTCACTCATGCTGTTGAACATGTTGAAAATAAAAGAGTGCTGAAGAAATGGTCTGATCTTGAATCATAATTCCTAGGGTGTTTTACTGGGGATTTTTAAACAAAAGTTTCTGCTAATATTGTCATAGCCAAACCCCCTGTAGCTAAGTTTCTCCTTTCACACAGCACTGGCATTATGGTAATGGGGGTTTAAGATATGCATCTACTGACAAATTTTGACACCATGTGCCATGTTTTTGGTGAGATTGGCTGTGACTTTTGTAATGAAACACTGGTAAAAATCCCACAGCATATTGAGCATGTCTTTGAGAAAGTTTATTCTATTTATTATTCCTTATTTAATTGTTATATGCTTCACTATAACAGCATATATATGTGCTTACCGGTTTTATTTACCATTCTAAAGTGTTCGTTGATTTGTCCTTCTGGTGGAACCCTTAAAAATTGTTGTAGAATGTTTCCTTTTTTGAAAAATAGGTCCAAGTAGAACTCTTTTAGAAACGTAAAACCCCTTTTTTTCGAATGTAAGATTGCACAATGTTAAATTGAGCGAGTTTTTCTTAATCATAAATCAATCATGGCCAACTAGCTTGCTCAGGTTCACCAGCTGATTAAGCATAACATACTTATTATATTATTATTATTATTATTATTATTATTATTATTATTATTATAACCAATAAAGGAAATAAGAAAAATAGACAATTGTTCGTGACTCACATAAGTCAGCTGGGAAAATTCTCATTATTTTGATTTGGTCTGTGCAGGTGTTTAACCTGATTATCTGGATGACCCATACAGATTACTGTAATTTCCTGTATACATGCCTTTGAGGCTGCCAGATTTTTCTTGTGTAGGGGTGTCAAGGAAGGAATTTGTTAGTAATGTCTAGACAACTCCTTTTGAAACAGTTCAAGATTTTTTAATCAGGTAACGGAAAATGCACATTGATAGAGATAGAGATCGTATTTTGTTGCAAATTGAGTAAGTAAGAGACATAAAGTTGTGTTAAAAAATCTTGTACATTAATGAGAAAAGGGCTAAGGTTTAAACCAATCTGTTTTGTCCATTTAAATTGTGAAAATGCAGATTTAAATTGTGAAAATGTCTACAAAATGTCAATTGATAGCGTGTATCACCTTTATTAATAGGCAGTGTTTCAAAGAGGATCAAATGTGCTTGTCCAAATATGTCCAAAAAAGCCAACAATTTCCCTGGGGTGTATTCTTTCACATAACTCTATACTATTCAGACTGGATAGGACTTCCAGTCATATGTCTTTAAAGTAATATTGCAGGAGGATGGCTATATAACTATGACTAATTCACACAGGATAAGTGATGTCACAGATGGGAGTGCCTTCATGATGTATGCATGGTCGTTACACCAAAAGTTGTATGCATACTATGTACACCTGCTTGCTTTGACCTTTATTATAATTGCTTGTTGTAGGGCTTGATGCTGTGCAAGTAGTGCTTGATCACTGGTAGGTCATTAGCCTCCAGAAACATTGCTTATTTAAATGTCATCTATATACTATTGTCCAGCGTTTAATACTTTTATAGTCATTCGATCTGGTTTCAGTAGAAGACTAGAGCACTTCCTCGAGAGTCACCATACTGGAAAAAGCACTTATAGTTATATATATATATATATATATATATATATATATATACACACATACACACACACACACACACACACACACACACATATATGGGGGCGGGGATGTGATGTCAGTGATTTTGACCGTGGCATGATTGTTGGTGCCAGACAGGCTGGTTTGAGTGTTTCTGTAACTTGGAAATAACTTGCTCTTCTGGGAGTTTTACACACAGCAGTCTCTAGAGTGTTCTCAGAATGGTGCAATAAAGTAAAAACATCCAATGAGCAACAGTTTTGCGGCTGTGGTTGGAGAATGGCCAGACTGGTTTGAGCTGACTGAAAGGGTACAGTAACTCAGATAACCACTCTGTACAATTTTGGTGGGCAGAAATGCATCTCAGAACACAACACATCAAACCTTGAAACGCTGGGCTACAACGGCAGAAGACTACATCGGGTACCCCTTCTGTCAACCAAGAAAAGAAAGCCGAGCTCATCAAAACTGGACCATTGAAGACAGGATAAACGTAGCTTGATCTGATGAATCTAGATTTCTGCTGAGGCACACAGATGGTTGGGTCAGAACTTGGCACCAACAGCATGAATATATGGACCCAACCTGCCTTATGTCAACAGTCCAGGCTGGTGGAGGTAGTGGAATGGTGATGGAAATGTTTTCTTGGCAAAATATTTGCCCATTAATACCAATGAATCATCTCTTGAATGCCACAGCCTATTTAAGTATTGTTGCTGACCATGTGCATCCCTTCATGGCCACCATTTACCCATCTTCTCACGGCTACTTCCAGCATGATAATGCACCATGTTGCAAAGCAAATGTCACCTAAAACTGGCTTCATGAACATGACAATGAGTTCAGTTTTCTTCAGGGGCCTTCGCAGTCACCAGACCTTTGGGATGTGGTGGAACGGGAGATCCACAGCATGAAAGTTCACCTATAAAATCTGCAGGAATTGTGTAATGCAATCATGTCAAAATGACCCAGAATCTCAAAGGAATGTTTCCAACTTCTTGTGGAATCCATGCCATGAAAAATTGAGGTTGTTTATAGAGCAAATGTAGGCCCTACCCAGTGTTAGTATAGTGTTCCTAATAAAGTGCTCGGTGAGTGTATTTCTTCAGGTCCTTTTATAGTAAGTAAAAGTTGGTATAATCTTTCCTGAAGCAGGAACACACAGTCTGTAAAAATAAACGAGAGTCACGAATGAGATACGCCAGTAAAAAGGATGTCACCACACCTTCCCATGTAAAACAAATCCAGTCCGAATACGGATACAGACAGTTGAATGTGCTTGTAGGAGTGTACTAAGACTTCTATTCTGTATACATGAGATAACAAACATTATCCTTCACACCCAGAGCAGGGCCAGTTATACTCTTGGACTCTTTGACCTTTGACGACTATAGCATCACTGGGATTCAAACTCATTGTTAAAATATTAGGTAGATAGGGGTCCTTAGACACCTTTGCTAGAGCAGCAGACAAAGGTACACGTGACACATATTGTATGTCTACAAAGTGCCATTTCTAACGGTCGTTTTCTCTCTGTGGAATAGGGTTGATGTTTGTCTGCAAGTGCTGTGTGTTCAAAACGATGCAGAAACCACAGCTCACCTCACTTGCCACTGCTGCTGCTGGCCATCCACAGCTGATAAATCATTCTGCTCCTGTCCTCCCTAAACCTTTGTTTGCTTTTTGCAACAGCCAATCAATGGGGACTTACTTCATTTCATTGACCTGTGCATAATGTTAACTGTCTGTGCTGAGTCCCTCTCTCCTACTCTCTCCATCTCTCTTCCACAGACAGCAGGGGAGGGTTTTGAGTTGCTTATTGTTCAGCCTGGAAGAATTAATGTGCTGTGAAATTAGCATTTTATCGGACTCCAGATACAGTAATGGAGGCAATTAGAGAGCTGGGGAGAGCCTGGCACTAGTGCCAAGGTAGAGATGCGACTCCAGACAGAGATGCTTAGTCTGATAACACCTCCACCACTGCTCTGATAACACAGCTGCAGATCCTATGACACTACAAAATGCTATTGCAAATTAGTTTGAACTGGAGAAAGAAGCAGTCCTAAACTGAGTAAAATATTTCCAATATGCAGTTTCGCTACGAATAAAATGCTATTAGACTATCTGTCAAATGCTAAATGTATGGCAAAAACATTGTTTCTGGGTGCTGTTACAAGAACGGAGAAAACATTCAAATGCCCTTATTTTCAATCTATCCTGTTCCTTTCCTTTCTAGTGTTTTTTTATTATACAGCTGAACTGTTCTGAGCTCTATTCTTTCGTATGAGTACAGAGCCTGAGCTCTGTTGTGCTTTTCCGCTTATCTCACAGCAACATTAGAAAGTTGATCCACAGATTAAGAGCCGATGGCGAAAAATATCAATACCATCAGATCCGCTGAAGCAGATATGCTCTCGTTTGAGCTTCAAAAGATTCTTTGTGATAAGAAGATGCCATTACAGTGCCAAGGGTTCAATTTTATTCTTTCCAATTCAGGCTTGCACATATACAGCTTTTTCAAGAATCCTGAACTGTCAAAGTTTTGTACATGCCACATACTCGTGCTAGCATGGCATTATTGGACTCTTGAACCCTCATCCAACTTTTTTGCTAGAATAGGTCTGTTGCAACGTATACCTTTAGCTTCTATAACCTGCCACAGCTACCTCAAATATTGACAGAGTTTTGTGTTACCTTGTCTGCATTCCTGGGTGGTTCAGAGTATGATCACTGGATTCAGTGGTTTCACTTTCTTTCAGTTTATTGGACCTGGGCATGAGGCTGGACAGACTAGAGAGAATCTCAATCAAGGAGCCACAGGACTCTTACAAGACACTGCCTTGACTGTGTACAGTGACGAGTAAACAAGTGGAGATTGGACTGATGATGCCTTTCCATATCACAGCTTTGAAAGTTGAGTACACTTCCAGCAGTGTGGCTAGTGAGACCCGAAGTGCCTCTGGAACTTGGATAGATCTGACACTTGCTGACTAGGCCCCTGTCCAGTTCTCTTAGATCACTGAAGTACAGAGAGCCCATGTGAAAGCTGCACACAGTCTGTATGTCGCACTTAGACAGATGGACTTGGATTAAGATGGCATTCTGTTTGTGTAGAAATCGAGCTACACGATGAGATCCAGTCTAAAGGTTTTAAAGCCCATATTCACAATCAGACTCCAAAGCACAGTTGTTTTAGGATCAGTTTTTGCTTTTAGTACCACTAGAAACAGATGGGTAGACCCAGATCAGAGTCCCTACTACAATTTAGTCTGTAGGACTTAATGTTTGCACTAATATGCAGTGCAAGACGTGTGGCCTTCAAATTCTCCACCAACATGTCCATGAATTGTTTATCATGCTGGACTGTGCTTTTGGAAGTCCAAATGGAATATATGTCTTTTTCTCATTTCTATTTCTATGCATTGCTTAGATAACAGTTAAAGCCTAGACTTCTCTAGTTGCCCCCATGTGGGCCCTACATGGGCATTCTGATGGCTGGCACTGGGAGATCTAAGGCTTTAATCCCCCTGCCTCTCTCTCCCTCTGCTTTTCTGAGTAAAGACAGCATGACTTCTGCAGCCCTCAGGATCGAGCACAATAAGAACATTATCCTAGCGAGTGCAGCGGGGTGGCAAGACTTACAGATAATGCCCCCTCTGCTCATTTAAAAGTCCCTCGCATGCAAAGACCAAGGGGCTGGCTGAGGACAGCAACGATGAACTCCAACCAAGAGGAAGTTATACAAGCAAATACCTCACTCCTGCCCTATTTACACACTGCATACCCTGCTCAAAGATTAAGTATTGAGTTCCCCAGCATATGTGTACAGATATACTTTTTGATATTCAACCGGATGCCTCTGTCCAGTAATAGTCTGATTACAATAGGGTTGTTTTAGCTTGATTGTCTATCATGATTTAGATGTTTACATTCATTAATAGTATTAGTCAATGCTTTTTCCTTTTGACTTGCTGCTGGCGGTTGATGATTGGCTTAGTCCACAGGTCAGGGGTTGAAGGTTTTGCATACATTACATTTATTTGATCAATGTTTTGCAATCCATATAGGTACACTGCCAGTCAAAAGTTTGGACATGTTAAATAGGCTATATAGGCAGTGCTCGCCACCACCATCATCAAAACAACCAATTTAGGAAATATGGAAGAAGAATGGAGTTCATCCCAGTACAGTGAGTCCTGAGATTTGTAAGATCTCAGTTGCTCAAAACATTACTAAGACACTTTGTTGTCTTTTAGTTTGTCTGAATGTAATGAGACATTTTGTAAAATAAATAAATAAATAAAATAAAATAAAATAATGCAAGTTTTCAATACTTCTTGTAGTAATTTTTAATATTATAGTATATTTACCAATGATATACTTTATTTGTTAGTCTTGAGATGGTCAAATTTGAAGTTTTGGATATGGACTGATTGTATTTCACCATTGGAATAGTTTGAATGGCCATTGGCCTGATTTTGCACAAAGACTTGGCAACCCTGCTGCTAGTGCCATAGCCCCCAGTAACAGACCTATGGAACAAAAAAAAAGGAGAAGAAGAATGAACCACATCTGGATACTGTGGTTATTAAGTACTATGGAAGTATTTGGAGAAAGATTTTTTAATTAATTAGTTAAAGTTGAAAGGGCTTGCCAGCATATGAAAGGGTTTGTCCAGAGCTCATTGAAAAAGACATTCCCAAGCTGGAGTTTGAGGAATTGAGAGCCAAGTTTAACTTATCACCCGTTTACTTTGTATTAGCACACTGCTATGAGGCCAGACATTTGAGGCTTCAGCAGACATTCAGCAGAGGAACGGTCGGTTCTGAGGTCAGGTCTGCCTTTAGGATAAGGCTACACATATCGTTTTGTTTAACAGCAAGGCAAATGGTGTGTTTACCAAATCCTCAGTGGAGGAATCAAGCCAGGGGAAAATCCACCTAAATGACTGTCAGATGTAAAGCAGATGTGTTGAAATGAAAGAAGCCATGTTTGGGTGTACTTTGTAATTTTGCTCTACTCTGTCTGAGGACAAAGCGATTAAGGCAAGCGAGGTGTGAAGTACTAAAATAATGAAGATATTCAATTCAATGTTATGAATACATTCCAAATATAATTTTTTCTAACTTATAAATGTACTGTATCCCTATTACTAAAGTTCATTGTGTTCATGGTGTCTACATACTTTTGGCTATATTACTGATTAGATGATGATAGCATAAAAAGCATAAACATTCATATATGAACAGTGGCATAAGCACATCTTTAGGCTTCTTCCCAACCAGTGCACCACTAATGCACATTTTGTATGCAGAGCAGTCACACCCTTATCACTCGAATTACCCAAAAGTGCAGCTCTGGCAGTGTAGATAATAATACGAATAAGCCTTGACCAGAGTGGATCTCCTGAGTGTGTGTTGTATTAGTGCTAATGACACCCAGCTGAAGTAGTTCCCTCTCTGTCAGGGAGCATCAGTAAACAGTGGCAGAATGAAAATGTTCTGTGTAAACCCATCTCCCACAGTACACCAGCCCAGAATGAGAGTGGAGCAGGGCCAGGTCAGCATTAATTACACATACTACTGGGAGCAGGAGAGAGACTACACGCTTACTTTACCACAAATATTTATTCTACACCATGACCCGATAGACCGAGAGGGAGAGCGAGCAAGAGCACGAGAGAGAGTGGACTCTGAGAGAGCTGACATGTCAGAATACAAGCACTGCAGGGTTAAAAGTTTTGTTACTTTGATGGTCGTTACACATGTTCTTCTCCTTCAACCCCATGCAGAGCCAACATTTCTCTCAAAAAAAATTGGCCTTTCTCATTTCAGTTATATACTGAAATTCTCCTGAACCCTCATGCATTCTCTAACCAAATTTATACAATTTAACATCACAACCCAGCAAATAAAGCGCTCAAATAATAATAAGTGAGTATAATCACCAGTTTGCAGAGCTGTCAAACATAATCATTGCAATGCATTGCTATAATATATCTGGTTTTTGGGATTTCGGAGATATTTAAAAAAAAATGTGTGCAAAATCTACTTGTTGAGAAGTAAACAAAGTCATTCAGATTTTTCACAACGGGACTGATAGGCAGTTCTCAAGCATTTTATAAGATACTGAAAGCTACCTCAGAGAAGGTATTTGTCTCAGGAAAGGGTGATAATTTCGTTCTCACTGTGATTCATTCAGCTATGCCCAGCACAATTACCATGACAGGCTACTGTAACATAGCTAACACAAGAACTTACCTAGTCTTTCATTTATAATGTATGTTTATTTTCATGCTATCAAAAATACCATAAAAAGGCGCTTTTTTAAAAAAAATTCCCAAGCTGTGTAAATTAAAATTGGAGCATACGCAGTTGAATTGCCATGCATTGATAACCAGAGACGTCTCCGCCCAGTGTGCATGGAGTTTGCATGTTCGCCCTGTGCTTTGGGGGTTTCCTCCGGGTAGTCCGGTTTCCTCCTACAGTCCAAAGACATTCGTTGTAGGCTGATTGGCATTCCTAAATTGTCCGTGGTGTGTGAATGGATATGTGAATGTGTGCGCGATTTGGCCCCTGCGATTGGTTGGTATGTGAATGGATATGTGAATGTGTGCGCGATTTGGCCCCTGCGATTGGTTGGTATGTGAATGGATATTTGAATGTGTGCGTTTGCCCCCGAGATTGGTTGGTACAGGTCCAGGGTGTCCTCTGCTTTGTGCCCCGAATTCCCTGGGATAGGCTCCAGGCTCCCTCACAACTTAGTGTAGGATAAGTGGTATGGAAAATGGAATGGATGGATGACAACAACAGAGTAGTGCTTTGGTTCAGATGTAGATCTGTTCGATGTGGATAAAAATAGGTTTTGTTCAGTGGCAAGTGTCATTGCAAGTCAGTACAACGTGGTTCTGATTACTCACCTTTATCCAGTCCAGTAATGAAACTGAAATTTCTATCCTAATGGAAGTGGTCTCTTTGAGGATCACGTGTATGAAAAAGATCTCTATCCACTTGAACACCTATGGGAGATATTGGACTGGTATGATAGACAACGTCTTCGCCATCATCATCGAAAAACCAGTTAAAGGGAAAATCTTTTGGAAGACTGGTTTTCATCTCTCCGGTGCAGTTTCAGAGACTTGAAGAGTCTATAGCAACCAAACTTGTAGAATCTTGTAGTAACCAAGAGCGAATATACAATAATCACTTCTTTATTTCATTTTATTTAGACTATACAATTTTTATGAGTTAGTTCATTCATTTTATTTTAATAAGCTCTACCCTTTTTTTTCATTTAATTGATGAATTGTTGATATATTGGTTGGATGGTATATATTATTGATTATTAGTCTGTCAGTTGATTTATCAGTTGATTATTGATTAGCACAACCTGAATTACAACCTGGTATTGTGTATAGTATAGGCATTAAAGAGTTAACTTTCCCATCCCTCTTTTCATGATGCAATGTCGTCTACTATGTCTGTCTGACACGCTGCTAGGTGATTCTCTCCCAACATTGTATCATAATTTAATTCCTTCTTTTGGATATTCTTTAATCTCTTATCTTATTAATCTTTTAAAAAAAGCTGTATTTTGTGCCTGGGGCGGCAGAAGTGGAATTTGTGTTTAGTGGATTCCAGCTCCCTGATGAGAAGTGCTAAATGAGTTTGGAGGCTGCCTGAATGCTCTATAATTGTGGTGAGGCTCCTCACCTCGGAACAATTAGAGATGCAGCAGCTCTGTAGAGACCGGTGGCCGACCGGGAGAGATCTTTAGAGTGCGGGCGACCACACCACAGAGATGTTGTGTGGTTGTTTTTTTTCTCCTTATGATGACCACTCTTTTTTATCACTCATTTTATTCTCCTCCACATTTCTCCTGCCTGACTGCCCAGCAGCTGTGTAGGTTGGATAACTCAAGGTCGACATTGCATGCTCCACTCTGATCAATCTATTACCCCTGTCAAAGTATAGGATGAGGGGTTTGTAAGGGCTGCCAACTTCACTTTTTACTACTCCTCTCACTACTCTGCAGTTACGTGAACAGATAGTTAAGTCAAAACTGAGCCTTGAGCCTCATTTCATTGAGAGTCTATGACCTTACCAAATAACAGACTGGATTCATCAGCAGTATTTCACTATAGAAATGCCTAATAAATATCTTCTTTCTGATTCATCCATATTCATGTTTAAAGTGGGATCATGTGTTCATGATCATGATGTAATATTTTACTGTAGATAGGATTACATACAAATAGTATGAACAGAAAAGAGCAATAAATATGCTGGCTTCGACAGTGGAGGAGCTGTCCTGTGATAATGTGTGGAAGGACTGAGGCATAATGAATGGATGAGTGGCAGATATTAAAGAAGCATGTCTGGCCCTAAGCCAGAGGCCACATGGGGGATGAGAGAGTAATAGGCCATTCAGAGGGTCAATCTATGTGAATGCAAATATTTATACAAGCTGTTAAAGCACCACTTTCGTCTCCTGCCCACTCCATTCAAATTAAGGTGCAAAGCAGTTCTTTTCCTAAAGGCAAGAGCGGAAAAGGAAACAGGAAGGAGTGTTTGTGTGGATGTAGAAAGAAGGAGAGGGGTCAAGGTGAACGTGAGTTACTGGCTTTTTGGCACAACAGTATAGAGTAGTGTAGAAAGGGCTTCTTTTATTTTTATTTTTTTACATTTCAGATGCAGATTTTTTTTTAGGCTTATATCCCCTCAATGACAAGTCAGAGGAATTTCACACTGTCACAGCCATTTGCAGAAGGACAGAGATGCAAAATAGACACAAATAAATAGACATAAGATGTGTTGAGTCACAATATATATTTGCATCAATATATAAACACTGTAAAAAATTTAATCCTAGCAAGTGAGAATATCTTGAATATGGGCAAATTTATCTAATATTTCTTATTAGGAGATTATTCTAAATCAAATATAAGATTATTCAGCATGTTTTAGAGGCTTTTACACATTTAGGTTTGATATTTTTCTTATTCAATTTGCAGATAATTTAGCGCTTCTTTCTAGAAATAAATGCTTAAAATCATAAAAATGATCTGTCAATGGAACAAAACAATTACACACTTCAAATTAGTAAAAAATAAAATGTCTAGAAATAATCATATGTTTGGTTTACTGTAATCTTATAGGAAAGACCACTTGAATTGGACACATAAATACCACATAAATTGGACTAAATTCAATATATATCAAATATATATTATATTTTTTGGAATATTAAAGGACTATTCCAGCTTTTTCAAACCTAATTCTGTCTTTCTCACTTGTAGCATATGTGCGATTACCAAAGTCACTAATTTCAGCCCATTTCCCCATCCTAGGAATGTAATTGAGTACAAATACATTGTTTGGAATGAAGATATAATCTGTTCTAAACAGATACAAACACAGATATGAATCAGAGGCACACTATTAATTTTGTGCATTTGATTTGTTTTTGCTTTTTGCTTGCCAGAAAGCTTCACAGGACATCTATTTGAGACGAGAGATGTGCATTGAGAATCAGATGTAGTAAGAGTATGACTGGGAGCTGTGTATGAGTATGAGTGGGTGCTGTGTACTTTCCTGTGAGAGGTCGTCGGATATCAAGCAGGGACAAAGAAAGACCACATTCATTAACATGAATTTACGGTGCTGTGCGATGCATTTGGAGCATCCTTAGTAACTTAGTAACAGGGCCGTACTGCTTCAAATTAGGCTACTAGTATATTTAAAGGGGTCATATCATGATTTTTAAATGTTTTTAAACTGTAATTATTTTGTTTATTGGGTGTAATAGAAACGTTTAATGTGCTTTAATGTTAAAAAAACACATTGTCACATACAGTACATTATTGCAGTGCCTTTATTCACAGGCTGACTGAAACGCTCAGATTTCTCCAAAGCCCCTCCTTCTGAAAATCCCAGAGTGCTCTGATTGGCCAGCTGACTTGTTGCGTCGTGATTGTCCAAAAACCTCAAGCGTTTGTCGGAAATGTAACACCCTTTGGGTTAGCTTCAGCCTCCAAGGCTTCTGAAACAATTCTAAGCTCCTAAGCAACATGTCGGTTTTACTGTATCAGTTACTGTATCAGTCAGATTCAGAAAATGTGGATGATCAAGCAGAACCAACTTAGCAAACACGACTTGAGCAGAAGGTTTCACAGTGGTAAGTTTTTATTTTGTAACTCTCTTACCTTTCAGATGTAAATGATGACACCCCACCGGTGGGCCGCCGTATTATAAAGTGCAAAACTATGCTTCTGCGTGTACATGGGTACTCATGCGATATATCTTTGGAAAGCTAACATTCTTGTGATTCAATTGATATAAACAGTTTCAAGATACAATTAAAACAGCAGCTATAATCAACATCTGTCTGACCACCAACATACAAACACCCGAGGCAATTTAGCACACTTTAGCTAGCACGTTAGCAGAGGTCTAATACTGAGCCGTGGGCCACAGCACAAAACTCCACATTTGAACAGTCAATAGCAAACACTTCATAAAACAATAAAAGATACGTACAGGTTCTGATTCAGAAGCACAAGATTGTCCGAGCAAAGTGGGAATTGCCCCACTTTTTATGAGTCGTTTTTGTGTGTAGCATTGTGGGTTGTACTGCTCAGGAACAGCATTATAAATAAACAGTAACCACTGATTCCTAAATTCGTCCGTTTTCGGAAGGGGTTCTGCTTACGACCGAAACACATCTCCACGACGACATGCTGCCCGAATTCACTGAAGCCTCGCCTTCTTTGTTCGCGCCTTCCTTTGGGCGGGATTATGCTAATAGTGCAGGCTGTGACGTAGACGTTTGCAGAAGTAATATCTGGCCTCTGTGTTCTCTGTTACATAGAATAAATTCCTTTTGGGGAGACTTATACATGCACAAACAGATACATTACACACCCAAACAAAAGGAAAAGATTACAATCATGATATGACTCCTTTAAATAGAACCAACTACATTTGTTAGTAAATATTACAGGTAAGTAACAGATACAGATACTGAGACAGATACAGATAGTGTTATTGCGATACACCACTACCCTGTACTGGGATCGGATTGGATACGCTGTTATTCAAAACTCAATTATAATGGAGATCTTTGGGAAGTTGATAGTTCTGTTATTTCTTAGTGCAGCAGCCATCAAATTTCTTTTCTGTGGTAATCACCTATATCTTACACATGCACTACATAATTTTTTTAATGCTTTAATTCTGTAATAATAATTTAATTAATTTAATTTATTTGCTTCTTCTCATGCATCAGTGGTATCTGAGTATAACATGTGCAGAATGTTTTCATCTGTCATTTTTTCTTTCTTTCTTATAGACACCCTTTTTCCCCCTCTACTCCTGTATACAGAGATTAGGTAGCACTCCACAGAAATGGCACATTAAAATAAGTGACTGCATTGAATTCCAAGAATGTTGCTGTGATTATGCTTATGCTGCAATACATTACTTAGATTTATAAACATTTTTAAATCACCCGAGACGCTCTTTGGTGACGTGAACCGTAAACATACAATGAGACTCCTGTATAATAATACACAAAATGATGCCGTGTATCCTGAGTGGCCCAGGTCAGTGAAATGAGAAACATAATGTGTATATGTGTATATGAACTTGGGTATGCAAGAGACAGAGATCAGGCATGCTCAGATTAAGCCATCCGAAGAGAAGTGAAGTACTTCAGTTGCTGTTTGAGTACTGTAGTAGATGTGAAAAAGGTTGCGTCATATAAGAGAGTGTTGCTGTGTTGGAGATGACAGCAATGAAGCCACACTCACCCTAAATATTTTGGGCATGTAACAGGTAATGAAACGTGAAACAGAGATGTAACTTCATCTTTACTCTGACTAGAACATGCATCATTCAGTTCAAAAAAGCACATGCCCTGTTTCTGTAAACCATCCAATATTATACTGCATTAATTAATAAACCTCTGAAGAAATAGGTGCTACATCCATTCATCTATCCATCCATCCATCCATGTACCGCTTATCACATGGTCAAAGGGAGGCTGGAGCCTATCCCAAGGGACTCCCTGGATGGGGTGCCAACCCATCACAGGGCACAATCAGACCCCCCACACACACACACTTACTTATACCCATTCACACATTATGCACAATTTGGGAATGCCAGTCAGCCTGCAACACGTCTTTGGACTGGGGAGGTAACCGGAGGAAAGCCCTGAAGCACGATGAGAACATGCAAACTCCATGCACACAGGGCGGAGGCGGGAATCAACCCCCCAACCCTGGAAGTGCGAATGGATCTCATGTGCCCATTATAGGTGCTTTCGGTGGTGTACAGAGGTCAGCGTGGGCACTCTGACCGGTCTGCAGTTACACGGCCCCATACACAGCAAGCTGCGAATTCTGTGGAATTGGACCAGATGGGCTAGACTTTGCTCCCCATGCACATCAGCGAGCCTTGGGCGCCCATGACCCTGTCGCCGGTTCACCGGTTGTCCTTCCGTGGACCAATTTTGGTACTAACCAATGCGTACTGGGAACAGCCCACAAAACCTACTGTTCTGGAGATGCTCAGACCCAGTGGTCCAGCCATCACAATTTGGCCCTCGTCAGAATCGCTTAGATCCTTACGCATGCCCATTTTTCTTGCTTCCAACACATTAACTTTGAGAACCGACTGTTCACTTGCTGCCTAATATACCCCACCCCTTGACAGGTGCCACTGTAACGAGATAATCAATGTTCTTCACTTCACCTGTCAGTGGTTTTAATTTTATGGCTGACGGTTAATCAATTTACATTAAAGTTATTTACACAGAAGGTGATTTCTAAGACTTTATCTCACTACATTTCCTCTGTACCTATCAGTTTTCATTTGATCTTCCACTGAAATATTTTTCTTCCGCTAACTTATAGGCAGAATTAATCATTCCTTGTATGAGGCATGAAAATGAGTGAGTCTTTGTGGAACCAATCACATTTGATTCACATATCGTTTCATCTCTGTGCGCTGGATCAGGCCGTCCTGAGGTACGTACTCTCTCAGCGGCTGTCTGATTTTAATTGAAATAAGGACATGCATTTTATGGCCGCTACTGTCTAAGATAGACTCGGAGCAGAAGGTTTGATGTCGTTCTGTATTGTGCATATGTGTGAGTGCCTAGTGTAGCATCAAGCTTTCAGGCTTTATCAAATTAAATTTAATGTAGACCCTGTAAGGCCGTTATTACAGCCTCTTTCTTTTCTGTTAGTGGTTATGTACTACAATATCTCTTTCCCTCTCCCCTCCCTCTCTCTCTCTCTCTCTCTCTCTCTGTCTAACTTACTTGATGTTCATTATATCATCATCTGGCAGCCATATCCCTTTCCTGGCACCCACTGGAGCATGTGAGAGCAAAAGAGAGAGAGGGTTAGAGCGCAGATGCTGCATCCATGAAATGACAGCCATTAACTAATCAACTGCAGTTTATGTAATTGTTGAACATCTTTCGAAGCAAATTGTGTACATGGATTATTAACTGCATAAAAGCAAACATTTCCCCTTCCCTTTCTCCCACTCTCTTTCTCTCATGGAGAGAGAGAGAGAGAGAGAGAGAGAGAGAGAGAGAAAGAAACACATATTTTGTGGACTCCATGGAGTTGGCCTTCGCGGCATCAATAATAGCTTGAACATAGTCTGGAGCTGAACAAAACATCTTTTATAGATATGATTACTTCATCACTGGGTGTAGGAGTAGGTTGAATAGGATAAATTAGTATAGAATTTAGGATTTTGGCATTACTTTGTTTTCCATTAGATAACCGGATTCATTTTATCTTCCTCTCACTAAACATATTATGTGAGGACAGAATAGAGCATGTAGAGTAGAGGCGCTCTCTCGTTAGAGCTATGTAACATTAAAGCTGGTCAATTAATAGTTCTTCCACGCTCATTGTAGGTTTCGAGTCTAGCCATGAACGCTTGTGGATGTACATGTCGAAGACGGGAGTTTTTCTCTTGGAAGTAGTCGGACAGTCTGATGTCAGAAGATGTTAGATCAGTTTCTGCTTAAAGCCTTTAGTGGTCATCAGGGAGGATTAAGCGTAGCAGTGCAGAGCTCTCTGATTCCCTGAGTGCTGCCTCAACCCATCATCCCTGCTTTCTCAGCGACTCGGGCAGAATATAGACACAGTGATCTGTGCACGGCAAATGTACTACATGTGCAGCACATCTAATCATGATTCAATCTAGTGAACTGAATTTGGTCATAGCATTCACGCACACACACATTCACATACACACACCATCAGACGGGCTCGTGAGAGCTGAATGGCTCCAGTTCATTTAAAGCCGCACACAGGGACCAGTGGGTAATAACTGTTCCTTATGTTGTGCCATGAATCTTATTTATTGAGCATAAAGTGCTTTTTTCAAACCACAGTTTACAGCCTCCATTTAAATCTCATCTATTTTATGTGGAGCTGGCACCTGGTATTCCCTCCAGCGATGTTTAAAAAAGCTCCTCAGGATAGCGCAGCCCCATCACTATGAACATATCTTTAGAGCTCCTGAACTCAGCTCATTTGAAGCGAAGACCTCCGGGTCTGCCGCTGGCCTCTTGGTCATCTAATGTGAGTTGCATCTCCCTTTTTCTTGAACTCCATTTATAATCATGGGGCTTTTTGATGAGGCATGGATTGCAGTTGGGAGTGTCGACTATGTTGACATCACTGGCACGAGGTCTCAGATGGCAGGGAAAGAGGGTGAGAGCAGTTCTCCCATGCTGCAGATTTATCCACGCTGTCTGACAGTTTAGGAGTGCCAATGCCAACACTCTGTGTGTTTGTGTGTGGTGATACTGGCACTGATCCATCCTATAGAGAATGGTTGGCCTTCTTCTACCTCCCACCTCCATCTCTAGGCCCCTCTACCGCTCATTCTTTCTCCTGGTGTCTCCTCTTACTGCTTTACATGGCCCATTGTGACGTGAGGCCATGATTTGTTTCTGTGTTTGGAGTGTGTTTTTTTTTCTACGCCAGCAGTGCTCTACTGACCTACTTCATCTTAATCCCTTGATGTGACTTTAATAGACTGTATGTAAGGGGAGGGGAAGAAGGGTGTCTCTGAGTGTGAGGGGGAAGAAAGGGGAGATTGAAAGATCGAGACACTGTACAAGGGAGATAAATGAAATGGAAAGAAGAGATAGATGAAAAACACACACACACACACACACACAGAGAGAGAGAGACACAGAGAGAGAGAGAGAGAGAGAGAGAGAGAGAGAGAGAGAGAGAGAGAGAGAGAGAGAGAGAGAGAGATTTCCTGGTAATGCTTTGGCCAGCAAATGAATTTGATGCTGTTATGTAACCTTCATCCCTTATAATCACATCATCGACTTTGTCAGGCGCTGAAAATAGAGGGATTGTAGAGTGGACTCACTAGAGAGGTGATTACAAATGACCAATCACGTTTACTTACCCTTTAGTGTTTAATACAAATATATTTTAACGTTTAATGCAGTGAACTTGTTTCAAAGCTCATTGTGTCAAAAGTTTGTGTTCCCATTACAAGCTAGCACCTAGATGTGCACATCCACAGAAGTCTGCAATCTTCAAGATGGCCAGCTACGTTCATATATAAAAGGAACCAGACACTGTGGTTTGGGTAGTGTATGCTCACTCCTTCTAGCCCGAGGTAAAACCCCACTAGAAGGGAGAATGTAAGTGGAGGAAGCAACCATGATAAAATCTTGCTCATGCAAGCATGATAGGATCTTGACATTTGTTCCTGTTGTGCAGGTAATTAGCTCACAAAATCTCCCAGCACCCCATATCCCTGATCAGATACAGTCTGTCAGCCTGTCTTTCTACACTTCAACCTCAAAAATGTGTTGTTTCATTTCATAGCCAATGTGCAAGAGTACACATCAACAACAACAACAATGATAAAAATCACTGCCCAGTTACTTATAATACTTATTGTATATATATATATATATATATATATATATATATATATATATATATATATATATATATATATATATATATATATATATATATATATAAACTTATGTTTAATACCAGAGTGAAAAGTAGGGGTGCTGTAAGCATGGGAACTGGGAGAATGTGAACAGTGGGCCTCAGTGGAACACAGGGAATTAGAATTTCCCAGGAGATGTTCAGAGCATCCGAAAAAATGTTCAGAGCATCCCAGCATCCAATCTGTCAAAGGGCAAAAAAAAATCTTACTTTTGCCCCTGTTGATGAGTGGAATGAGATTAGAAAGATGCATTTTGGGTTCACAGGGTAAAAGTAAAAGGTTGAGCTTTGTGTTGCATTTAAGCTACTCTACACTCCGTCACATCACCCATGAGTTCCTGTTAAGCTGATAAAAAGGTCATTTCACAAGCCACACTTGGCTAGTGCAGGAGAGATTTCACCAGTCAAAGTGGGCAAAAAAAAGGTGACCTGAAATGCATACTCGTGTACGTGTGGTTTGCCAAGATTTTGATAGATTTGGACATACATCAGATATTTGTGGGCGGAGCGTCTGAGGTTGAGACTAATATGAGAAAAACCGAGTGCATTGATATCACATCAGCATGAGTAATCTCTCACAGCTAAAGTCTTTAGCTCAAGATCCAATGGCCTGTCTAAATTTATAATATTGATTGCGCTTTAGGAGTGATCATCAATACCCCTTGGCTCTGAGATCTGTCTCAAATGTGAGTGTAAGCTAACAGATAAAAGCTGATGGCATGGGATAGAATTAGTCATGATGTATTTTTCAGACCTGGCCAGACTGAAGGCCTAGAAAATAATTCTTTCCCACATTGTGTCTTATATCCGCTTTCCTTCCCAGCTTCAGGCTGGAACACTGCCAGATATAGTGTGTTGATAGGAAGGGGGGAACAAGAGGAAGGGCAAAAAAAAGACTGAATTGGTAGGGTAAGTGAGATATAGTGCTCAGCCCTGTTGTTTATCCTTGTCACTGAATTGTATGGCACATATATCATGTGTGTGTCACTAAACACACTCCAGAGGCAACTGTAATTGCATTAATTTCAGTCAGTACCACATGTAGTTCCATTCTATTGCTATTTAAGCTAAAGTGACATTACACTTACTATTGCTTATCAACTAAGTTGTCTGAGTGTGTCTTCAGCAATGCCATTAGCTTGTAGGAGCGAACCAAACCTGCCGAGAGAGGCTTTACCCCTCTCAGCAGGCTCTGTTTGAATTAAGTTAGTAAGCCTTCAGTGCCAGGTATTGGCTCAGACAGCCGAAAAGGGGAGGGGAACAGTGAAAATACGACAAGAAGCAAATAAATAAATAAATAAATAAATAAATAAATAAATCTGATGTATCGAGTTAGCTCATACTTAGCGGGAGAGCAAAAAGGGAAGCAGTGATGCGTGAAGCTGTATTATCAAATACAGATTTCCTGGCAAGCTCCAGAGACTCGTTCTGCTGCCGGCTTGCGCCAACTGGCAGCCTGCAATCTGGTGAGTGAGACTACCATGATGCTGATAGGCTGTCAAGCTGGTCAGCTGAAGCTCATGGGAGAGGAAAGTCGTTCCAGACGCCGTCATCAGGTTTGCACAGATACACCCTGACGCTTGGTTATGGGCTCCTGGAACATTCTCTGGAAGTGCTGTTTTGTGTCAGCATGTTGCATTGATTGTCTTTTTCTCAGGTGTCATTGGGGTCATTCGAAAGAAGTCATCTAAAAAGCTTTCGCTCTCTCTTTCAGTCTCTGATTTTCAACAAACCAAAAAAACTTTCTGTGTTTTGTCTCTTCTGCCAAGACCAATAAGCAGGTAAAGGACATTGTTAGCGAAAACATGAGCGATTCCTATTCCGCTTGCAGGTTTTGCATGCTGTCTCTTGTTTGTAACTCTGAATAAAAACAGATGCATGTATGACAGCACCACGCAGGCCCGGAGAGCGAGAGCAGGCTCTGCCTCCGCTGTGGCTCGTCTGGCTGAAAACAACAGCTTGACAAATGCACGAGGACCAGGTACTCGCATCTGATTCTCACACAGCCATCCCCTGCTTTTTATCAGACGTTTATCAGTTGTGATGAGCAGGGGGGTTGGCTAGATCCTGTTCTCCCTCAGGCAGAAAGCTGCCAGTCCCTTGGGGAAACAGAGCTTTTGGGTGCTGAGGTATAGCGAAGGCTAAAGCCCGCTCTGACAGGACCGATTCGAGACGCTCGGCCAGACAGGGTTTGTTCCCTTCCTGCCACTTTACATCCACTGCCTCTCCGTTTAATTAGAATCACTTGTCATGTCCCGTATATCACTTAGGCCTGGCTGTGGCAGCTGTCAGCTAAAGAAATGTGATAGTTATTCATTGGCTCGATAGCCGTGCAACTGCAAGGTCGCAGGACAGAATGCACCTTGAGATAACTGGCCGAGTTGTGTGTTAGTGCGTGGCTGGAGAAGGAGTGTGTGTATGTGTGTGAACCATAGGCAGAGAGAAATTAAGAATAAATGGAAAAGAAAGTGAACAAAAAAGATATAAATCTTGACACACATGCCAGTATGGTATGATTAATGGAAAAGCATTTTCATTCTTTACATCCATTAGGCAAATCTCTTAAGTCTATTTAAACCACAGCACTGTTGAATTCTCGATTCTGATTGGTCAGGAGGTGGTGATTAACTTTCTATAACAGCAGCTCTGACAGTAATTCCAGCTTTAATATATGGTTTACAGGATTATGTTAATGTACTCTTTCTAATACGTTATCGTTTCTATAGTAACTTCAACAAGGAACTGTATGGTGGACACTCCACATTGGCTGATTCAAAAATGTTTACAATTGTTGATATAGTGCTGTTTTCTGTAAGAAGAAGTGGGGGTTTTTTTTGTTTGTTTTTTGGTGGGTTAACCATTTTTGTAAGGAGTCCCCAGTATAAGCAATTTGTAAGAGTCAGAAATAAAGCTTTAAGTAAACTTTAATATTTAAAACATGAAGTCTTTGTGGGTTCTCAGCTGGTGAGGAGACTGTTTATAGCTGCTATAATGTAAGTTAAATCTAACTTGTTTCACAGACGTTCCACAACATTAAACGTAACTAGAGACAAATAAAAATGTGATTTTTTTTTTAATCAGTGGAGAATTGTTAACTTTGGCCAAATGTTGTGGGATAAGATGAGTAAACCTCTAAAGGGAAAGCTTTTATAGGAAAACGATCAACTTCAAGGTGATCACAGCCCTCCATCTCATGTCAGGTTGCATCATATCACCCCTGTGTTGAATATTTTCCTAAAACAGCATACAGTACATGAGCCTATTTATATTGCAAGTTTAATCACCAGGTTGAATCATTGAGGATACATTTGTTTCTAATAAAATGAATGTGTGTGAACAGAACCACTTGCCTATAGTGTGTAATCTGATTAGGTCATAATGTTTTCTTTGGAGTTCTAACACACATGCATGTGACAGAACTGTGTGCTTTATCAGAACTAGTGCTTTTGGAAACCACCAGAAATAAACCTTTTAAAAGCTTTTTTTCAGCTATTTGCAGGCTGTCCATCTAACAAAGGGATGGGATAGTAAACAAGTATTAATAGGTAGTAGTTTAGTAAAATGTTAGCATGCTTCAACTGATGTTCGAATGTTGCAGTTTTCATTGTCACGTTATCTGCGCGAGACTATATCGGATCACAGCGCATCAATTTTTCGACAAACAAGTTTTCACTAACTGACAAGAAACGTATAACGTCATTCATTCCTTCATTCATCTCCTCTAATTACTTTATTCCAATCAGTGATCCAGCAGATCCAGGGCCTATCCCAGAAATACTGGGCACACGGCCAGGATACACCCTGGATGGGACTCTGGAATGCACACACACACACACACATTCAAACACTCATTCACACCTACGGGCATCCAATCCACATACCAGCATGTTTCTGGGAGCTGGGAGCTCAGGTTGGATGTAAAATATGAATGTGGAACCGAGATGAGAGAACAGGTAAGGGGTTAGTCAATACATCACGGATTTGTTGAAGGCTGGTTTATGCTTTCTTCTAAAAATGTTTCGCCAAGCCTATTGAAGGTCAGAAAAGCACTTAAGATGGAGGCAGGCATGCTTAAAAAAAATCACTCTCTGATACAGAAGTATCTGAACGTTCCGCCTAACTATTCAGGGACTGGTCAATAGTGATGTAAGAAGGGGATGGAAATTGACAGGGTTTCAACTTGAATATTTTTGAAAACATGCTGTCTGAGCACGTTGGCCATTTGTGGCATTACATATAGCAAAACTTCTTATGTAACTCCATTTCTCAGTAGCAAGGTGGGCGTGTAACATTTAAGGAGATAACCTTTTTTAGGAAACCCACATGGGACACAGGGACAACATGCAAAATTTCACATAGACAACTATGGACCATGGAGCTGCCCCAAACTTAAAAGTGTATGTTAAATAGTTAAGATAATGTTAAGAAATTATGTAGTCAAGACTGCTCTTTTACTCAGTCAGCAAGATAACTTTATCATTAGTTTAACTCCCAGCGATAAATAACAGTCAAGCTCCCACCTTGCTACTGAGAAGTAGCAAGTAGTTTTGCCGCTAATGACGAATGTTGCATCTCAGACACATTTGTGTCGAAATCCCTGCCAATTCCCATCCTCCTCTAACATCAGTACTGACAAGTCCCTGAAGGTGGCATGTTTGGACATTTCTGTTTCAGAGAGTGATTTCATTTTTTTTAAGTGTGCCCCATCTACCTTTCCTGACCTTCAGAGTCTTGAGGAATGTGTGTAGAAGAAAGTAATAAACCAGCCTTCAACATATCCATGATGTCTTCACTGACCCCTTATCTGTTCTCTCATCTCTGTTCCACATTCATATTTTACATCCAGCCTGAGCTCTTGCTACCAGGCAGATACACACACCCACACACACACACAGCAGCTCACTACTAGGTGGTGTCATTGCTGCTGTTGTCCTGCTGTTGCGTGCTGATCTGTCCATCTCTCCACTGGCCTCTGTAATTGCACCCAGCAGTTCTGTAGCTCTCTCTCTCTCTCTCTCTCTCTTCCCGCTATCCCTCCTTTCTTTCACCCACATATCATCAGAAAGGACACACATTTTCCTTTGTCTCATTCTCTCACTCCTCACGCGCCTCACTTTTTTTCCCACTTATTAGTTATCTATCTCTCTTTCCTTCTTCTCTACTCCTCTTTCTATTTCTCTCTTTCTGATCATGGATTGGTTTTGGTCAGCATCCCCCTTACTGCATCTCCCCCAGCCACTTTCCTCATATTAGCACCAGAGGCCACATTGAGCAGGCAGATATGCATTGGCTGCCACTGCCTGTGAAAAACGAGCTTTGGAAAGGCAATAAATTGCATCCAATTTAGAGATGAAGGCAGAAATAAATTTCTCTTTTTCGAAGACTGAAGAAAGAGAAGGGAGAAGCGGGGTGGGGAAGGAAACGAGGCCTCCAGATAATTTCATCTCCACCTTTTATTTTTCTTGGCAAAATATTCTTTTGAAAATTTCCCTCCTGTATATATTCATTTAGAATTTGTACAATAATTTGAGCTTCAGTGTTCAAATAGCTTTTTTTTTTTCAGGTCATGAAAATAATCACTTTTGCCTTGGCTGGCGTTCTGCATCTCAACTCAATAATATGTTTTGACTCAGAGGCAGTATTTAGGAGAGAAAAATTAATCAGACATGATTTGGCATAGACACTGTTTTTTTTGCTTCTGCTTCTTCTTCTTCTTCTCCCTCCGTTATTCTACATCCTTATTGCATTAAACTAAATGAACTGTCTAAGAGACTTAAGTTCTCCCATTGTAGAGCTGTTGAAGATCCAGCAAATGAGCGCTTGTGTGAGGTGGTTTCGGGAATGATTAAAGGAACTGTCTGCTAATGACCACATGAACATTCCTCTTCCTTACTAACTGCCTGTTTCTTAAACGCGTCCAGAAGCTTCCATTCTCTCACTTCGGCACACAGCTAAATATCTTTTGAAGTCATGAAACAAATCAGCGAAACACATCAAACTGAATTGCTTTGCGTCCTAACAAATATACAAAGTTGAACCTTCTGTTCTTCTCCCTCTACAGTGAGAATACAAGCCTCACGTGTACTTTCAAAGCCTAAAGGGAAGTTGAAATTTGAAATCTGGTGTGTTTGTGTACAGGTGGATAAAGAGTTGTGGGCCATATCTTGTATTACCCTTGCTGACAAACAACAGAGGGAATCGCGAGGGGGAAGCACTCTAGAGGAATGTTGCTCATATTGCTTTCTCGCTCCCCATGTTTCCACTCACTTAAAAGGAAAAAAAAAAGTTTAGATTCCTTTAGATCGGCTTTTCTGAGTTCTGACACCTCAAACATAAAAGAAAGGAAATGATTAATTTCCAGTTTATTTAGTTTGCTCTTTAAAAACGGATTGCTTGATACTGGAATTTAGATTGACCCCACATGTAAATGTAGTATTTCAGTGCTTTGGTCATTAAGTTGCATTAAATTCAGTTAAGTCATTGCAAGCACCAGTCCAATGGCCATATGGGTAATGGATTGTGCCACTGCATCCAAGAGCCAAGTCTCACTTCAACTTGTGAGATGACTTGTGCATTTCTGTTGCCATATTGAATGCTTGTCTCTGGCTCGAAATGTAACTTGCACTTCTAGAATTAGATAGGTGGTAAAATTATTCTCAAGTCCAAAGCCATCCATCTGGGAGCTTGGATATTATTATGAGCTGTGCAGTAGAATTCTTTTGGGAGGCAGACTGCTATATGAGAATATCAATTATATGAACTAATTTATGGCACTAATAACTAGAGTAAAGCACACCCATCACAGATGCTGCGCGGTGTGTAAAATGAGCTGTGGTATATTGAGAAAAGAAAAAAAAACGAACAACATGGTTCATTCTGTTTATGCCGGTTTATTTTTACACTGTCCATCTCAGCTAATGACTACATCAGCTTCGACTCAGCCCCAAAGAAGATCTCGGTCTCTCTGCTAACCTGTTCAGTCCTCATCTGCATGGCTGGCTAAAACAGTCAGGGGTAAGGGTGACTTAAGGGTGCTAGGTGTTAGGGTGATTCTTAGTGCGCATGGCCCATGCTGATTGGACATAGGACTCCATTTGTTTTGCGTTCTACTTCTATTCTGTTCGTGACTGCTTTCAGCCCTGTAAATTATGTAAGAACAAAGAGCAGTAAAGAGCTAAATGGGCTGCCTAACATCAGTGGAACATCCAAAATGATGCATTTTTAACTATAGTCTGCAGCGCATGTTTGACTTACCATAGGCACCTCTCTGCATGTGAATGTACACTGCAGCTGTATTGCAGTGTTTCTTACTTTGGGCGGTGTTTTGCATATGGAAACACACAGAGAGGTTTCACCCTTTAAAAGTTGTGCTTTTGTTTTTACTTGACATTTTAGACCAGTGGACAGGAAAGACTTTCTAATAAGAAGTTCTCATTTTAACATAATATCTGTTAGGTGTAGGTAATATAACATAAAAATATCATATCACAATACCTGAAGGCATTTTGAGGATACATGAGATATCATGATACGTAGGTTTGATAACCAATTACAATGTCTTTTATGTCTAAATTACTTTAAACTGGGTGTATAATCTAAAAATAACAACAAATTACAATCGTTTTTGAAGTCATATTAATAATCATAGATTTAGAATATAATTTTACATAAGTTTAAAGGTTTAGTACGGAATTCTAACATCAGATCCCCTGCTTCCAGTTTCTTTCTTTTTTTTTTTTTAAATGTGTATTGTGACATAATTGGTCATGATGTTGATATTATATCATCATATTGCCCAACCCTAATATCAATTAAATAATATTGAATAATAACTCAAAATTAAATCATATAACTCAAATATTTCAGCCATTAGGGAGATAATTGTAATATAAATATATAGTCTTAAAGATAAACTGAGGTCTCATATTTAACTGTATAACCAAGCACTGTACTCATTTCTCCTGTCTGCCTTGGGCTTGGAGCTGCCACACAGTTAGTGTGTCCTATTCGCTGAAGGGAAATCGATGTTGGCTCTTCATGGAACGCTGATTCTGTCTGACTCCTGTGGAATAATTAAAGAGCCCCTTGCCCTGTCGCCACCATCATGATGACTAATGCACTTCATAGACTGCAGCTCTTACATAAATCAATAGCATTTTTATTTATTAATTTATTTATTTTGCTTTCAGTAAAACCTCGAGTTTTTCTCGCGGCAGTTGTGGGTCAGTGTGTCACTGTGCCGTGTCAGCGATGTTGATCCGCTCCGACAGGCTCCCTTCCTGCACAAGAAGGAGAAGAAAAAAACACATTCCCCTTCCACCACAGTAGGACAGGAGATACCATATTAGTCGCAGAGGGGTGAGGGCAAGGCATTCTTACATTGATTACATCAGATGATTAAACGAATGCTGCAGGGCTGAACACGGGACGGATCTCCATCTGACTTGTAATTTACATGTTGGTTGTTTTTTTTGGAACGCAATCAAGCAAAGAAAAATACACGACTGGACAATACTGAAATCTCAAAAATACTACCAATGAATAGCCTAAAGATATCACAGTAATACGACTACTAAGGGAAGTCTAACATTTCATTCACATCCGCTATGCATGATCTATATTTACAGCAAAGTATTTCTGTGATTTCCACACTACAGTGCTGTGGTCAAACCAGTATGATACTTTAAACGTGTTTAACAGATGGGACTATATTTTAATAATACATAAAACCTAGACTATCATGAAGTTTGCTGTAAATTAACGGCCGTTTTTTCCCACACACTTTTTTTTTTCTTTCTTTTTTTTTTTTTTTTTTTTTTTAATTTTTTTTTTTTTTTTTTTTTTCCCCCTTTTTTTTCCGAAATACATCAACAATAATCATCCAGAGCCACACATACATACATACATACATACATATATGTATATATATATATATATATATATATATATATATATATATATATATATATATATATATATATATATATCTCAATTCAGCCAAGAGAAAAATAAGAATGTGATGGACTGTGATATCCTTCAGGCCTCAGCAGGCATTAGGTTAGGAAACATTAAATCGATGCCCTGTAATGCGAATTGACTGCCGACTTTGATCATCAGCCTTGGGAGTGCTTTAGCATTGAATGCTGTCAGGCTGACTGACTCAAATATTCAGCAGGCAGAGGAAAAGAGGGAGGGGTGGGGGAAGGAAGAGGACTGCCACATACATTCAGCCAGAGTATTTAAAGAGACATGTTTAGCAAATGAAAAGTCTGAATGCTCGGTTATATTACTCCGGGGAGACAATATGAGAGAACAGACACCCCTTTTACTTCAATTAATGCGCAAAGCATTTGGTGCTCATTTGTCACAGTGGGTCAACACTGACAGCAATGGGTCATGTTAGTTATCGTGTTCTCCTTACTCATCAAGCCGTGTGTCTGACCTTACCTGCCCTTCCACTGCTCTAGGCCTTCTAATACCCATATCTGTCTCAGCCTGACTTGTCTGATTTGTGTATTTCTGTTAGACTAAATCGGGTTGAAAAAAGTCACAAAAAGGATCCTAAATCATGCTATTACCTTCGAGAAAGGTCAGAAAACCTCTGTATTGTGAAAAGGGTGCTGTAAATCCCTTAACTTGTAGCTTGTTCAGCCTTTCAGATACAAAAGAGAAAAATATGGGTTGCGTCCTCAGTACGCCATTATTTACCCATATACACATATGTATTGTAAAGATGGCCATGTTATGGTATGAAGCCACTCACCTACAACTCCAGCCTCCACACAGATTTCTCTCAAGAGATGCCCCACTTATGCAAACGTATCAAGGGCAGCTGTTGTTTTGAATGGATTTAGTGTTCTGTTTTCACAGTTAGACACAATTACATACACAGTTATTCTCACAGTTAATGTGCAGTGATGAGATGTTATCAAGACAGAGAAGCCTGATGGTCGACAGAGCAGAATAGAGCTGCCTTCTAGAGGTTTGGACATAAAGAGAAGAGATCAATTGAAAAGGCTGACATTAATAAAGGAGGAATAGGAAGTGGTAGAGAAGTACAGAGGAAAAAGGAGGTTTTATGTACACGTCCGGGGCCTCTTTAGTACCTGAACCCAAGCGCTGAACGAACTGTGAGAAGCTAAAAAGTAGTGCTGCTGCTAGATGCATCTCCTAACAAGCTGACTGTTCAAAGGCTTTTTCCGTGCTCTGGAGAACATGAAAGACATGTTTAAAAATTTAAAATCCTGATCTGTTCCAGTGCTATAGACGGAGAGCAGATTTTCTCGACGCTGTAATCCCCCTGTTGCTTGCATTGTAAATTAATTAAGATGTTTATGATGGATGCTAACACCTAATGGAATGGTGATTAATAATTACTGCACTGTAACGCTACTATTCTTATATATTGCATAAGAGAGTGGGAAGAAGCCGTGGTTTTTGATCATGCCCTGTGTCTAACCCCTGTGCTTCAGAACATTAGGGTCCTGCAAAAGACATGCGGTTTTGGTTTCAGCATTGTGTACATCCTATCTCTGCCTCTTATGATGTACTCATCCATCTTGCATGGCCCAGCGTTCACATTTCCTGTTGAAGACCTAAACATTCTCCATTGTTTTACTGAGCGGACATAAACCTGCCTAAATACCATAACACGATAATGATAAAAAGACAGTGGTGCAGCCTCCATGAAGTATTACAGACAGTAACGCTTAAGTAAGTGATAAAACATTAAACAATGTGGAACTAAAAAAGTCTGCTTTAGCTACTTTTGGGTGCTCTATGTCAGAGAAGCGCACATAATAAAATCACTGCTGTACAGCTAACTTGGATAACCGAGATGTCATTTAAGAGTGTGGAGAACATCACTTTACTGAAGGACCATGTTCATAGGGTTCAACCTGCATAAGCCTTCCCTGACATAACTTTACATCAATATTTATAAAGGCTTATTCTGTCTTATTGTCTTCAAGTTGTCTGCCTTACCCAAGTTGATATATAAGCAGGTCTTGGGAGTAACGGAATACGTGTAAAGTTACGTAATCAGGATACAAAGCACTGGTAACTGTAATCCGTTACAGTTATGTCAAAAAACAAAGTAATCAGATTACTGGTACATTTTGTAAAAAATGGGAATACTATCAGGATTACATTTGTTTTCATTTAAAATCACATAAATTAATCTGTAGACAATATTTTGATTTAACACAAAAAAGCTGCTTGATTATAGTTCTGGTTCTCTCTCGCCAGTCGTGGCTCACATGAGCAACCTCCTGGTGCATACGCAAATAAATTTTGCGCATTTTGTGGAAATTAACACAAAATCGTTCTCTGAAATGCTTTTGTCAGGGTGACCATACGTCCTCTTTTCCCCGGACATGTCATCTTTTTCAGACGGGATTTCTAAATTTAAGAAAATGTCCGGGATTCTGCTTAAGTTTCATTATGATGTGCTTATGGTCTAATTCTGCGTCATGTGCGCGCATGTTTGCATTGCTTTAACCCCTCTCTGTAATTCTCACCTTCTCGCACACCAATTGGTCGATTCTGAAAGGCTCGCAGCAACTACTGGCCAAATTCCTGCCTCTCAAATCATTATCCGACTCTCAGTGAACGAATGAAGGTGAAGCGCTGTTGTGTGCGGCATCAGACAGTTGCTTGAGAATATCAGCAAATGATAGCTGTCCTGAGTCAAAACAATGCCCATAAGGTCATTTTTAATTTCATGTTATCACATTGCTTCTTATTACATGGCCATTCAAATGTGTGAATGATGGCAGAAGGGACAGAAGGTATCTAATATTTTATTTTATTCCACTGACAGTCAAAAAAATGTAGGAATTTATATATATATATATATATATATATATATATATATATATATATATATATATATACACAGTGGTGTGAAAAAGTGTTTGCCCCCTTCCTCATTTCCTGTTCCTTTGCATGTTTGTCACACTTAAGTGTTTCGGAACATCAAACCAATTTAAACAATAGTCAAGGACAACACAAGTAAACACAAAATGCAATTTGTAAATGAAGGTGTTTATTATTAAAGGTGAAAAAAAATCCAAACCATCATGGCCCTGTGTGAAAAAGTGATTGCCCCTAAACCTAATAACTGGTTGGGCCACCCTTAGCAGCAACAACACCGCAACAAACGTTTGCGATAACGTGCAATGAGGCTTTTACAGCATCCTGGAGGTATTTTGGCCCACTCATCTTTGGGAGAATTGTCCTAATTCAGTTACATTAGAGGGTTTTCGAGCATGAACGGCCTTTTTAAGGTCATACCACAACATCTCAATAGGATTCAGGTCAGGACTTTGGCTAGGCCACTCCAAAGTCTTCATTTTGTTTTTCTTCAGCCATTCGGTGGTGGACTTGCTGGTGTGTTTAGGATCATTGTCCTGCTGCAGAACCCAAGTTCGTTTCAGCTTGAGTACACGAACAGATGGTCGGACATTCTCCTTCAGGATCTCTTGGTAGACAGCAGAATTCATAGTTCCTTTTATCACGGCAAGTCTTCCAGGTCCTGAAGCAGCAAAAACCGCCCGAGACCATCACACTACCACCACCATATTTTACTGTTGGTATAATGTTCTTTTTATGAAATGCAGTGTTCCTTCTACGCCAGATATACTTGGACACACACCTTCCAAAGAGTTCCACTTTTTGTCTCATCGGTCCACAGAATGTTGTCCCAAAAGTCTTGGGGATCATCAAGATGTGTTGTGGAGAAATTGAGACGAGCTTTGATGTTCTTTTTGCTCAGCAGTGGTTTTCTCCTTGGAACTCTGCCATGCAGGCCATTTTTGCCCAGTCTTTTCCTGATGGTGGAGGCATGAACGCTGACCTTAACTGAGGCAAGTGAGGCCTGCAGTTCTTTGGGCGTTGTTGTGGGGTCTTTTGTGACCTCTTGGATGAGTCGCGCTGCGCTCTTGGGGTAATTTTGGGCGCCCGGCCACTCCTGGGAAGGTTCACCACTGTTCCATGTCTTCGCCATTTGTGGATCATGGCTCTCACTGTGGTTCGCTGGATTCCCAAAGCTTTGGAAATGGCTTTATAACCCTTTCCAGACTGATAGATCTCAATTACTTTCTTTCTCAATTGTTCCTGAATTTCTTTGGGTCTCGGTATGATGTGTAGCTTTTAAGGATCTTCTGGTGGACCTTACTGTGTCAAGCAGCTCCTATTTAAGTGATGCCTTGATTGTGAACAGGTGTGGCAATAATCAGGCCTGGGTGTGGCTAGAGTGGTACTCAGAACGTGTGGACAACCACAGTTATAGTATGTTTTAACAAGGGGGGCAATCACTTTTTCACACAGGGCCATGATGGTTTGGATTTTTTTTCACCTTTAATAATAAACACCTTCATTTACAAATTGCATTTTGTGTTTACTTGTGTTGTCCTTGACTATTGTTTAAATTGGTTTGATGTTCCGAAACACTTAAGTGTGACAAACATGCAAAGGAACAGGAAATGAGGAAGGGGGCAAACACTTTTTCACACCACTGTATATAGATGCTAATATTGTGTCTTTTTCAGTGTATTAAAATCTGCATTCATAGTAATATGTTCACCCTAGCTTTTGTGATGTAATGTTACCCACATCAGGTACATTGATCTTTTATTTATTTATTTATTTATTTTCTTTAAACAAATCCAAACATTGAACATGATTTTAAGCTCTAAAATAAGCTCTACATACAAGTATTTTTCATCACATTGCTTTTCTCTTGACTTTATTTGCATATGCTGTGACCTTGAAGTAATCCAAAAATAATCAGATTACATTACTTTCACATTGCGAAACTTGGATGACATTACTGATTAAATGTTTTATGAAGTAAATTGCAACTGTAACGGAATCAATTTTTAAGTCACCCTCCCAACCCTGTATATAACATATGAGTCATTAGACATAATACTAAGGATTTCCCCCTTTGCGTTGCTGTTCCCATAGTAACATATTTCATGTTGTGGTTTGTTTTTCTAGTCCTTTCTCCACCCTGTCTTGTCATTTCTGTTACCTGTTTACCTGTTCCGTGTTAGTCTTTGATTAGTTTGTGTACCCTGTGTTATTGTTCGCAAAGTCTCATCATGCATGTAGTGTTGTCACGTCCGAGCCTTGTTTTCGTTTTTTTGGAAGTGTTTCCTGGTTATGAAATTTCCTATTTTTTTAATCCTAGTTCACATTCCACAATTCGTATTATGGATTTTTCTTGTTTGAAGTTACCTGCCTGTGTTTTGACTGTATTTACCCCTGTTTGATTAGACTGAGTTTACACATTTACATCCTGCCTGTATCAAAACACAACCATATGCCACTTTCTGCCACCTAACAGGATGAAGAGATTATGTTCTTGTTATGTACTCATGTGCACATCAAAGTGTTCATTATTGTGCTTGTGGTTTGTTTGTCAGTTGTCAGTGGAAATGATACCTATGAATTGTATACTACATTTATACATACCACATGCCTATACGTGGGAAATTTAGGCCATGCATTGTGGCTGAGGTTCACTGGAACCACTAGAACAGGCCCTGAGCCAATGTCACTAATGAGAGCTTAACCAAGCAGCATACTCGGACAACATTTGAACCAGGATGTAATAGAGAAACATGTATGCTGACTTCTTTTTCCGAGCTAATTCTCATTGCATCTGTTGCCTGTCATTATTTACACATGTCTGATTCAGCGTGTACACAGCTCTAATGTACTTGCGTCTGTCCTCACACATAACTTCCTTTTTTTTTGGCAGGGCCTAAACAGGAAGCAATGATGGAAGCTACTGAGTATATATTAGGGCTGTAGGTCTCTGTTGTTAAACAGTGTGATTTCCTGTGTTTTATTTGCAGATTTTTGGTTAGAGTCAATTTTGTGAGTTCTGGTTTACTCTGGAAAATCATGACAGAGAGAATAGCGGTCACACCTACTATTTGTATGGATTTACAATAGTTTAACTTCACTCAGATAACACAGCAGAGGAAACATGAACAAGAGCGTTGTATCTAATGATAGCTCAAGTCATGACTTATGCTGTTCTTGTCTTGATCCAGATCTTATACTCATTTTACTTTCCAAGAGCCTTTTGTAAGGTTCTACAAAGTACTTTACACTGTGTCTCATTCACCCATTCACAGACACACTCACACCAATGGTAGCAGAGCTGTCATGCAAGGCTAGCTTGCCATCCGAAGCAACTGGGGGTTCAGTGTCTTGTCCAAGGACACTTCGGCATGTGGAGTCATGTGGGCCGGGACTCAAACCATCAACCCTACGATTAGTGAACGACCCGCTCTACCACCTGAGCCACAGCCGCTCTAGAGAAGTGAGGAGAAATAAAGTGCTCATCTCAGAAATATAGAAAATAAGACAGAACGCTGTATTACTTTAGCATCAATGGGACAAATGAACATCTTCAATCTTCTATTTATATTACATGCATTATATTATAACTATGAGTTCTATTAAGAAGTTTGCTTAGAGACGGACATTTATGTGAAATTTATTTCATTTTTCACTAAATATTTAACTCTGTTATGCAGATGGCACTATGCATTACATAATGTTTATCCATGAAGAATCTTGTATAATATAGTATTCATTTTCCCTGATATTTATTTATCTATTTATTTACCATGCTTTCGATTTCTCGCCAGCCTCTCTGACTGATCTCTTGTTGGCATAATTGCGAGCTGATTTAAGTGTGTGTGCAAGCGGGGACATAGAGAGTGGCTCCTCTGATGAACACTGATCTCTAAAAGGGGTATCTTTGATCTTTTCTGAGCATGTAGAAAGCATGCTCAAGCTTAAGCTTTTAATTATGTGAAAAACATGAAAAATGGATGACGTGCAAAGTGCCAGGCATGATGACAGTCATGTAGCGCTACTTTCAGCTTCTACCTCTGCTGTACTGGCAGATATGTTGAGAAACAATTTCCATGTTCAGGTCCAGAGGCTACACAGCAGTTCAGTGATATTAATTGGATCATCGACGGACCTGTAATTCCACTCACGAAGCACTTATTACCTAAGAGAGTTGTTGGGGCAGTTAGCATTATTGGCCGGGGCTTAGCACAGGCCAAGTTCATTATCCCAGTTGTACTATTACATTAAAATCCATCTACTGTCCAGAGTGTTGATCTGAAAGCAGCACCTGTGCTCAAGGTCTTTGCAGTTATCTCTGTGGGCAGTGCAAGCTCTGTAGACTTCTGCACTTTTCTTTACCCACACTCCAGCTTTCACTAGCCGAGACAGAGTGTCCGACAGGGATTATGAGGGATGTTTAATTCATCTGTGCTCAACCTGCTTGCTTAACATTCTGTCTGCTCCGCCACACTGAGGAGTCTGAGGTAGAGAGAGCATAGGATAAAAGTAAAAGAGAATTAGATAAACAGTTCAAATGAGGTGATGTAGGATGTAGAGATGGTGGTAGACTTGCATTTTAAGATGTGGTTTGCTTTGGAAAGCACCCCGGCCCACTCTTTCTTTCAGGATGTGAGATGCTATAGATTTCACATAAATGGTCTAGGAAAGAGGGGGAAAAACAGATATGTGGTGGCTCTGCAGTCATCCATGGGACTGCATTCAGATTTTTTGCAGCTTGACACTCTTTCCTATACGATGTTTACAACTGTGACATTTTGAAATGAATAAAGAAAAAAGCCATGGGTGGAATTTCTCACCATTTTCTATATGAGTCATAAAGGCCAGGCTGAGAATCAGCGTCCAGCATTCAGCAAACATTCAGTAGCCATGCATCACTTTTGTGCATGTTCTGAGGAAGCACCTAAACCATGTGGTGTATTGCTGTGGTTTTCTGCAGTACAGTTTTGCTGACAAACATCGTTGGCACCCTTGACCGCAAATGAGTGAAATCTAGAGGAGGGGGGGCAAAGACTTGTTTCTTCTCACAGGTGTTAAACACAGTAAGTGAGATCTTTATGGCCTTTGCTGAAATTTCCAAACACTAATACAAGATAGCATAAGTGACATTTACATAAATGTCTGAATAATTTACATGAACCTTCATGATAGTGGAGTAAATATCTTCTTTTATTTATTGATTTTTTTTACTCAAATCTTTTAAAATGATGAGAATGTTCAGTGGCCCTCAGTTTTACTTGGGTAGTAAAAGACAATGAAAAATAAAGAGAAATAATGAATGCCTTATTAGATACAGTTTGTCCATTTATTCTCTATTTTGTCATTGCTTGTTAGTGTGAAGTTTGGAGAGAATAAAGTAAAAAAAGATATTTTCCCAGTTGAAATATGTGCTACGTAAAGTTGACACTTTTTTTTCTATGCTGAAATAATCTGTTCTATATGTTCTCCTGTACTGTATGATTTACACCAAAGGAAGTGAGTTATATTATAAACCGACAAATCAATTTGGTAATACTTTCTGTGTAGCCATACCCATAATTACCTATTAATGCATTCATAACATGTTTAATACATCCATAAATCATTATATACAATATTACATTTTTTATGAAAATGCAGGAAACTTTATATCAATGTTTATTATGGATTATGCGTTGTGTTAATGACATATTACACTGCCAATGCCAGTGAAACGCAGGGCCAGATGTAGGTACGTGTGGAGTTTCGGCGCAAAATGTGACTTGATGCAGCTGCAAAATGTGCTTGTAATGTGTTTGACATTAACATTGAATTTAGTAAAGCTGTAGCTCATCACACAAGATACATTTAGGACCGCATATTATCGTGCATACTACATTAGTAGCAAAATGGTGTTTTAAATGTCTGTAAGATGGTGGAAACTGTCATCAAAAAAGCTACAGGATGAGCTGCTTTGTGTAAAAAGTATGTAATTAAACTTATATGACATGTGGAAAATTTGCGATGTCAAAAGAAATCCCGTTTGAGTTTTTGACTGTGTTTGTAATGTACGCTTGGTTGAGAGATGACAAAAGCATCCCAATGAACAAACAATATTAAAGAACATAATTTGCCTAAATGTGTTTTTTTAAACCAAGATTCAATTGAAATTAAAATGGGGGAAAAAATTAATTAAGAAAAATTTACTTGTGATGCCAGTTAAAAACGGAGCAAGTGTATGGGGGAAACTGCGTACCTGGTAATACTGCCTATAAACCGTCGATAATTTGTACCTGCTTTAGGGAGGCGGTCAAAATATCGTGCAACACTGACCACTTCTAGTTGGTCAAGGTTTAGTCCATTAAATGGAATATGTAATTAGATGCTCTTCCCGTTTCTCTGCACGCTGACTTCCCACTTTTGAGCAACCCTATCTCAAATACATACAGGGAGAGAAGTGCACATTCCAAATTGTGTATTTAGGCTCAAGGCCAATTCAAACCAGCGGCGTTTCTGCTGAATAGTGTGTCTTCGATGTGTGTGATAGACAAGTCACATGAAGCAGTTACGCTTCCATTTTAACACGGAGTTGAATCCACACATGCTGTGTCAGAGACGCCCAGAAATAAACTGAAGTCACACAATCACTTCTACACGCTGTTCCCTTTATTTAAATCATGATCTTCAGTGATTGTTTAACCAGTAGATTTATAGAAGAGTGTTTGTGTGGTAGTGATCCTCTTGGATAAACATAAAAAGGCTGTTATTTCAGTGGTCTTCCGTATCATGTTAAGCTGTGTTGTAATTACAGCTGGCCCAACTTCTGCTGTCCCCATCCAATATGTTTCATTAACACGGGTGTACTTTTGGGCATTAGTTTCTTTGATAAAAATAAGCACAGAATGTATTTGTTGTGGATTGAATGAATGGTCATGATACACCAGTCCTGTGACACAACTGCAAACAGCTTAGTAATGGCGCTGTCAGATTTAATCTCCAACCAAGATTAAACATCCCTTTTAAGCAGTTTATAGAAGGTTCATGAAGAGGAACTTGAAGAAATAAAGATGAACACATTATAGCATATTGAATAAGCCAATATTTTCATGAATACAGCTACATGAATGTTTTTTCTCATAATGATTTAGTAGTATGTCAGTGAAGAGTGCTCAGCAATACCAGAGGGTGGTCTGATGTATCTTTATTTGTAGTGAGTCCATAGTAGGTTCAGGTTTCATGTGGAGCTCAGCATGGGTCAGGAGCAGATTAAGGGGAACATAAAAGTGTGAGAACACACTCAGTGTGTTAAAGGGGCAGAGAGAGACATCTAATGTGCTGTACTCTCAGGGTTGCCAAGTCTCAGCAAGGTTTCCATCCTATGTACAGCTCACAAAACAAAACAAACAGAAATACCAGAAACTAGCCCAAAATTTTCAGGTATTTCAGGGAATGGAAAATGGAACAAATTTTTTTATTTGCAATATCTGCAATTCACATTTTTATAATTGCCTAGTACAGACATCAGTGACTCCATAAAAGCCCCTCTTAAAACATTTACAATATTGCTTAACAGAAATGGTTCTGTATAGTGTACAGTGCTGTGAAAAAGTGTGATTTCTGATTCCTGATTTCTTCTGTTTTTGTGTATACCTCATACTAACTTGTTTCAGAAATTAAAAGAAAATTTAAGATAAAACAAATGAAACCTGAGTGAACACAAAATACAGTTTTTTAAATGATAATGTTATTTATTGAAGTAAAAAGGTTATCCAATACCAACTGGGCCTGTGTGAAAATGTATTTGCCCCCGTAGTTACTAATTCCCCAAACTGCAGTCATAATGGGGTTGAATAATGGGGTAAAGCTGGCCTAGACACAACCAGGCCTGATTACTGCAAACCCTGTTCATTCAAATCATCACTTAAATAATGTCTTCAATTTCATGAAGTTGATTAACAGGTCTTACCCAGTAACACACTAAGCCAAAGTTGAAAGAAATTCCAGAAATGATGTGGAAGAAGGTGACTGAAATACAACTACACAGTAGTGAACCTTCCCAGAAGTGGCCGACCTTCCAAAATTCCTCCAAGAGCACAGTAACTACTCATCCAGCAAGTTACAAAAGAGCCAGTGCTCTGCTGCTTCAGGGCCTGGGCAACTTGCAATAATTGAAGGAAACATGAATTCTGCTCTCTATCAGAAAATCCTGAAAGTGTATGTCCGGTCTTCAGTCTCTAAGTTGAAACTCATGTACAACTGGATTATGCAGCAAGACAATGATCCAAAGCATAGGAGTAAATCCTAGTCCTAGAAGTATGTGAAAGTCTGATTTCCAGTTATCGGAAGCGTTTAACTGCGTCAGTTATTGCTGCTAAAGGTGGCACAACCTGATTTTAAGTTTAAGGGGGCAATTTGTTTTTCATATTGGAGATAGGTGTTGGATAACTTTTTTTGCTTCATTAAAAAAAGTAAAAAATATAAACTCTACGATGTTTTTACTCAGGTTGTCTTTGTTTTATGTTGTATTTCTTTTGCTGCAAAACCCATGATCCTGCATAATCTGGTCAGTACATTGACTTACTTTTTCAATTACATATCACTTTATGTGGAAATAATATGAATTTTCCATATTTCGTTACTATCTAGTGATTTTGTTCACACTCTGCTGCCTTGAACCACTCCTGAGTCTGGACGGGCAGTCTTGCTGTGTGTTAAGGGACTGCTTCTCTGTAATCGTCATTTGTTTAAGCACTTGGCTGAATGGGTTTGTGTTGTGCTGCATCTTCAGCATAACAATAACGCTTATCGGCTGCGTTCCCTGCAGAACAATTAAAATTCCATCTGAGCCTCCGATCTGCCTGCCAGCCATGCCTGCTGTTCGGGTGCCCTTCCTGGGCTCATGTCAATCCCTATGGCTGCCATGTATTATTCACGAGCCTCAAGACAGTATTCAGGACTCACCTGGAGCCTCCCACCCACAATAATGGAGCACAACTGTGTGGTAGATGTTGCACTGTCTATGGCCTATGGATCATTGTTTCACCTTATGATGTTCTGACTTGCTATGACCTCCACACTGGATTATTACGTCAGAGACATTTGTTTTCTATCCCTTTTTTATAGCCTGTGCCAAAACCTAGTGTCTGGTTTTTATCTTGTTCTCCTTTTTTTTTGGTCTGTCTTGACACTAAAGCAGCATAATGTCTATGTCCTCTAAAACTAATTTGGATGTAAATCTGCTATTTGTAGAGAACTGTGCAGCAGTGTGGTTAGAGGGAACCTGTGGATCCAGCAGAGTTGGGTTGCTTTTAGTTAAAACCAATTAGAAATGACCAGAAATAACAGCGCCTGGAGATGAAGAAGTCATTTTTCTCTTTAACCTCCCCGGAGAGACAGAGACCTCTCCATGGAGTTACTTAAGTGTTTTAGAATATTAGGGAGTGGCAGATGATGAGAATCATTATGCTTTTTTAATCATTGCATTTTTGCATTTTGAAGTTTATGAAAGTATAATAAGGCTAAGTGTGTCAGGAAGGATGTTGGCATGACTTTGACAGAACTTGAGAAAATATATGCCCTTTGCTCTGATTCTATGTTTATACAATTGAAATCGTTATTGTTCACTTTATATATTTTCATCAAATGTATACAAATAACAGGTTTACAATATAAACGTACTGTGTGTACTGTATGTATATAAACATATACTCAGAAAAAAAAAGAAACGTCCTCTCACATTCAACTGCTTTAAATTCCAGCAAATTTCTTAACATGTATAAATATTTGTATTAAGATAAAAACATTCAACACATAACTGAACAAGGATGATTTACAAAAAAAAAATTTTTTTCCTTTTTTTTCTCTTTTTCCACCCAAACATTTGAAACTTCTCCATCATGTTGGGGGATACATGGATTAATTTTTTTATTTTCATTTCCCACTGCAAGGGCAATCAGCTGTCCTTCCTGTCTCCCTGTAGTACTGTCCTAGACGTCTTGCATTACAGACATTGCAGTTTATTGCTCTGGCCACATCTGCAGTCCTCGTGCCTCCCTGCAGCAGGTCCATGACATGTTCACGCAGGTGAGCAGGAACCTTAGACATCTTTCTTCTGGTGTTTTTCAGAGTCAGTAGAAAGGTCTCTTTAGTGTCCTGTTATTGTAACTGTGACCTTAATCGCCTACCGTCTGTACACTGTTTGTGTCTTAAGGACTGTTCCACAGGTGCATGTGCAATAATTGTTTACGGTTCATTGAACAAGCATGAAAAACATTGTATAATCCCTTTCCAACAAAGATCTATAAAGCTTATTTGATTTTACGATTTATCTTTCAAAGACTGTCTCATGAAAAAGGGACATTTCGTTTTTTGCTGAATATATATTATATTATATTTCAGTCTCCACAGAGCCAGAGCCAGAACTCCAGAAACCTCGTATAACAAGGATAAACCCATTGTGTCATATTCATTGCTCACCAGCAACCTATAACTGCACCAAACAAGAGAGCATGTAAATGTGACCTTTAATTAGACAGATTTAGATTAACATTACAGGTCAACTTTATATTGACACATTTTGCATTCAGAAAAAATTTCCGTTCCCTTGCTATCATTATCCTTCCAAACAAAATCAGCTATGGTTTTGTTCCAGTTATCTATGTTATTTGTATCTAAATCCAAATATTATTTGTTATATAAAAAACTGAGGCATATATACATATTATATATAATTATGTATGTGTATGTATGTAAATGTATATACAGTATCGCACAAAAGTGAGTAAACCTCTCACATTTTTGTAAATATTTGATTATATCTTTTCATGTGACAACACTGAAGGAAATGACACTTTGCTACAATGTAAAGTAGTGAGTGTACAGCTTGTGTAACAGTGTAAATTTGCTGTCCCCTCAAAATAACTCCACATACAGCCATTATTGTCTAAACCGCTGGCAACAAAAGTGAGTACACCTCTAAGTGAAGTGGAACCTGTCCTGTTTAAACGCTGTATGGTCTTGGCCACCGTGCTGCAGCTCAGTGTCAGGGTCTTGGCAATCTGCTTATAGCCTAGGCCATCTTTATGTAGAGAAACAATTCTTTTTTTCAGATCCTCAGAGAGGTGCCGTGTTTAACTTCCAGTGACCAGTATGAGGGAGTGTGACAGCAATGACACCAAATTGAACACACCTGCTCCCCATTCACACCTGAGACACCGGGAAGGGAATATGGCTAATTGGGCCCAATTTGGACTTTTTCACTTAGAGGTGTACTCACTTATGTTGTCAGCGGTTTAGACATTAATGGCTGTGTTGAGTTATTTTGACAGGACATCAAATTTACACTGTTACACAAGCTGTACACTCACTACTTTACATTGTAGCAAAGTGTCATTTCCTCAGTGTTGTCACATGAAAAGGTATAATCAAATATTTACAAAAATGTGAGGGGTGTTCTCACTTTTGTGAGATTGTGTGTGTGTGTGTGTGTGCTTTTTCTGATCTCTAAAGTGTCTAAGAAACTAAAATGTCTTGTATAAATCAGTCTTATATTTTTACCGATAAATTATTAATAAAGTATCATTTTGAAGGGCAGGTAAAGCCAAACTGTCCATTTTATTTATTAACCTGAGATTCATAAATTATTGTAGTGCACCTGTAATAGCCTCTATGGGTTGTCTTTTATTGATTATTTCCGTTTTTGGCTCACACCATGCCATCTAGGGTTAGCACCTCACGCAGTAAGAAGTTGGACCAGTGAGCTTTACAGAAAAGAAGCAATCTGAGAGTAAAGCAGAATTGGTAATCTTTTAGAAACAACCTTGAACATGGGAATTTATGAATTAAAGGCCACTTTGGCTTAGACGATGCCCTCTTCCATACAAGTCAAGTGCACTTGTCGCTGTGGTTGTAGTCTCAAGGGTATATCTTTTCTACCTTTAATAAGTATTTTTGGGAAGCTGCCAGATTAAAAAAAAAAAAAACTAATTGAAGTGGTCTTTAAAGTCAAATTACATGCACTACCCCATCGACCTGTGAGGGCTCCACCTCTTTCTTGGGTTACTCATCACTTAGGTGTTATTGTTCTCGTGTGTTTTTGCACTCAGTGTGTCCTTACAAGGCCAAGAGAACCTTCATCCCCTCCTCATCTCCACAGCAGTGAATGAGAATAAGTGAGAAGTAGCAGTCCATGAATCAAGCGTTCAGATCGGCAGCAGCCTGGGGGGAGAGCGGGCGGTATCCGTGTACATCCCCCCGGGATGGGCCTCGCATTAGGAACTTCCTCGTTTGTGTATTTCTGCCACAGGTTAAATGGATCGCTCCCATTAGCTTGGTGAGAGGGCTGCTCCATTACATGAAGGAGACTGTAACTTTGAATGTCACGGCACACTGAACCCTGGAGTAGCATAGCTGCTCTCCACAAGAGAGGTAACCTGACAATAACCATCCATGATCATCATCTGCTGTCAGGTGCTAAGGAACCTGGAATTATGACATACAGTCTGTCTGGCAGACAGTAGTGCCAGGAGACAAGCTCTTCTCCACTCCACTACTCACTTATAGACAACTGATCTCTAAGAACACTTCTAATATGGTGGAAGTTAAGATTTTTGGATGGCACTCAGTAGTCGTGACCTGGGTAATCAGCATTGCTCTAAGCATGTTTTTGGGTTGATAAACTTGCTATCAAATGTCTCTTGTCTCTTTTTGCTCTTCATTTGTAACATATACAGTTTCAGCTGGTCTCAGAATATGTAAAACAAGGAAACACTTTAATGAATGATTACCTACACGGCACGATTTTTTTCATGGGGAAAAATGTGATTTTTTTAACAGCCATATGTTTTCATTAATTAGCAGAGGCTAACAGCTGTGCACTGGCTGTACATGTATACAACACAAAAGTACGCATTTGGAACGCTCGGTAGAAAAAAAAAAAATATATATATATATGTATATATTATTTATATATATATATATATATATATAGTGTATGTATATATATGTGTGTATGTATATATATATATATATATATATATATATATATATATATATATATATATATATATATATATAAATAAATATTTAATCATACTGACAGGTTGTGATCCAGAGGCGCAAGGTTGGTCCAAATAAAGTGGGTACGGTCCCATCTTTAAAGAATAATCGTTTCACAAATCTCGCATTGACTTCAGCTGTGGTATCGTTTTAAAAGTCCATGCAAAGTTTTATATCGTTTTAAAGGAGTCCATGCGAAGTGGTTTTGCTTTTGAAGTGCAGAAAACAACGTCTTCTAGACATGAGCCTAACTCTTTCAGGATGCAGCTTCAACTGTAGTGTTTGAGGGCGGGTCAAAGTACGTTATTCGGGAGCAGCCAATAAGGACCAGAGGTGGGGCTTTTTGTTACAAACCTACGTGGGTTAGTACGGGAAGTAAGTCTTGAATCACTAACAACTCGTTTCAGCTGTTCAGAACCGGTTCTTTCTTTTTGAAGACAATAACTCCATTGTCCATTTGTGCTTTTGATTTTTGAAACTTTGCAGACTTTTTACATTCACAAACAGCTCTATAACGCACTACATGAAAGATAATATATGAAAAGCATAATAGGTGCGCTGTAAAATAATTACAGTGACTGTAAGAAGCGCATCATTAATAGGGGAAAATGACTTTAAAGCATGAATTAAATGATTTTTTTAAAACGCTGAAGGTAAAAGATCGGAGATTAATCAGGTCATGTTGTATGACTCGTGAGTGTGTTTCCTACACAATGGCTGAGCAAAAAAAAAAAAGAAAAAAAAAAAAAAAATTTAAAATTTTGAGTTTTTTTTTTTTTTGGGGGTTTGGAATTTAAAAAAGTTTGTTTTTATGATTGTGAGTCAGGTACACTTACCTTGCTGTTTCATGCATAGTAATTATCTTCTCATTCAACACACTTCTCATTCATTTAGAGGGAGGAAGGAAATGAGGCAATAAATAAGGAAATAAAGCAGGAAAGAAAGAAAGAAACCGTTTGTCTTGTGGTTCTTTTTCATCAGAGCGTAGTGATAATGTGTTCATGTCCAAAAGCAGCATTATCAGCATTCTGTATGATGTTCTGCGATGTTTGGCTTCCCCATCTGTCAAGGATAGATTTACCTCTATACTGACCCTCACTCTGTCCTCCAACAGAGCACACATACAACCTGGCAGGCTCGAGAGGTGTCAGGGCCTAGCCACCTCCTGCTCCAAACTCACTCACTGGTTCCCTGGCCTCTGAATGACACACAGAGGAGGAAATGGGAGAGGAGTGACCCCTCCCCTTCTCCCTCAGCAACAGGCCGTTTTTGTCTTGAGCTAGCCCCATATCATGATTTTAATTTGCGAACACAGTCATTGGTTTTCAAATCACAAATGTGATGTTGTCAGAATGGTTGTTGTAATTTTGGAAGAAATGGAGATGAACAGATCGCTGAAGAATGAGGATGGAGCGCGAGCAGAGACTCGACACTGACTCAGATTGCATTCTACAGTGTTGCTTTTTTACCTTTTAACCAGCCTTGGCAGTTGCACTGTATTAAATAACCAGCCACTAATTTGTTTTTGTTTCACTTTAGTGTGTAAAAGAATGCATTTGTGTGTTGCTCACACACTGATAGCATATCAGCTTCAAGCACTCCTGTATCGATTAATCTCTGTGGTTGGGTCAAGCAAGTTTTCAGTGTGTGCCCCTAAGAGAACCTCTTAGTGTCTATACTTGCACTCAGAAAAAAGCCATTTTGATATGGATTTATGGACAGAGAGTATACAAATATAAACCAGCATTAGAGTGAAACAAAAGCCTACTTTTTTATTGAGCAGAAAGAAAACAAATATTGCATGGCCACATTATGACCACAGTTTGTGATGTTTGAGGGTCTGATTTTGAAAAACAACAAAAAGCCCCCATTGCTAATTTCCTTGGACACTTGGTGTAATAATTACACCAGAAATCTCTGCTTGGTGTAAGGCTTGTGTGATAACACACCAGCTCCTAGAATTAAGAGAATTAAGAGAGTGCTGCTTGTTGCCCAGAGCAATCGTGTCACTGTTAGTCCCCGCTTGACATCATGGCTAAAGGAGGCTAAAGCTGATGCTGACTGCTGTGTGATTTTAATTGTAGGCAGGAGTTTCAGGGGGATTACTCCTTCAATGCCACTTTTTCTGTCAGCTTAGTATTCCCAGAGAGTTTCAGATGCTACTAGTGAACCATGGTATCCACATTCCTGACACCATCACCTCACCACACTGGTATATACAGTACACATATGCATAAGACATACCGTATGTATAGTAAATACACATCACACTGAACATACTCAGACAAATCCACAGCACACTGACTCTCGATCACAATGCAGTACTATATAGTGGTTTGTTAGATCAGGTGTAAAGATGTACTCATAGTCTGTGGGGTCTGATTACAGCCCGACAGAAGACTCGCAGGTCTGCCTAGCATTCCGCACATGCCCCACTCTTCATTTTTATCACGCAGAGGTCAGCCATGACAGTGAGGCAATTGGCTGGTTGGTATTGTGACTGCATGCTGACCTGTTTGACCTTGCCTGGGCACAGCCTGTGGCAGCACTGAGCAACTTTGTCACAGTCAACAGCAGCCTTTGGCCTCGGGTCAATGTCAGGACTTAGAGTTTGCTTCATTCAACAGTGCTGTTTGTGCTGCATTTTGACACGTCTCTCAACTGCTCTTTTGACGAACAATTTTATTTTATTTTTTTTACATTTTTTAAATTATTATATGTTTGTATGAGTTTCCTCCTAGAAATATGTCCGTAGGTGGACTGACGACTGTAAATTCTCTCTAGGTGTAAATGAGTGTGTGAATGTGAATATGTGTGCATGGTCTCATGTGATGGATTGGCTTTCCAGCCAGGGTGTATGCCCAGTGCCCTCATGCTCAGTGTTCCCAAGATAGTCTCGGTATCCACCGTGACCCTGACTAGGATAAACAGGTTACAATTTATTAATGAATAACTAACTTTAAAAATAACCCTCAAGTTGTACTGCTTTTGCGGTGCCAGGATGTTGTATTAACTCCTCTATACCATAGTTTAGCTTGATAGTTTTCTTAGACCCTGACCTACTGTATTTGTACTATGATAAGAATATGATTTTGACAGAGACTACATCCCACTTCTGTAAGTCATTCTGGATAAGAGTGTCTGCTAAATGCTGTTAATGCAATGTATATGTGATTGTATTTAACAAAGGTATTCCTCTGTTTTTCAGGTATTTCAGTAACAAAGAAGACACATACTTGTGAGTACTGAATATTCTACACAAGCTTCAGTTTTTTAATGGGTTTACAAGCTTTGTAAATCCTACTTTTAATAGTTCAAATGGTTTTGATTGTTGATTATTAAACTGAGATCCGTGTACTTTGTGTTCGTCAGGAGGCCTTTCTGTAATGACCAGCTGAACAGCTCCAGTTTGTTCAAAGAGATCATATGACTGTTTCATTCCAGCTCTTTCTGGCAGCATTCTGTTGTCTGTTCTGCTTACAACTGAAAAACAAGGATGTGGTTTGCATGTGACCTTTGTGAGGGAGGTTAAAAACTCTGAACTGCCTTTTACGTTCTAGCTTGGGGAGATAGACATCAGCTCAGAGCTGGAGAGAGCGTGCAAATCTCACGGATTAAGTTTTTATCTCCAGTCTCCTCCTTCAAAAAGCTGTTGCAGGATGCAGTGGGCTATAAGCAAATAGACTATGATGAAACTGTGATATGATAATAGGCCTAAAGCCATGTAGATATAATTTAGGATTTTAAAACACACACACACATACACAAGTTCCACTGGAATTTTAAATAATACCAGCACTTTTAATTCCATATAAATTCACCATCCTGTTAGATATCTTGGTCACTCTTTTTTTTTTTTAACAAAAGTAATATATTTTACAGGGTTTTTTTTCAGATTCTGTTCAACTAAAGAGTGTTAGTCTTTCTTCCTTTTATCCAGTGGCCTACTGCTATCTTAATTAGAGCCCCGATTGCCCCTGCTTAAGAGCGAGGAAGCGAAATCAAAGAGCATGTTTCAGAAGAGCAGGTTCAAAGCCATGGACACAGTCTGGACCGCACTATTTAATCTCAGTGAAAGAAATGGTAATGACGCATGTCACTGGGTGAAAGGAGAGAGAGAGAGAGAGAGAGAGAGAGAGAGAGAGAGAGAGAGAGAGAGAGAGAGAGAGAGAGAGAGAGAGAGAGAGAGAGAGAGAGAGAGAGAGAGAGAGAGAGAGAGGTGGAGGCATGCTGGCACTGAGGTCCTGGGTCAAAGCCATGCTGTGCAGTAGAGATGATTCAAAGGACATGTAATAGTGGGAGGAAAGGTCTTGTCAGTTACAAGGAGAACAGACATTTTCATCGACTGTAAAGTGCTAATGAGGCTTGGGTTATGTCTGTCATGTTCTAACAGCTGAGTAACACCTCAGTAAGAACATGTGCCTCAGTATTTGCCTCGGTTAATGCCTGTGGAAGATAATGTAGATGTGTTTTACAGTTTGTATACCATTTGAAAGTCAAATTTGCTATTTACATTCTACAGACCATTGCATAGTTTTCATGTGCAAATGTGTGCATGCCCCACGTTGTTTGAATGGAAATAAAGGAAAACATGCCTTGATTTTTACAATTTATGTTCAAATGAAAAGAATTCCAGGAGGCATGGTGGCTTAGTGGTTAGCATGTTTGCCTTGCGCCTCCAGGGTTGGGGGTTTGATTCCTGCCTACACCTTGTGTGTGCTGAGTGTGCATGTGCTTTGGGGCGTTCCTCCAGGAACTCTGGTTTCCTCCGCAGTCCAAATACATGTATTGTAGGCTGATTGGCATCTCTAAATTGTCAGTAGTGTGTGTGCGCGATTGTGTTCGGTGATGGGATGGCACCCTGCCTCATGTCCCACGTGACACATAATGCAAAAACAAGAGGAATGAAACAAAATAAATAGTCACAGTTACAATGCTCTTGTAGAGCAGAATTATTTTAAAATATAATTCATAAAAACATTAATATATGCTGTAAGTGATATTTTAAGCTCAAACATATACTAACATTGTATTTTTATTTTTTTTATTTTAAATATGTTTTTATTTTTCGAACACAAAACATTTTAAGTGTACTTTTATCTACAAAACACTGTTTTCACAATTATCAGTATCTTTACATTTAATATTTTTTACCGCTTGCCCTGGAGAGAATAGCAGCACTGAGTCACCTATGGTAATGTCTAACAATGTTGGCAACACTTGTAGAGGGATCTTGGTCCACTCCTATATATGCAAAATATTTAAGCTCCTTTATATTCTTAGATTTGTGCATGTGGACTTCCTCAATTCAGACTACAGGTTTTCAGTAGGGCTCAATTCTGGAGACTGAGATGGTCATTGTAGTATATTGATTTTGTGATTCCTTAAACGTTTCTTTTGATTTGAAAGTATGTTTAGCTCTTCTTGTTAGTCAAGTTTGAATTTCTTGGCAGAGGAAACCAGGCTTTGAGTTGAAATATCCTGGTATTTAGCAGACTTCAATCAATTTTCACAAGAGTGACAATGAGCTATCAAGTGTTTCCTTTTATGATTCCGTTTTGTTGCCAAACGTGCTAATGTTGTTCCTGAACAAGCGTTTTAGTTTCATCTAAACACAATACACAATGTTAGTTGCGGTTCTAATGACACTTGATAATGTTGAGTCTGTGCAGTTTGGGAAGTTCTTTTAGAAAGGGTTTATTTTATTTTATAAGGGTTTATATGGCTACATATGAACAACCCAAAGGTTAATGAGATTACTGTGGATGGTACCACATGAATACCATGAAGATGACGTTGGACTACAGTTGATATGAACCGTTTTACTCCAGTACGATGGCTTAGGACTACAATTGCCATGATAGCTTTAGGACTGAAATTGCCATGAACAGTTTTGTACCCCAGTCTCCATCAGTAAACAGTTGATAACTTCATCAAAATTTACCTAATGTGAAAACTATAATGAATTTCCTGTTCAACTGCAATTTTTTTTTGCACACAGTTATGGAAGGGAATAATTTATAATCGCACTGGTGTCACCAGGATGAGGATGTGTTCCCTTTTGAGTCTGGTTCCTCTCAAGGTTTCTTCCTCATATCATTTCAGGGAGTTTTTCCTTGCCACTGTCACCTCGGTTTGCTCATTAGGGATAAACTTATACATTTAAATTTATATCGTGAATTTATATATTTCTGTACGCTGCATAGTGGCAATGTCCATTGTTAAACCTGCAGTACAAATAAAATTGAATTGAATTGAATTATAGAAATATTTTGGCTCTTTTTTTTTCTTTAACAGTGCCAATAATTCTGGAGATCACTGAGTTTACTTACCCAGAGTATGACATCAGACAACATGGTAACAGATACAGTTGCAATCAAAATTATTCAACCCCAATTGCAAATCAGGTTTATTGTTGAAATGTACAGACTTTCAGCTGTTTGCCATGAACAAATCAAACAAAAGCAATTGAAATAGTTCAACACAACTAATGCTTCAAGTGGTTTCCCCGAATTCAACTGAAAATGCAACTTACAATGACTTCTCCAGATTCAAAATTATTCAACCCCCTGAATAGGATCCCTCACAACAGCACAAATATGCTAAACTAATTGCACCAGGTGTGCTTGAGCTGGAACACATGAAATAACTGAACTTGCTAGGGGTAGAAAATAATGATAATGATAATGAATCTTTATTGGTCACATATACAATACAGCATGGTGAAATTCTTTTTCTTCGCATACCCCAGCATGTTAGGAGGTTGGAGTCAGAGTGCAGGGTCAGCCATGATATGGCACTCCTATAGCAGAGAGAGTTAAGGGTCTTGCTCAAGGGCCCAACAGTGGCAGCTTGGTAATGCTGCTTGAACCCCTGACCTTCCGATCAGTAACCCAGAGCCTTAACCGGCAAGCCACCACTGTCCCCAAGCCACCAATCCCCCCAAGTCACCACTGTCCCCAAGCCACCACTCCCCACAAGTCACCACTGTCCCCAAGCCACCAGTCACCACAAGTCACCACTGCCCCCAAGCCACCACTGCCCCGAAAATACATTAAATACCTGGACAGGGCAGAAAAAGGAAGCTATCAACAGCTCCAACCATATTTCTGAGAAGGCAGGTTATAAAAAAACAACAACCCTCAAGTAACTGCAAAACACCTGCAGCAAGACTTAGTGGCAACAGGCACTGAGGTTTCAGGGAGCACAGTAAGGCACGTACTGAACGCAAAAGGTTTCCATGCCAGAACTCCAAGACGTACACCACTACTGACCCAAAAGCATAAGATAATCGCCTCAAAAGCATATAAATAAGCCATAGAAGTTTTGGGATTCTTTTCTGTGGAGCGATGAACCAAAACTGGAACATTTTGGCACAATTGATCAGTGGTATGTCTGGAGGTAAAAGAATGTAGGAAAAATACTCTGCCCATAGACAAGCATGGTGGTGGCTCAGTGTTGCTATGTGGCTGCTTTGCATCCTCTGACACTGGAAACCTGCAGCGTGTGGAAGGCAAGATGGATTCACTGAAGTATCAGGAAATCCTAGGAGAAAACATCATGCTGTCTGTGAGGAAGCTGAAGCTTGGGCATCATTGGACCTTCCAACAGGACAATGATCCCAAGCATACTTCAAATTCCACCACGGCTTGGTTGCAGAAGAAGTCCTGGAAGATTCTACAGGCCATCACAGTCACCTGACTTGGTATTTGAAGAAGGCGGTTGCAGGACGCAAACCCAGGAATATTACTGAACTGGAGGCCATTGCTCATGAGGAATGGGCTAAGATTCCAGAACCTGGAAATTTTTGCCTCAAAACATGTTTGCCATGAAGGGGTTGAATCATTCTGAAACTGGAGAAATCATTCTAAGTTGCATTTTCAGTTGAATTTGGGGAAACCACTTGAAGCATTCGTTGTGTTGAACTTTGCAGTATCAGAGCAGCTTTGCAGTATCATTGCTTTTGTCTGCTTTGTTCATTGCAAACAGCTGAAAGTGTGTGAAATAAACCTGATTTGCAATGCGTGTTGAATAATTTTAATTGCAACTGTATGTTAAGGAAAATGGGAAAGGGAAGAAAATATTTAAACCAAATCTATGCAAAGAATACAAAATGGCAATCAACCATTTTGTACCATAAATGATCAAATTTGTTTCACTATTAATGTCAATGACAATGTTTTGATAAATTCTTTAACTATTTTAATGACTTTTGATAATAAGGGATCATCTGTGAAACACACTGAGAACACATCTGTGAACATCTATGAAACTTAACACATTTTGTTGCTATAATATGGGTTTCTCTGTCTTCTTAATTTTGTCCTAAGGGTATGCAAACCTTTGCACTTATAGGCTGTAGAGATATAGAGGGAATCCTTGGAAATGGGGCATGTATTCTCATGGTTACTCACACTCACACACACACACACACACACACACACACACACACACACACACACACACACACACACACATTGAACACACTCCTTCAGCTAATTTTTCCACTCCTGCCTGAGTAATCAAGCCCCTTGCAGAGGGGCAGCTGTTGGCTAGCAGCCTCTCCTGATCCCCACACAGCTTGACCTGTAATAAAAAGAAGTCCTCTCTGGGAGATAATAGATACTTCACTCTTCTTCTTGATGACCACTGATATGGCCACTTATCCCTCCATTCACTGCTTTTTTATGTTTTATTTATTTATTTATTTATTTTTTAACCCAGAACTGCTTTTCTTGAAGAAAGAACTATGGGTGGAGTTTGAGTGTAGCCAATTCATAGTCATGAAATAAATCCATGGAAGGAACTTCTTTCTTTGAATTCAATTCTTTGAATGCCCCCTTTGAGGCATCCAAAAACGTGCATATAATTCAACATACTTGGCAATTCACAGTTCAGGATCATAAAGGTTTTCTTTACGTTTGAATCCAGGAGATATATTGAGTTATGTGTTTACTTAGTTCTTCTCAAAAGCATGAAGTCCATTCTGTCAGCTGGGTGTATTTGATAAAACAGTGTTGCTAGATTGTAGAAAGTTCCAGGGCTGGATTAAAATACTGAGGAAATGATGATCTAGTGTAAATGAAATGAAACATTATTTATTTCATTAATTAAATTGAAGAAGATTATGTATTCCCCATATTGTCAGTAGATGATGTATTACCCATTATCAGTGTATAATTGCCTGCATACCATTTTAGTGGGTGTAGTATATATTTCTTCTGCAGTGTGCAGTCTGTTTGTCTGGAAGAAAAGTTCAGTGTGTCTGTGTGAGCAGTTTTGTTTTTTGCAGTATTGTTGTAACCTGTTGGGGAGATGACAAGAATTGCTGATAAGGGGTGCAAGCTGATTATACAAGATTGCACAGGCTCTTATTTCTCATTTGTGTACGTGTGCATGTGTCCCTCATGACACCCTCATGATCTCGGGTCTTCTGTGTGTAATCATTTCTGCTTACTGCACAGATAGCAGCTTTGCAGTATCAGTGCTCTGTTCATTGTGCTGAAGTCCAAAGTCTATTTGTAAACCTTTGTAACTAAATTAAACACATAGTACACCTGGCACCTAGAAAGTCTCCTTAAGTTTAAGCTTTGCTTAATATAGCACACATGTCTTACTGAATTTTTATTTTTCATTGCACTTCAAATATACTTTTTTCTTCCATATCAGTAGATCTGAGTTTTGTATTCTCCAAGTTTATTAGGCACACTTGGTTTTCTTGTAGCTGGTGGATATCATTGAGGATTTGGTCCCTTTGGAGGATTTGCACTTCCTTCCATAAATAAACATCAAATAACAATAAATGACAAGCATGCAACACTCAATTTGTTTCGAAAACAAATTATATTCATATAATGATGTGAATTTGTCAAAGACTTCAGGTTGAACATGTTCAATATGCTAAAGATGAATTGCCTCAGTGTGTGTGTGTGTGTGTGTGTGTGTGTGTGTGTGTGTGTGTGTGTGTGTGTGTGTTTTGTTATTCTGAAGTGAATTACTCTTCCTAACATATTGTGCCTGATGTCTAGTTAGTCATAGATGGCATGTATTGAGCAAATGAAGTATTTGCTTATTTGTGCACGAATGTCTTGCCAGAATGGCAGTCATAGCCATGTTAGAGAAGCTTATTTGATTACACTTGGGTTAGTCAGGACCATAGGGAAGCAGAGTCATTGATCCAATGAGAGAGAGAGAGAGAGAGAGAGAGAGAGAGAGAGAGAGAAAGAAATAGAGACTGTGAGAGAAAGGGAAAAAGCAAGGGCGAAGTGCAGTCAGAGCTTATCTATCTCCATAGTTCAGACAGGCGGTAAGCCCAGACAGACTAGGCTTATTGAGAAGCATCGCCTAACCCCTGCTCCTTCATTTGTTTACCTTCCCATTGAGTGCTGTGAGACTCTCAGTGAGGCAGCCTCGCTTATCTCAATCAAATGATTAAGACAGCCAACTTCACAGAAATCTGAAAGTACTCAACTGCCCTAGGGCTATCATTAAACTGGTCTGCATTGAGCGGAAGAATTAGCGTATTGTTATGCTTCTTCTCATATAAAGCAGATGTTTTACAGAAAACAACCCACTTACAATATGCAAACCTGTAAGATCGAATAGATGAATAAACACTGTCTCACAATCACTCTATATTTGCAATATACAAATTAGAGCTAACAAATTGAATTGAAATAATGGGTCACAATTAATCACATCATTTTTGTGCAGTTAATTGCGATACCATGAATAAAGATTTTTTACATTTGCAGCATTTACAGTAAGACAATATGACAGCATTTGAAAGTCTGCTATTCTTTAGAAACACTGTGATAGAGATTTAGAGACTGTGCTGTTGTGTATAAACACTGTGACAGAGATTTAAAGACTGTGCTGTTCTGTGGAAACACTGTGACAGATTTAGAGACTGTGCTGTTCTGTAGAAACACTAACAGAGATTTAGAGACTGTGCTGTTGAGTAGAAAGACTGTGATAGAGATTTAAAGACTGTGCTGTTCTGTGGAAACACTGTGACAGATTTAGAGACTGTGCTGTTCTGTAGAAACACTAACAGAGATTTAGAGACTGTGCTGTTGAGTAGAAAGACTGTGATAGAGATTTAAAGACTGTGCTCCTCTGTAGAAACATTGTGACAGAGATTTAGAGACTGCTGTTCTGTAGAAACACTGTGATAGCGATTCGTTTTTAGAAACTTAACAGTTTTGAGAGACTGTGCCTCTTAGCATTGATATTTGCTCCTCTGTATGTGTAGTTGGCTGTGCTGGTCTGTGTGGTTTTAGGTGGGTGGTGTTTGTAGATTGTGTTTTGTGTATTGTGTTTCACAAGTATTATTAAGCTGTGCTCCACTGTAGAAACACTGTGACAGAGATTTAGAGACTGTGCTCCTCTGTAGAAACACTGTGATAGCGATTTAGAGACTGTGCTGTTCAGTAGAAAGACTGTGATAGAGATTTGGTAACTGTGCTCCTCTGTAGAAACACTGTGATAGCGATTTAGAGACTGTGCTGTTCAGTAGAAAGACTGTGATAGAGATTTGGTAACTGTGCTCCTCTGTAGAAACACTGTGATAGCGATTTAGAGACTGTGCTGTTCAGTAGAAAGACTGTGATAGAGATTTGGTAACTGTGCTCCTCTGTAGAAACACTGTGATAGCGATTTAGAGACTGTGCTCCTCTGTAGAAACACTGTGATAGATTTTGGTAACTGTGCTCCTCTGTAGAAACACTGTGATAGCGATTTAGAGACTGTGCTGTTAAGGAGAAAGATTGTGATAGATTGGTATCACTGTGCCCTCTGTAGAAACACTGTGATTAGCGTATTTAGGTGATTTTTTGTTACTTAGTAGAAAGACTGTGATAGAGATTAGTAACTGCTCCTTGTAGAAACACTGTGATAGAGCATTGGAGACTGATTATTATAATTTTTTTTGGTTTTTTTTTTTTTTTTTTTTTTTTTTTTTTGGGGTAAGGGGGGGAAAAATTGTAGTTAATGCTATACAGTTGGTCCTTGTCTCCAAAGTGTGATACGCTGTAAACTGTTATTGAATTTATCACTGTAGTAAATGTATGTAGTAAGTTATTCTCTGGCGCTTAGATCATTTAAGGTAGAGGGGAATGTAAGACTGTGAGGATTTACACATCCTGTCTGGCTGTACACACTCTGGAGACATAATATATTGTATAGTGGATATACCTGTGTATTCCTGTAAAGCCCTGGGGTAGTACGTGATTCACAATACAGCACTTCAAGCGTTGTTTGAATTTGTGCTGTCCTGGTTTGTCACAAAAATGGATATGTGAAACACTCAGGTGAAAGCTCTGTTATGTAGACAGTAATCTTGAGAAATTGCATAGCTGAAGCTCAGGATAGTCAACACAGGTGTACAGTAATCGGTAGGAAAAGGCTGATTATGAGATATGGTGCAGTTATTATACAGCACATCTCACTTTGCAGCACATTATACCCAGCAATATCTTTTTCACTTTCATCAAGATAGATATAAGACAAAGTGTTTTGCTTTGTATACGCTATATGTTTGTCAGGATGATGACAGCATATAGTGTTTTTCCCCCCTGAAGCATTGTAGCAGTAATCTTAGTGTACATTAAACGAAGAAAAAAAAATGGTTGCGATCTCCTGGAGAAAGGCTTGTTTAAAATCAGCAGAACATCTCCAAATTGTGCTCTTTGTTGAAGCAATTTCATTCTCAGCATGCCACAGAAACGTGAGGTTTTCTACCTGAAATGACAAGAGATGCTCAGAGGGATGAAAAAGCACTTCACTCTATTTGACAGCCTCCAATTTTAACAATAAATTATGTTTCATCTTTGTCTATTTGTAAGTTTCATGGAAAGATTTTTTTTTCCCTTTTGGATGCTTTGCTTTAATCCATAATAGTCAGGCATTTTTTTTTATCTGAAATAGGTCAGTATAATCACAACGGAGAAGGATGGGCCGCCACAGCAAAAAGGAAATCAATAGAGATATCTATTTGTCATAAAGCAGGACGGCTTGATTTTTATCCTTTTCTTCTCTTTCCTCTCTCCACTTTTTCTTCCATCCACACAATATGACAGGCCCTCATTTTTCAGCATAAGCATTTTTTATTTTATTTTTTTTATTATTATTATTTGCTGGCCATTTTGTGAAATCGCAAATAGGCCTTTGTGAATGCACTTTGTTTGCATAAGTTGTTCAAAATGAAGCTAGTCTTTTTGTACCTGCTGCTCATGGTTAGAGGGGTTGAAAGAAAGAGGCAGGGCATTTATGGAAGGCACCGCAGCAGCTTTGTTGTTGTGCAGGAAAAGGCTGAGAGCTGGACGTGTCTGCTGATGCAGTAAGAGTTTCTCGACAAAATGTACTGGACCCCCTTGGTACTTTGTACCCACTTAATCTGAATCCCCCTCAGCGGCATTGTGTGAGACTTCAGCTTTGTCAGCTCTTCTGCTGTCTGTCCATCCCTTTGTGTGTCTTCCTCACCTGAAAGGCCTCGTTGTGCAGCTCTGTCAGACCAGTCAAACACCAATGAAAGATACACATCACACAAACAGAGGCTGCATGAGTGCTTGCTAAAATAATGCGTCCCATCTGCTAGGATAGCTGACAAAGTGTGGATATGTGTGGGCAATCTGTAGCCATAGCTGGGAAGATGAGGGGTGTATGACACACTCCGGCATTGTGGTGGCTCTGTGTGCTGTAGAGACTTGGCCTTGGACCAAGTTATCAAAGCTTAGCACTTTGCCATCATATTTGTCCAGCAGCCCACAAGCTCATGATGATCAGGACAGAGACAAAGGTCATAAGGCTCCAAAGGAAATAAATGTCCCCCGCTTATGTTTAAGATGCCACTTTTGAATTATCCTTGCGTCATCAGAGTGCCACTGCTGCACAAATCTATGGTCTGCACTTATATAGCACTTTTTTAACCTTAGCAGTTCTACTAAGTGCTTTACACTGTGTCTCATTCACCCATTCACACACACAAAAAATGGTTTTAGAGCTGCCATGCAAGGCTAGCTTGCCATCAGGAGCAACATGGGGTTCAGTGTCTTGCCACAAAGATGTGGAGGCATGTGGGCCAGCAATGGAACCCTACGATTAGTGGAGAACCCACTCTACCACCTGAGCCATAGCCACTCAGCGTGTGTACATAAACTGTCTCCAATGCTTCCCATATGCAACATTACTACTGAGCAATGGTATTGTAGCATAATATTGCTGCCTAATTACACACTATTTCTTAATGCTTTAATTCTTTTCTGGTGTAATGAGGATGAAAAAGCTAAACATACAGTATATGAACTTCTGTACAAATCTCTCTCTTGTATTAGAAGTTATACAGCCCAATAGGCTTAGTTTTTATGCCTAACTTGCATTCAAGGTAACTGTAAGCATATTGGAGTTTTCAGTGCTGGACTATTATTCTCCAATCAAAAACATGATTTTAATATTTGATTTAAAACAGCAGTGAGTTTAAACGCATAGCTGTGATTATGTGCTGCTGAAATAATGAGACCTATAATTATCATGCAAAATGTAATACTGCAGAAGAAACTATGCGGATGTCTACATTTAAGTGATAATTATAGCGTGTGAACAAAAGACAGTTTAAGCCTCCTCAGTGTGTGTGTGTGTGTGTGTGTGTGGTTGTTAGTGTGTGTGTGTGAGGTTGTGAGTGTGTGTGTGCTTGTGTGTGTGAGGTTGTGAGTGTGTGTGGTGTGAGGTTGTGAGTGTGTGTGTGTAGACAGTAGGTAAGTGAGGTATGGTGTATACAGTAAATCAACAATGGGGAGGAGTGTGCATTAAGGTGAAGCAAGTTAACTCAATGTACAGTGAGAGTGTACTGCAATACAGGCATGCAGATATACCTAATTATCATTGACTTCCGTCATTAAAGGGTAAGAGACAGATAAAGATAGTGTGTGTGTGTGTGTGTGTGTGTGTGTGTGTGTGTGTGTGTGTGTGTGTGTGTGTGTGTGTGTGTGTGTGCATGTGTGTGGTGTGAGAGAGAGAGAGGAAACAGAGTGCACTGCTATGTCTATACTCTTTTCCCTTAATCTCCCTCTTCCTCTGTCTCTCACACCACTTCCTCCAGCTCATATGCATTAATGTGCAGGCTGTTGTCTCTGCCCACTCCACCTGCGTAGCGCTTACACCTCTGTAGGGCAGGCACGGTGCTGATTAAGTGGCAGCCTCCCTAATGATATGCTGAGCTTGCTGCAAATATCAACATCATTTCTCACTACATGGTCATTAAAGAGCTCACCTCAATAATTTCTGCTTGCATAATTCAAATAACTTTCAAAAGTGTCATGGGGTGGCTAAGATAAAAAGTAATTCTATCTAATTAAAGATGCACCACGTGTCAAAAAGCTAATAAAATGATATATGACCAAAAATAAATAAATAAACATACAAATAAACAAACAAACAATGAAAAGTGACTTTTAGTTAGCATTGTTTGTCCTTCGCAGAGCAATTTTGAATGGCTAAGATCTGACTATCTGTTTGTGTGTGTGTGTGTGTGTGTATATATATGTGTGTATATATATATGTATATATATATATATGTGTGTGTGTGTGTGTGTGTGTGTGTGTGTGTGTGTACGGTGTAGCATGAGAGAAAGGCTTTAAGAACATTACAGCATTTGTACTTGTTTGTTTGTTTGTTTTTTACATTTATTTTCTGTGGTTCTGAAATCATTCCCATATTTTGAGAACATTGATATTTGTTTATCATAACAGGAAAACCAAACAGAGATCACAGTTTGTGAATAATACATTACAGGGTGAAAATTCCCAACTCCCTTAAAATGAAAAAGTGATGATTGCTTTTCAGCTACTGTGTACAAATTGCCATGAATGAAGTAATGTAAGCAACCAAACACTAAGAGAAAACCTGTAACACTATGTACATGTTAAAAAGCAGCGTAAAAGCACAATTGTGCCGATTGTTAATGCCGTTAATAACCATCTAGATTGACTATTATTCATTTTTCTTCATCAAATGCCAATCCAGCTGTTTTCGATAAACTACTACAATACATTAATATGTTAATTTTAACTGCTGTCTGAAATCACAGCTCAGTGCTCTCAGCATGTGGCTGTGTATGAAAATCATGATTACCAGATAATAGCTAATCTGACACACATACTTTTTACACACGTAGCCATTGAAGATGCCTTAGGTGACGTTTTTCTTTACATAATGATCCCAACCCATTAGAAGCATTCTCTAATTACTTCTGTGGTTAATCTGATGCATAAAGCCTTCTGTCCAGCTCTTATAGTCCCAACCAATGGGTAAGCTCACTGGGCTGTATCCACCCTAATCTCCATCGCCATCCTCAGCAAATATATAAGGATATTTTGGTCATTATTTTAAATGAAACTTCTGAGTAACTTTTCAAGGTGTTACTTTGTGACCTTTTCTCAATCCGTTGGCTATATCCTGTTCTGAAAAGTTCTCAGTGTTGTGGTGTTCACAAACAAGCTAAGTAATAGGTATAAGACACTCGGGGGGCTGTCTGAAGCTGAGACTACATCTAACCAGACACCATGGGGGGGATTTATGCTGGTTATGTTTGTGGCATTTCAAGATTGTTTGCATTTTAAGTTTTTAAACTTTTCATTTATGGGACGTAGATGTAATTTTTGGCTTATTATTGTCCCTAGAAACCATTAGGCCTTCTCTGGCGTTTGCAGTAAAGGTCACATGAAAGCATCACTACAACTTTTTCCCACTAAATCAATTGCCCATGTTGTCCATATTGAACGATTTATAGTCAGGTGTCTAGCCAAGACGCCTTACTGTGCTTTCTCCACAGCTGTGCCGCACGTGGCCAGGCCGAAGAAACTTAAAGGTGCTGTGAAAGACTAAAAGTGGGCCAGATGCAGAGGCCTCTGGGTGACCTACCTTGCTCAAAGGTTTGTAGGGTGAGAGAGTTGTGACAGTTCTTCCTCCTCGGTGGAGAACATTACTAATGTGTGCAGCGTGTGTGAAGTAGCAGGGCTGTGATGAATCGCTCACACACACCCATGGCATCCTCATAAGTCAACAGTAAAAGAGAGGGAAGGTACTAGGTACTGAAATGGGGGAAGAAAAAAAAACGGGAAAAAAGTGAACATGGTTACCTAGGGCTTAACAGTAGGGCTGAAGGAGAAAGCAGAATAGCCTGAAGATCTCCCTCAATCTTCAGAGGAAAGCCTGTCCCTCTGGTGGGCTCCTGTCTTAATAGACACGGTGTTTTAAAAAGAAAGTTATTTTCACTCCAAGACAATGGTGATTTTAATAAATGAGTGTAATATGGGCTATGGGAGGTGGGAGGCCTCTACGGTCCATTCCTCTCCATTAGAAAGGAAAAAAAAAGACCTGTGATTTAAAATAAATTAGTCTTAGCAGACAAAGGCAAGTCGTGGCACATAACAAATTATCATATTTTTTTGAAACGTTTTTCACTGCATAGCTAAAAGAACTAAGTCCGTTAATTCTATACTAATTTCATTTCTTTTGAATGCTGTATTGTTGCATACGGTATTTTTTGTATATTCTTGTAAATGTATATTTTATATCTATTATACTATTTAAATTTACCTGCTCTCCCCTTTACTGCTTCAGATAGAACTAATGTGTGTGTGTGTGTGTGTGTGTTGACACTTAACTGGCCCCCATGAGGAAAACTTAATTAATTAATAATTTTTTTAAATTAAAAGAGCCAAAAGTTTAGATTTACGGCTAGGTGTAGCATTAATTAGCTGCATAATAATGATGTCAGTGGAAGGTCCTCACAAGGATAGTAAGACAAACGCGTGTGGGTGCATGTGCACATGTAGCCGAGTGTGTGTGTGTGTGTTTTATTGACGTGAGGTCATCCATCACATACTCCAGGGGGTCTGCCTGGTATGCTTCTCAATAATGAACTTCATTCGTTAAGTTCTCTCCTCAAAGGCCACGCTCACCCACTGCCCTTTTCAGCCGCCGCAACTCACTGCAGCTGCAACAGTGTGGTAGAAAGAAAAAAAAACAATAATCATGCTTTTCCTTGCGACAGTCACACTCATGAAGGATAAGCAGTACCATTACCAATCCCTCATGCCTAGTTATGGCCATAATTATCGCACCCAAAATCTCCTGCCCTACTTCATGCAGGAGAAGAAGACGCGAATGCACTTCTCTAATCACCCCTCTCCCTTATCCAGTTCTCTGCACAGAGAGAGGGATGGGATATCTTTTTGGGGGGGAGAATGACTGGAAGTGAGGGATCATTAGAATGGAAGAGGATGTGGTAGCCTGAGTCGCTACCACATGCTGCTGTGTGTCTGTACACCAGCCGCCTCTTCCACTCCTCTCCGCACTGTCTCTGTTTCTGTGTGAAAGCCTGTTCTCATCCTCCACTACTGCAAGCAGAATCCTGGCATGCCTTCGAGTGTATCGAGTTAAAATTAAATGAATAGTACCACCCTCTTAAACTTAAATAGTTTGTGTTTAGGCAATTACAGTGAAAGGAATATATCTTTCTTTGTAACAGCTTTGTAAACATATTTGCTTGTCCTTTTTTTTTTATTATCAGAAAATCAGATCCAATTGCACAAATACAGAAGAATTGGATTGTCCTTTTATACTAATAAAACTAACAAAGCAATGACCGCAGAAACAGTTTCCATACAGCAGCTTGGGGCAATATGGAGTTTTCAATTAGAGCAAGCATTAGAGGGCTTATCAAAATCGTCCCTGCCAAATGTCTCCAAATTATTAATACCTGGAAGGGTCTATGTTTAATTTGGTGCAAATATGCTCTGGTGTGCAGAAGAGGAATCGAGCTTGTTTAAGCAACACATCAAGGCTAGTTTGAACTGGACTCCTACTCACTATTGCCTATATTGGCATTCAAAATATTATGTATAACTATTATAGGGAGCAGGGTAAGTTATTAAATAAGGATTTCATACACTACGTTACACATGTTTGGTCATTACTGCAGCACTACTGACTAACTCATTATCCGTACAATTAATTTCTTGGAACATTAAAGAAGCCGAGTTAACTACAAATAAGCTCCGTACATTTCTAAGGAGAAGTCAGAATGGGTAATGCCTTCTTAGCTCGCTATATTTCTTAGGGGACTTTCATACTGACAGTTTAGTCCGAAAGATTGCATGGTTTGCATGAAAAATTGTTAATGTGATAGCTGTCATGAGGACCAGGATGCGCACCACGGTACCAAACCCAGGACTACCTGTAGGAGATGGCCTGAGTCGTATTCTGTTTTAGGAAGTAAAGTAACCTGTGCATGTGTTTTTGCCGGTGCCGACATCATTAGTTTCCACAACACATATGTATTATGAGTGACAGGGACACAGAAGAAGTCCACTGCTGCACACCAAAATAAAAAATACAGTGAGTCGCATTGGGTTCTCCATGTGTGTTTGTGATGACGTAAGATGAACACAAATGCACCAGGGTTCGATAGAATCAAATGAGTCTGAAACCAGACCAACGCTGTGGGGGGCAACGGGAACAATCGCACTCAGATTCGGATTCGTGTTAAAAACACATTAGTGAAAACAAATCAACCTGATAAATGCAGTGCATCATGGGTATTTCACGGCTGCTAGATTACATACACTGCTAGGGTACATTAGAACATATCTTGGTGCATTATGGGATGAAATGAGTGTACAGGATATTGTCCACTAGGTTAACTACAGTAGGCTAGTAGAAAAAGGCAGGCTCCAAAAATAGTGCACTACTTAGTGAATATGAGGTTCTCTTTCAGGTTAGGGTGTTTCAACTGACACTCTGTTCAAATGCTGTTTTAGCAAAAATTGTATTTCTCTACTTATTGAATATTACTAAGTAAAGCTGGATGAGTAAAGTTAATAAGTAAAGATGGCACATTTATGTGCTATGAGCTACACGGCATATGACCGTCCATTTGTACCTAAATAAGTCTGATTGTTCATTAGATATCTCCAGCACAACCTCAGAAACATCAACTGTAACTATTCAGTCATTAGTTTAGGAAGACTTGTGATGTATAAATCTGTATATAGCACTCATTAGATCCGTTTATCTGACCTTTAACTGAAATCAGCTGGTCTTCTATTTCCTGCCGGTTGTATTCGGACCGGATATCAGTATGACAAGTTTGTATGAAAATAGTATGAATAGTACTCTCTTCTCTGTTTCTGCATCTTCTCCCGCATCATTTTTTGCTTGAGTGTTATTGTAATGGTTTGCTTTTCTTCTAAGAAAAGAAACCCAATAGTCTTGTCTATGTATCCTGAAAATAGATATTCCCTGTGTTGTCGGAGTGATTTATTGAAGTCTTCCTCACAGGTGGAAGCTACAGGAAATTGCCTGGAATAACTTTAAATTGGTTTATAATGTCTCACATGGGTTTGTGATTTTGTGGTTTTTATATAGTGGGTTTATATTTATATTAAATATGTGCTGGTACTGTTGACGTTCGACGTATTTATTTATGTGTTAATTTAAAAACCATATGAAGATGCTATATTGGATTTTGGACTAAAGGCACAAATAATAAATTACATTGTTTCACGCATAGGTTTTTGGATAGGTTTGGATGTCTGATCGCAGGAAAGTCCTCTGAGCTTTTCCCAGTGAGTCCCAGCTCAGAGAAATATGATATGTGCTTTTGCTTTAAGATGGGCAGTGAGTGGTATAGAGCAGTGTGTTATAATGTGCTTTGTTTTTAGTGTATGTGAAGTGCATCACACTTACCGTATTGAAGTAGGCTGTTAAGTGTGTACTCTAGAGTACATTAAAAATATAAGGTTCTTTAAAATCAATTGTATCCTCAATTTCTCTCTCTCTCTAATTCTTTCTCACTCTGTCTTGGCTTGTGCATCTTACCTCCTCTCTCTCTCTCACTCTCACACACACACACACACACTTCCTTTCCTCTGTCTCTCTCTCTCTCTCTCTCTTTCTCTCTCTCTGGAGCCATGGTACAGTGCTCAGGAGAGGCTGGAAGATCAGCTGCTGTGTGTTGAGGCCGTGTGTAGGATGGCTACTGACAGACTGCTAATGAGACCATTATCGGCTGCGGTCCTCTCCTCTCTCCTCCGGGGCACCGGTGGCTGCTCCTCGTCTCCTCTCAATTGAATTCCATCCCACAGGGCTTGTTTACAATAAATACATTGGCTCAAATTAATCAGAACAGGAACGGCAGACACTTTACTCGGGCCGGCATTTATCCACAGAGACAGAGGAGTCGGGGAGAAAGCAGACCACCTCTTGCTCCCTCTTAGCTGCGGTCAGACGGAGCTGATGAAGCGTCCTTGGGAGAAAAAAAAAGCTGGGTGAAAATGAATACACACTCCCAGCATTAATTATTTTGTCTGCATGGATTTTCATTATATTATTTGATTATATTACAATATATTATGCAATTTAGCAGATGAAGACTGGCGTAGATAAGGGGAAAATAATCCAATCAAAATCTGTAGATATAAAGAGTATGAACTAACACTGAGGAATAATTAATAATGTGTTAGTTGTTGTGGGGATGTATTCAAAATGGTTGTGCGTGGCTTTCCAATTCATTTAAAGCAATTCATCAGTTTTAAACCCCTGACAGAAAATCCAGGGCCTTATAGCATCTACATAGAACATTTCCATAGGCTTCCTGTTATTGCGCTCATTAACACCAGCTCTTTCTGCGGCCTACTGCAGCCGCCACTTTGCTGTTCTAGTGGAGGGAGCCGAGAAAGAGAGAGAGTTAGAAAGAGAGAGAAAGAGTGACACATCACAGCAAAGATGAGATGATGCACTGACAAAGAGGAAGATGCATGTATTATTACGGGTTAGGCTTATTAGCTGATCCTGTATGGGTCTTTAAAAATAAATAAATATGATGCTATAGCTATACATCTCTCTCAGACTTTAATACTGAGAAATAGGAAACGCTCACGTGGGATTGTAATGTTTCTTGGAATATAAACATGTCTGCTAATGTGGGCTGCAGATGCACATCTGCATTGGCATATGTGCAAACTCACAAACCCCTGCGTAATCAGACACACCTTCTTCTCTCTGCGTTTCATCTATCACTTTCTGCATCTCAGTGCCACAGACATGCAGATTGTTTGTCTGCATTATAGATAACTTCCATTTAGTCTAAACTTCAATTTATCTTACTGTCATCTTTGGAAGCTGAGAGATAAGGTGTGCGAATGCTTTTGTGAGTCTTCTTTCAGCCTTTTGAAGACCCAGTTATGTGCCCAGAGGCTATCGCATGCTGGTTACTGAGTCTTTTTTCCTCTCGGCAGCTCCTGTTTGAGTCGTTGCTATTGCTGCACTCCTTTGCAGCTCTCTGCCAACCACAAAAAAACAGTGCTGCAGACCTGGCAGTTGAAGCTTACCACTCATCTAAAAAACATGCCTCTGTGGTCAAACACAGAGTCTGGCATGACACAATATAACTTCTTATAGCTAGCACTAACGATTAACAGCCTGTTCTGAGCTGTCCCCTCTTGCTATAACATTTCCCAGCATGGATCCAGGATTTGCCTCATTTGTTAATCAAGGCAGTAAAATCCCATTTTGTTTATTAGGTAGTGCTGGATGACAGATCATTGTTGACATAGCATGAGTTCATTTATTTTTACTGCCTCTAATTGATTGTGTGTGAGGTTGTGATCAGACGGTAATTTTTGCCATTTGCGACATCTGCCGTGGAGCGAGAGCTTGCATGTTTTTCTCGACTGAACTGAAAGCACTGCTGTGCCTGTTTTTTTTTTTGTTTTGTTTTTAAACAAACACTGTGGGTTATGGTTTTTATTTTGTTTTACTATTTGACTTTAATGAAAGACATTTTTGACAGAGGGGATATCTTTTGATTTAAGAGATTCAGCGAGTGATATTTGCTGCGCTTTCTCACTGAGGAATGTTGATCACTTTTTATTATGCATGCATTTGATAGCATTTCATTTCATGAGAAATATGCATGCAGATATGTGTTTATGTTGAGGGCAAATAAAACACATGCTTGTTTATGGAAATTTCAATTGAAGTGAGATAGTTGGCCAGAGCTGGCTTTACGCTAAGAGCACAATCAAGAGAAGCCAACTGGTTCAGAGCCTGAGGAGAT
>CM022764.1:15353607-15603607 GCA_012411365.1 Ameiurus melas | reverse complement strand
ACTGTTTGAGTGTATGTACACACATGCTGTAGTGCAGAACAGGACAGGTGCACACACACTGAGCGAATGAGACTGGCGTGTCCAGTCCCCTCGGTCACGGCTAAACCTCCCAGCTTTCCATTACCTCAGACTGAGAGCGGTGTGCCTTCTCTGGAAGCGTTTTTTTTTTTTTTTTTTTTTTTTAAACCACATTCTAAGCGTTTATTTTTTTGTTTCCTTTTCACCCCTGGTTTTCTCTTTCCCTGTGCATGGCCCTCTGGAGGCATGTCCACTGGCTTTTTGAAGTACCATCAAAGAGGAAAACGGGAGGGGTGAAAAACAGTATTGATTTTGCGTTTTGTCCGACTCCAATGCAGGGGAATAGAGATGCGTAAGGGAGCAGCGGGTGTCTGCTCTGCCTCCCCTCCTATCCCTCATATATGTGAGAGTGCTTAGACCCTCTGCACTTCTTCGTCAGCCTCGCTAGCCTGTTCTCCTCTCTGTCTCGCAAAGCTTCGCACCTTTGTGCCCCTAATCCCCTGCAAATAAAAGCCATTTAGGCGAAACGCGCAGACAAACCCGCTGTTTACCTTTTTCCCCCCACTCGTCAGATCTCTTATCCTCTCTTGCATCAGCTTGGTGTCATTTTTCCCCCTGCCTTGACCTGCTTTCTCAAAGAGATGGGCAGAAAGACCTGCTCGAGTTCACTGGTAATCAAAATCTGCACACCAGGCATGCATGAAGCAGTTTGTGTTTCTGTTGTGACTCTGACAGCCAGGAGATCTGATTGATTGTCTCCTCAGTGTTTATTTGTTGTTGTGGTTTTTTTTTTTTGGTTTTTTTTGTCTGACATAAGCAGAGATGTCTAGGAGTTGTTTCAGTCCTCCTGCTTCACCTATTCTGAAGTAGGTCCACATTAGAGATTAATGGCGCTGACCCCAGTTCAGAGGAAGAAAGAAAAGGTGGAACAGGAGCGAGGCTCGAGTCGTAATTCTGCTGAGCCGGCTGGGAAAATATTTCCCCACATGTGTGAGCATCTCATCTTTCAGAAGCTTTCATAACGCCGTAACCAAACGTGTTACTGCGGCCCGAATACAGCCAAGAGAGTTAGACCTACTACAGGTATCAAAGAATTAATAAAAATAAAATGGAAAAACCTTGAGACGTAGAAAAGATCTACAGGGTCTGAAGCTTAAAATATCCAAAAGCAATGGTGATAATATATCTCCACAGTAAATCAGAACGTTCTGTCACGCTTTTATTTCAAAGGAACGTATATGATGCCAGCACTGTGGAGTATGAAATATATTACAGAAACACCTCATGCCTGTGGATTTTGGGCGGGGGAAAAAAAAAGAGGTCATGGAGTGCACATATGAAGGGCTAGAGAAGGCATACCTCTCCACATCCCACAGAGATCGTCTTTAAAACGCCTATGTATCGTCTTTAAAACGTCTAAAAGTACGACTTTTACAGCTATTTCTTTGCATGTCGATGAGATTAGGGAGCGAGTCGTACGAGGGAGAGAGCAGAACAATAGAAGGAGCCGTTCTCGAGTAGGTTTCTTGATTACAAAAGGAGAAGAGCTCTGCCGAGATGATTTCGAGTAGACTCCCGCAGAGGCCGTCAGGATGCTACTCGTGTCGTCCGCGTCTCTCCCTGCGTTCAACTCCGTCCTTGATCAAGCACCTGCGCTCACTCTAGCCGGAGATCCTCCTCGCCGTGCTCCGCAACACTAGGTGGCTCTGTGGAAAACACTTCAACTCGCGATTTTCTGATTGTACGAGTGGTGCGTCACATCAGCGCATTGTGTAAGTCTGTTTTGGTAAACGCTTGCTCTGCAGGCCCGAATGTTCTGGCAGCCAGCAGCGCGAAGAAGCGTCGGTGTATTGTTTCGAGGAGGCCGTCTCATGAGCCTCGGCGTGAAATTATATCTCAAGGTTACTTTGATTAGTCGTGCTGTGTTCTGAACAAAGCCGCATGCCATGAATTTAATTTCTCACAACAAAGCCAGGCGTTCTTATCATTAGCAACCCCCTGCCTCATGCTTTATATGCACATATATTTATTCGAAACGAAGTGATCCCTGTTTCAAGATGAAAGCGATTTTTATTTTGTTTATTTATTTATTGCTTTATAGCTGATTTCTCTCCCCCCCCCCCCCCCCGTAACAATTAAGCTTTAAAAACATGACCTTTTTTTTTTTTTTTAAAGGAAAAATGCATATGTTTTACAGCAAGTTTCAGAATATTCATAGCACTTTTTTTATTATTTAAATGCAAATGAGACCCTCAGTTAGAATTAATGTCTCATCATCATAGTATTATTGTGAAATCATGCTTTTTTGCATACAAAAGGAAGTAAAAGTCTATACAGTGTGTGTGTGTGTTTTTGCTGCCTCCACTGGTGTGTGTGTGTGTGTGTGTGTGTGTGTGTCTCGGTGGGGGAGAAAGACTATGGAGAGGCCCTTGACCTGCGCGAGAGTGGAGCCCAGAGCCCCTACTGTCTAAACAGACACTCTGATTACTGATTAGGAGCGCGTTCCCCGTCGCGCCGAGCAGTTTGCATGTCAGCATCCATTCTCTCCTCTCTGCGGTGATTGAGAGGGAGCCAGAGATGACAGATCTCGAACCGATTATTTCCCTCTTTTTAATAACACACACACATTCTCTCTCTCGCACTGAGCCTCTCTCTCGTTCTGAGCTCTCTCGCTTTGAGCCTCTCTCTCTCTCTCTCTTCTCTCTCTCTCTTTTTCTCTGCCTCTCTCTCTTTTTCTCTCTCACACTGAGCTCTCTTGCTTTAAGCTTCTCTCTCTCTCTCTCTCTCTCTCTCTCAGTTACTGTCTCTCTCTTTCTCTCTATCTGTCTGTCTCACAAAAGGATAATGTTGAGTGCAACTGGCAATTACTCCAGAGTGCTTGGCTTGTTTTGTTGTTATTTTGAAGTCCCCCCTTCTCTCTGTCTTCCACTGTCTGTTATTCCCTAGGGCTCCTTGTTTCTGGATGAGAGCTCTTCCTATGCTGAACACAGGTCCTTCTCTCCCTCTCTCTGTAGTAGTCCATCCTGAACAAGAGCTGCATCAGCACCAAAGCCAGCTTGAAGTCTCTTCTTTTCTTCTCCAAACCCCCCCCCACCCCAAACAACAAACCATCCCCAAAATCATCCCGTGTTTCTTTTGTCCTCATGCCCCAAAGCAGAAAACAAAGCACTTTCTTAACCTTCGTATACAGAGCTTTCTACAGTGGAAATCATAACGCTTTCTTCTTCTCTGACGGGTTTCTGACCGGCTCATAATTTTCGCTCAGTGACACCTTGTGGAGAAGCAATATTATCGGTTAATGTTACGAGGGTGAGTCAAACGAATCGCTTAAAAGTGTACCGTGAGACAGAATCAGTTTTTTATTATTTTTCATTAAACGCTGGAACGCTCGCGTTGAACTGCATCCCGAAGATAACGTAGAAAATCGATGCACTTTACTGACACCTCACTCATTTGACTCATTTGACTCGCCGTCGTATTTTTTTCCTACGCAACGTAGAATAATTTTAGAGGCACTGAATTTTGACAGAAGGTTACTTTTAAATTACAGCGGACAGTCATTTTAACCTCATTTTCCTACTCCGAGGGAAAAATGAACAGAATCTGTTCATTAAAATTCACTTATAGTAGAGGTCTATAGCAATTATATAAGTTTCCATCTGACAGTTCTGTAATTTTTACGATATTAAGCCAGTTTAACTCATAATGTAAAGCAGATGCCATTTTCTATCTAACTTTATATTTGATTATGCCTGGTGTAAAACTTTCACCGTTCAGTGGCGTGTAAATTAATTTCTACATGTTAATTTTTGCTTACAAATCAACAAAAAAAAAACGTGACTGGGATAGTCTGGGAACGTTTATGCAAAATAAGTGTTTTTATGTAGCGCTTACATGATTTCTTCAGTTTCATCGAGCTCTAAGTCTGTATAATTCAGAGGTGGGTGTTTTCAGGTTTTTAGAGGTAAGAATTTGGGGCTACACGTTAGCGCTATAGCAGCGCGAGTCTGATCGCTCATGACACTTTCAGGAAAGTGTAAAGGAACTGGAATAAAACTCTAAGAACAGCTGTGATTAAACTTCCTCTCAAATCTCTCATCATAGTTTGTAGGGCTGGACGATATATCGGTATAATGTCGATATTGTGATAAACGACTATGCGATACTCTTTTCTGTGATATCGTTCGTATAGGGATGGATTTTTATGCTTTTACAAATGAAATTGTACTGAATGGATGTCCTTGATTTGACGTAATGTTTTTACTTAATCTTCTTTGTCTTTTTAGGCATTAAAGAAAAGTATAGTCAAGCTCAGTTTAACGTTTTTTCTTTTTGTTTGTTTATTTTGCTTCTGTTTCGCTGACCGTTTGTTGGCTAAATTATATATCATAATACGTGTCGTAGAAAGGTTGTCAATTATTGGGATATAATATTTTTGTCATATCGTCCAGCCCTAGTAGTTAGTGTATAACAGTTTTACATCTTGTATTCAACTTAATATAGCTGCTTATTTTGTACATTTCTTAATAGGATCGTGAGCAGCTACACTGAGACTCAGTACAGGGAAACGTGTTGAACATGCAGAGCTCCCTTGTAATATTATAATATTTTCTAAAAGGTGCGTCCCAAATCGCATACGTAAGCACTATTCTATGCCATTTCATAGTATAAATAGTGTGAGTGGTGTGTTCACACAAAAACTCCAACAAGAAGAAGTGCACTTCAGGTACCCTAATGATGCACTTATTCAACTCAAAAAAACAAGTGTGGAATGTCGGGCGCTTCACACACAGAATGGTCGCAGCTTTGGTTTGCGTAGTGGAGGAGGGGAGGGGCTACCAAGCGCTGACGCTGGAGCAGAAAAAAACGACACTCCGGTGGACAAGACATCTTATAAATGGTGAAAGGTAACATTGACTCTAATGACAGTAAAATGAAGAAATTCTTTTTTCATTGACTCTAAAGTAGCTAGTAGCGTCGCGTTACGTGTCTTTGACGTCATTTACCATCGACTGGGAAACTTCGTTAGTAAAAAAACGCTAGTGTTTCCTTTTGAGGTGATATTGCCCTTCATAAAGCGCACCTATTATGGTTTTGAAACATGCCTAATTTCATTTTAAAGGTCTCATACAATAGATTTAGATGCATCCAAGCTCAAAAAACATTTTAATGTGCTCATAATTTAAACTGCAGCATTAATCCCCTCCCCCATGTCACAAACGACTCGTTAAACAATCTGTTCTAAAGGATTCATTCTAAACTCCTCCTTTCAGAGAGCATACTCTGCTCTGATTGGTCAGAGGTCCCAGTCTGTTGTGATTGGTCTATCACTGTCAGCGTGTCTCAAAAAGGAAACACCCACTACCTTAACAAGTTTTGGCTTCGTCTGTCAGCGAGCAGCCGATGAAGACCAGAGGAGGGTTTTTTTTGTTACAAACCTACGTAGGTTAGTACAGGAAGTAAGTCTGGAATTACTAACCACTCGTTTCAGCTGATTGAAAAAAGAAAAGGAAAAAAAACAACTATTTTATTTAAAAATTTTTTACAAAGAGCTCGGTAACACTACATGAAAGGTAATATTTGAAAAAGCATAATCGGTGCGCCCCTGTCCAGGGTGTACCCCGCCTTGTGCGGTATAAGCGTATAAGGATAAGCGGTATAGAAGATGGATGGATGGATGGATAATAGGTGCGCTTTACATTCATACACTAGACAGTGGAGTACATAGTGCTCCACCGTCTAGACTTTCAACATAGACTTTCAACAAAGTAAAGGAAGATAAACGTGTGAAAGGGATGGACGATGTGACGATATAAACAGCTTGTGAAATAGGTTAATACACAATTATTTCCATTTTGCTTCTCCTACAAATGAGAAAACGAACAGCATTTTAACAAATCTGAATTTAGTCGATGGTGTAAGCTGAAAATAGATTATTGAAGAATATGAGAAGACGTAGACTGTGTTCTAAAGCTTGTGTATGATTATTAACGTTTAGTTTTTCTACAGAGTGTAGAACTCTGTGTAGAATATGTTTTGCGTTATATTTTACATTGTCTGAGTAAAAAAACAACAAAACGAATATTTTCACCGTGTCCTTCCTTTGCGGCGTTTTCTTCTCTGCTTTTGGTTTAGGCTGCATGTGGTCTTGGCTCCTGTGTGTAAGGAACGAATGTGATATGACTGAGGACTTCTGCAGTCTGCACTTTTCAAGCCGTGTTTATACTGAAGAAGCTTCTTATATACGGTGTCTTTTTAATCAGGTGCAGCTTTCGAAAAGTGTGTAGGAAACCAGCATGGTCAGTGAAAAACTGCTTACCATGACAACGCTGTTGTAAACTTTCCGGTACATGGAGGTAGTGGGCAGGGTATGTTTTTTTTTATAAGTAATCCCAATAACCACCCCCCCCCCCCCCCACGAACACATACACACATATATACAAGAGTATTGTTACAATTATTTGAAGATAATGTGAAATGTATCACACGATTAGCAGCTCATGTTGGCGTGTTTTTCTGCATGTGGAATTGCTCAGAAGCTCGGTGCATACTGAATTTGGTACAAAAACTGCACACGGCAAATCTATAGCCATGTCTTTGGTCTCCAGACAGCAGCCGGCTCTCTGCAGGACGCCTGAAGAGCAGCACACTGTCGCAACATGTGCATGAGTGTGAATAATATAGAGCCATATTGGGCGAGCGCAGTGAAATAATTTTTCAGACCGTTGCATCAGGCTGCATGCACTTTTATCAGACTGTCAGAGAAGCACGTGTGCATGGATGTACAGTAGATTCCTTACACGTGCAACGTATATGTCGGGATATTAGCCATCACCTTTCCTGTGGTTCATTTCCTCAAGGTTGCTTTTACGGTGCGAGAGAAGCGCACGTGCGAGAAGAGAATCAGAATTGAGATCTTGGCTGCGGTCTTGACTCTTTCTGCTCGTGCAGGCTAGCAGTACAAACAGCCTGTTTGCCAGAGCAGCGGAGGCAAAACGTGCTCTGTCGTGTGAAAGAGCAACCACATTATCTGAAACACACGATAATGCGCATGCACGCGTGCAGACAGGGGCGCCGTGGAGAACGCACCGGGGATTTGTTGCAAAAGTGCGTGAGACACTTTGAGGAAAGGTTGTGTTCACTTTGTTTATGTGTAGGTGGTGGCTGCCATGTGGTTTTGTGTGAGTGCACATGTGTGTCAAGCAGAAAAAGAAGAAAGAAAGAAAAAAGTTCTGCAGTGGATATGTATGACTGTTCACCTCTTGTGTTTAAAATAGCGTCAGACATAATGAAGACTGTACACATACATTACACGCAAAACCTGATCTACGTTCTTATTAGTGTTTACATCACAAGCTACAGTGACGTGAGGCGCTGTAACGCTCGTAAAAACAGGCTAAAGTCCGTGTGGAATAACGATCGAGAATGCCGAGTGTAGCGGGTGTCCGCTGCGATGAAAAACAAAAACAAAGTGAGAATGATCTGGGAAATAAACAAAGTGCAGAGTCTCTTTCATCGAATCATAAGAGAGGAGGGCAGTGTACGAACACGCAGAGGGACGTGTTAGGTCTGTAATGGGGTCTAGCTGGACTCCACAGCCACGTGTTTCATCTTTGACACATTTCATAGGCATGGATTAACCCAGACCTTCAGTCTTTGATCTAACTGGAAAATGTTGGCTGGTTTGGAAGTTTAGAGAATATTATAATTTATACAAGTGGGATTTGTGTGTGTGTGCGTGTGTGTGTGTGTTTTCCCAAGCTTGAGCAATCTTAAGTAAACAGTGCGTGCTATTGTGGTGCTTTGCATTATGCTTCTCATTAGCAATCTCCGTGGTAATTAGTGGGAATATAGAGGACTGAGATGCAGCGAGATCCAAATCACCGAACTCAGGCTGGGAGTTACCATGACTTCACTGATCAACTCCAGATACAAAATATATGATATGATATGAGATGATATGAGATCATGGTATCATGGCTGGCTCTGACCTCAACGTCCTAACATGCTAGGATATGTGAAGAAAAGAATTTCACTGTGCTGTTATGCATATGTGACAAATAAAGACTCATTGTCATTTTTTATTTATATATATATATATATATATGTATATATATAATGTATATATATAATGTATATATGTGTGTGTATTCAAGACATGTGCTTTTCCTCTGTAATGTTTAGGACAGGATGTGGAGAAGCTCGATGTGTAAATGTTCCTTCATGCACTGAAATTAAGGTGATTGTTCTTTTCAGGCAGTCTCTTAAACTCGAAGTCGGTGCTTTGGTTTCCACTGGGGTGAATGTTTAGGTGAGAGCCACAAACGTCTGAAAATTTCACTCCGTCAGTATTAGGATATTTGCCAGGAAGCACATGATGATGAAGATTTTGCATTTTATTGTTGAAATATTGTTCTCATTCTCTATTTCCGCTAATGTTATAGCATGTTTTAGCAAAAAAAAAAACTCCACCCACAAATAAACAGAAGATGAAGAATAGTAGGAATATCAAGAACACCACAGAATTCACTAAAAAATTGGATATAATTTTAGAAAAGGTTAGTAGTACTTTTTTTCCCCCTTCCTGTCCTGACTGAATTGGGTTTTTTAAAGCTGTTGTTTAGAGCATCATATATCTGTAGAATTATCTGTAGAATTGAGATATTCTAGGCTCTGTTACTTATTTAAGCACTGCAGGCAGATGACATGAACACAATCTGTCAGATTGTCACAGAAATGTAGAAGACCCTTTGTTTCGTTTGAGACGATGTAATCTCAGCCTAGTCCACACTATTAAAAAATTAAAACGCTTTTTTTTTTTTTAATCCGTTTTGCATTTCCATGTACAGTAAATAGAGTTTCGACCACTGAAAGTAGAGGCAATGGATAAACCAGCAACACTAGTTCTGAACCAGTTCTGAGTGTCTAATAACACCAGCAATGATGATCTATACTCTCACAACCTCAACACTTCAATCCTAAAAAGATATCTAAATGGGTATCTTTTTTTTTTTTTTTAATGAAATTTATTTTGAATTGAAATGCTGGTGTGTGTTGAACATTTCACAGCTGTTGTGTGTAGCGTTTCTATAATGCTTAAGCACTAAAAAAGGCATGCATGCTGTGTGCGCTGTTTAGAGCAGCGTTTGACGTTCCAACAGTTGCCGCGAGCTCAAGAATCCGCAAGAAGCTCCGAGACCGCTGGTTTATTTTTACAGAAGTACAGAAACTGCTGTTTGGAGATTAATTTCAGCGCTGAGCTCCCATTCTGGCGGAAACAAATTGAGCTTTATGGAATTAGAGTGCGTACCACTGGAACCCCGATCTATTCTCGGATGGCGCAGAGCCGCTGCGTTCGACATGATTGGTTGTGGGAAGGGTTTTCGGAGAGCGCGCCGCGCGTGGCCGGTGACTCGCTGGGGCAGGATTAAAGCCTGAAGTGCGCAGTTGATGGCTGTGTGTTTCCCCTGTGCCTGGTGTTTGTTGTCTAAATACGGCTGGGAGAGCAGGGATGCATGCACGTTCGCTCTTGGTGTGATGGGGGGAGCGTCGGCTTTGCTCAAGGTCGTTTGGGATGATGGCGCGCCATTAATAATTCCCCCATTCCCTGCAAATTTACTGCATCTATCTCTATCTCCATCTGCCGCTGCCCTATCTACTGTATCTGTGTGTCCCAGAGGAGATGCACACAGCAGCCACATATTAGCAGAGAAAGTGCCTGTAAAGACTGGAGATGACACTTGCAGTGAGGGAACGCGTTACACATGTTCATGCACAGCTGCTGAAGAGAGTTCTTGTAGTAGTGAACTTGCCTGTGTGTGTGTGTGTGTGTGTGTGTGTGTGGTGTGTGTGTGTATGCGCACGCTGCAAACTAGGCTACATCCTCTGCGTGCTGTGGTTTTCCAGCAGGCTCTCTCTGTGAGTTTTGGTATTATAGCCCGGAATAGTGCAGTGAAGCCGGCGGGTAATTCCCTGCTCCCTCTCCACAGCGCCTCACGGCCCAGCAGCACCACTACAGGGATGCAATTATCACACTCCCAGAAGCCTGCTACAGCCACATGACAAGGTGTTACTAGAGGAACCATCAAAGCCTGATTTTAAATGATGCATTTAATTATGTGAGACGGGAATTTGCATATGCAGTGCGTTGTGTGTGTGTGTGTGTGTGTGTGTGTGTTTGCCTGCCAGAGTTCAACTTTATTTGGTTGCAGTCGACAAGCAACTAAAAAGGCTGCGTACGTTGAGGGATAGATGATGCACGCCGTCTGTGTGTGAATGCACATGCTCAAATCTGAGCACAGCAAGATAGCAGCAGGAAACAGCAAGAGAGAAACCACATCCATGTTTTTTTTTTTTTTTCCTTTGATAGATCAGCACAATAACAAGACGTCTGCTCTCTCTATCAGTTTGAGCATTAGTTCTAATGTAGGTTAAACATTAGCGAGTAAATATTTGTGCCTCTTAATGATGGGGAACATTTTCTACACATCAGGAGGGAGGGCTGCACATGCATCCCATCTGAGCATTGATTTTACATTTGGGTAAGGCATTAGTGACAATTAAGGACAACGGGATGATGAAAGACAGATCTTTACACTCCAATGATCACATCGCTAATATTGAAAGTGTAATGAAGAGAATAGCTGACTTTCCACTTTACGGAACGTTCCAGCATTACATGCTTGTACGTTCAATGTTGTTTGTGACATGTAGTATGTAGTACACGAGTAACCTTTCATCTTCAGCGGAGGAACAACAATTTTGTGTTACGTTTTTATCCATCAGTTCCAACCTGACCCCCAATTTAACAGCCCCGTCCTACTGGTAAACATTAGTGGACAGTACGCATAGTGTGTGAGTCCAAACAGAGGAGAAGCTGGAGAAACAGATGGAATGCATGCTAAAACTGAAGCAGTTAAACGCCTGCCATGGACTGTGACAACTGTATTGATACAAATATTGAGCAGGCCCAGTTTACTTGATTTTGGATCAAGATGCCAAGAGGAAAGGATCTAAGTGACTTTGACAGAGGGTTTATTATTGGGGCATGGCTACCAGGAGAACAAAGCCTGGCTGTGTATCGATACGAACAGTGACTAAAGTGACAGCTGCATTTAGATCTATGGGAAAGTGTGAATAGGGTTGAATGCACCCATTGATTAACTGTGATTCGTGTGCATTATTGTGATGAGGAAGGAAAAACAGAAAAGCTACTAGCTAGCTCTCTCCTGTCATGTGAAAGCTACCGACTAGTGAGACTGACTGCACCTTTAACTTGTCTGCACACGCACTGCGTCACATGGCAGCTTAACACACTCAAAGAAAATGGCTGTCTGCCCTCTTCCGCATACATGAGCGCACATTCGCCTGTGATTGCTTAGTGTTGCTCTCTGATATACAAGGGATAGATACTGCCATCCACTGGGCTATAGACATGTGTGGGGGTGAGGGGGTTGAAGGGGGGGTTAAATGATCTGGGCAGATGAGTCATCCTACACAAGTGTGCGAGTGCACGTGTGGAGTACACCAAAAGAACATTACCTACCTGAATGCCTGACCTCTATAGTGAGGGAGTCCAGTGGATCTGTTATGCTGTGGAGGGAACTTTACTGCCACGGTTTACATCCACTTGTCCCCTTAGAGGGATACATACATAGGAGGAAAATGGTATGTACCAAGTGATAACAGCAGTGAGATTTTAATAGATCGTAACACAAGCTTTTGTCCCCCCAGGTGAGATTTTATTTATTTATTTTGAATTTTTTTAAAATCTTTTTACTGAGTGCTGGATCTTCTTTATTTCCGATACAGTTCAGTGTGGTTTGATGATTGATAACACAGTCCTTGACATAGAAATTTCAGTGCCATATTGTAGAAAGCTCTACATTTTATACGTAGAGGCTACTCTCCTGCCTCTTGTGTGTGTGTGTGTGTGTGTGTGTGTGTGTGTGTGTGTGTGTGTGTGTGTGTGAGAGTGAGAGAAAGAGAGAGTGAGAGTGAGAAAGACCAGGGTTTAGACCATTTCCTGTAGAGAGGGACTAGTGAGCTATTTGCTCAGTATGCTGGAAACATCATTGTGTAATCTTGCCTTATCAGGACCTACTGCCTGCGCAGGCAGGAATTCATATACATATACACACCTGAGCCCAATCTCTGAACATGTGCCTTCATTAGCTGGGCTAAATATCCCTGCTTTCCGCAATCTCCATCATTTCTGGGCTTCAGTTGCCTGAATAATTACTTGCTCTCATTTCCCCTCCCTCTGGCCAGTAGGGAAGTGTCCTGCGTTGCATTAGTTTGCATGAAATATTTATCGGAGAAGTGCACATTTTCTCCTGCTGTCAGCTCCTTCCCAGCCTTGACGGACAGCCGTCTGGTTGCACCAGCTGCTATCACAGAGTTAACGGAAGAGTTGAGGCAGTTAAAGAGTTGAGTTTATTTCCTAGAGCGAATTGTCAGTTTTTAATTGACAGTGAGGGTGTAACAAAGCATCCAAAGCCCTAATCACTGTGTTTACGTTTGTTATCTTTGTATTGGAGAATTAATGCGTTTGTACCAAGTCCATTTTTCACTTTACCTTATGTTCTCACTAGCAAGCGATAAAGTGACGGATTCATTTTCTACGGGTGCGGTCAAGACGGAGCCGAAATTACTGCGGCAAGCGACAAAGCAGTAACATGACGAGACGTTTATTGAGATTTTCTCAATTCTATGCAGATTAGGCAGGACATGATAGTACAGCAAATACAAACGACTGGCTTGCATGACCAATCCTATGGAATGTGTGGTCCTACGTTTCTTCAGTTCCTCACTCTCGACTTCTCAGTTCCTACTCGCAGTTCGATACCATTTACTGTTTGACACACAAAAGTGAAAGAACTGTAACTGTGGTTTCATTTTATCCTGCCATATGTAACCTCTCATTAAATGTGTAGAGATTAGAAATGACACAATGCCATGATTTTCTTTTCCAATACTAAAATCTTGAGATATTTTTTCTTTGAAAGCTACTAAGCGGTAAAACATGATTTTATTTTTTACTGAGGCCCTGCACAAAATCACTGCATTATATTATTCAGCGAAACTGTTCCATCCTAAAATTGCTTACACTGCAAATATAATACATATAATAATGTATAAAGTAATAATATAATGAAAATGAATCCTAACAAAAATACAGTCAAGTCTCTTTATATTTGAACATTTTCCAGTTCCAGGAAAATCTGTTTCCTACTAACTCCTGGAGCATGACTACCTCATAGTGCTTTTGTCTTCAAGGAATGAGTGTTCCTTCAACATTGTCTAGTTGTTGTCTAGTGCAAGTAGCTACGCTGTCTGCCTGGTTGAACCTTGGGAGAGACGATTGATGTGAATTTGCTGAAATTGAATTGTTTGTTTGGGGGAGAAGGAGTAGTAGATTCACTGCACACTGTTAAATGAATCCTTTTTAATCTTTGGTCAAAGAGCTCGAGTCCAAGTGAAGTCACAAGTAATTGATGTCAAAGTCGAAGTCTTGTCTGATTATGTCAAGTTGAAAGTCAGCAAATATTTGTCATGTGACTTGAGTTCTCAATACTTCTGCCTTTCACCTAACATGCAAACTAAATTTCACATGGCTCAAAAAGAAGAAATGGAGGGTTATGGAATGGCCTAGTCAAAGCCCGGATTTATTATGTATATATTCAAACATGGAGCAATATAATATATTTATTTATTTATTTGGAACACCCTGTATACAGCTGTATTTAACCCAAACAAGCACTTACTGGTGTAGGGCGATGTGTATGCCATGGAGTAAATAAACAAAGCCAAGATCTGAGGAGAAAACACAAATGGATATACTCTTAAATGCCTTATTACAGCTAAACAGACTACACACTACAATTCCCATCTTAATGTGGGATTCTTGTCAGAGCTTCCTGACTTTTATCAACTGTGGTAGTCCTGTCAGAGAGGCATTACTATCTATTATCTCTCTTCCTCTTCCATTTCTCACCTCCAGAAATCAGCTGCTCTACAGAGAATTAGCCCAGGATAGCATGGGAAGCAGTTCACAGCAAATAAAAAATTCTCTTTCATATAATTTCCCGGTGAACTCTGCTGCGGCAGGTTGTTTAATCAGAGTCTCTGGTTGAAGTCAGGATGTAAGGCCCTCATATCTCTGAGTTTTATAGGTATCTCCTCTAAGAGACCCGTGGAAAGCATTAATGATGGGATGTGAGGCAGCGGTCACTTTAATGTCTAATGAAGCTGGCTGTACTGCCCTGTCGTTCGCCTTCACATAGTAGCGGAGCACTGAATTTGAGGGGCTGCCTTCTGAACCTCGTTCAAACCGTATCAGATCACTAATCACATTGGGGAGAGCCCGTCATGGCTTTATGAGAATGGTCTTCACTGGCACCATGAGGCTATATCATGTGTATGCCATATGCATTGGGTAGCGTTCCCGTCTCATATCTCCAGGGTCCTGGGTTTGATCCTGAGCTCAGGGTGTCGAATAGAAACTCAGCATTTCTCTGCATGTTTTCACCATGGCTGTGTGCGTTTCCTCTGGGTTCACAGATTTCCTCCTATGCTAATAGGTGGGGTTTTTTTTTTTTTTAAGAAGAATTGCCTCTAGGTATGACTGAGTGTGTGAATATATGTGTACATGGTGCATGATATTCTGGCCTCGCATCTATGCTATATTCCCACTACATGCCCAGATGATGTTCCGAGATGATTCCCAGTGTCCATCTGATTGGGCTAAGGTACTTAATGAAAATGAGGGAATGTCTGTTCTATAGAATTATGTATCATGTATATTAGCAACATACAACAGCCAAGCTTTATGTCACAGTGAATTGAATGGCTAATGTCAGAAAAAATCTGTCAGTTCTTACCAGATGATAACAAATGATAGAATTAACGGCATAAAAAGTGGCACCTTTGGAACAGAATTTAAATTTTAAAAAAAAATGTAAAGTCCGTCTTTTCCGAGGGTGGCAATAATTATGGAGCTGACTATAGTAATTTAGCATGATTTTGAATTGAATAAGGTTTAATGCATTTTGACATCACTCTTGGCCATAAACTTGCATGAAAATGTGACCATTATAAACAATATCTAAAAAAAACAAACCAGTGTAAATAATCATTTTATGTCCTCAATCATCAATTCATTCATCTTCGGTGTCTGCTTTATCACAGTCATGATCATGGTGGTACAGAGCCTTTCCCAGGAGCACTGGGCATGATGGTAATCCAGTCCATCACAGAGAACCAAAAGACAAAAAGTTGTATTATTTAGATGATTGTGTTGTTTCTTTTTAAATGGGATGCCAATTTTTCCCACAGTCTTTTTTTTTTTTTTTTTTCTTCTAACTGCACGTTTTGGTGTAGTATGCATGACATATATTACATTTCAGTGTCTGTCACTTATTCTTAACACTCCAGTGACCTGCTTCCACACATACGCCTGGCCTACATCAACCCAGCCAGCGTGTCCACCATACTCGATTTGTTTTTGTCTTGTTTATCTGTCACCTGTGTTCCTATAAAAGCTTGTAGGGTATAGAATTACACAATGCGTAATGAAGATGCACCGAGCTGTCCAGGGAGATCTCCTTAGCAGGAACAAGAGCCAATTTGTGAATAATCAAATGCGGCATGGCAGAATGTTCTCAATACCATGTGGACCAACACTAGTCTGAGAAACAACAGAAGAGGCTCTGCTAGGGGATTTAGAGCTGTTTATTTTTATTATTTGGTTAGTTTTTTTCTTTTGCATTATTAGATCTTAATTTTGACATTATTGGGCATGATGCGTGAGTAAATAAAAATCAGATTAAACTGTTTTCTAAGGAGGCAACACGTCTTTACAAATATTACAGAGTGTGAAGTGTGTCTAATACATTATGGGAGCTGTAAGTGGCTGACTTGAGCTTCCGCTGCTCTCATAAATGCTGGATGCACTGGGCAGGTCAGGGAGGGCATGGTACAGTGTGTAATCTTCTCAGTACTCCTACATGCGCCGCCACCTCCAGCATGACCGTACTGTAGAAGGAGTCGGAAACTTACCTGATGTGATTAGAGCATGGCTTTTGCTACTTCATCTTTTATTGCGGCGTAGCCTTCCCTCCTACAGCCTGCCAGGCAGCCAGTGTTGTGGCTAATTAAAATAATCTTCTCTCCACTCTCGATTTGGCTTTCATTATGGCAGCGTGTCTCAAATTGAAAATAAATTTATAGATAAATGCTTTTGCTGCACTGACAAATGATACAGCTGTAGCTCAAAGCATCACCTTGTTTATTTCGGGAAGGAAATGAAATGGGAGAAAACAAAAGAAACGAGGCACCGAGTACGTGAAGAGATTAATAACCCCCACAGCCTGGCTTTGAAATCAAGTTACAAACGATTGGCTCTTCAAATATCCTTCCTCATTATTGTAATTATAGATGCTATATTATGTTGTGAATTAAGTATTCATTTCAGATTAAGGAGGGATTGGAGCTTGTTGTGGGAACGCACAGTGCTCTGACAGAAGAAAATCGTTTGGTTTTTTTTATCTTTCCAGCTGGTGACTGTATTCACAGTTGGTTGTCTTATATTCTCTTGGTTTTTGTCTCTGAATAACGCAAACTTCCTCACACAAACACACACCTACGTGTTCTTGGATCTGCGCATTTATTACATACATCCTCCTCTTTCCTTCTCTCTCGGTCTCTCTCTCTCTTCTTCACCACTCCAGCATACCTTGGTGAATCCTACAAAGAAAAGGCGCACAGAGTCTGTCACCGAGACAGCGTAAGCCTTTCATATGCATAGCGGAGATAAGAGGCAGCCATTTTTATCAGCCAGCTGCCCCCCCACAATGCCACCCCATCCTCGTTTACCCCACTGCAGGCCCCTGCCCCCGCCACCATTACTTACGTACATCATCCATGGCGCTGCTTCCAGATCCCCAGTCCTTGTCTCGCCACATTCAGATCGCTTTTGTTTTTCGCACTCTAACCTGGCAATTATGCCAATTACAGCCAGGCAGTGGTGTTGTCAAACACGTCAGGAGATTTGCGTCGCAGTCTGAGTTATCAGAGCCCCCACTGCGACCTCCACTGTAATTTAAGTGCAAAGAAATAGAAAGAATAGAATGGAAATAAATTGGATAGCAACACCCTGAAAAGATGTTTGTGTGACTGTGTGTAAGATGAGGTATGGTCTCTAACTGTACTCATTCATGTTTTATCAAGAAGGTATGCAGTAAAGTGGCCAATAAGTGTGGCCAGTGTTCGAATACTTCAGCAATGCTCCTTTGTCCAACAGCCTCGGAAGAAGGTACTAAGCACACTGATACTAGTGTGAGTGCTGTGTTGAGGATGATCCAACACTCAAATAATATCATCCCTTGTGATGGCTCCTTTCCTACTGATCAATGAGGCAGCAAATTTAATACCTGCATTTTGGTACTACTAATTTACGCATGTCACCCTGTGGGGATTTTAATGCGTATTGAATCGCATTGTTGGTGCAAAATGAGTGGATTTGCACCGAGGGACAGATGGGGAAAGTTGTCCCGGGCCAGACAGGGTATCCGAGAATCCACTGCCATGTGGACTACTCCATATTTGATCAAAATATGTTGATCAAAAGCAAGCACCATGCACATCTGTGCAACAAACAGGCTGCAACTGTTACACCAGGAGCACCACATCATGGCTGACCCTAAGCTCTGACCCCAACTTCTTGGCATGCTGGGGTATGTGAAGAAAAGATTTTCACTGTGCTGTAATGTATATGTGCCCAAAAGACTCATTATCATTATCAAACACCTCCCTGCCATGAATGTTCTAAATTTGACTGCTGTGCTGAAAATGATCCACCACACTAATAATAACTGGTCAGCAGTGGTCTTGTGGTGGTCCGTGTCCACTGATGGATGAGGTAGAATAGAACTGACATGTTACATAGCAACACATGGACTGCAGGTAGTCACTGTAGACTTACAAAGTAACTTATGGAAGTTTTACTTCATAAAATAACCAGTGAGTGTGTATGTAAGTTTGTAAGATGTATTCCATTGACAGAGGGCTAGGAGTGGAATCTAGAAGGATGGTAGTGGAGATCTTGTTTCTTTGGTTGTAGGAACTGGATCCAGGTTAGATGATACCTGGACAGGGTGTGTTCTCTTGTAGCCTTTAAAGTGTAATAAGCATGTGAGGTATCTCCCAGTGCTTTAAAAAGACTTGTGCGATTAAATCGAAGGAAAAAGAAGGAAACTCAAATCCGAAAGCAAGTTTACAATTCGTACGTTTTTAATCCAGAAATCATAAGAACAAAACATGACTAAGAGTCCAAAGAACATGCACTAATTTGCATTTGTAATCAATCATCTTATACGTGTGTTTAGTGGGTGCGTTGCAGGTGATTTAGAAGGAGTTAATTTCATTAGTGATGATGTGTGCAAAATAGGACTCAAAGAATTCAAATGAGAAGGTTTTGTTGCGTGTTTTCTGAGTCGCTGCAAGTTTGGTTTTCAACGAGAGTCAAACTGAAACTGAAGCGGAACAGTATGAATCTAAAAAGCATGTAGGAATGAGTGGTGTAGAATAACGTGTTTAGAAACTTTCCCATTCTTCTTGGAGCTTGCTTAACTTACTTTAGATAAATGTGCTTGTTTCTCAGACTTATTAATGAATTTCAATGTGTAGTTTACATTTGATCTCAACTGATCGATCTCGGTTTCTGCACATTTAATACCTTCCGATTGGCTGTACTAATTTGCGCATGCCATTGTCCCTGTTGTGACTTTAAAGCTTAGTAAATAGTTTTATGGGTGCAAAATGTAATGGTTTCAATAAAACCTCACCCTGTATTTTTTATTTTTTTACCTTAATGTAGAAACACTACAACTTGTTTATTTCTTTAAGGTAAGTGTTTACATTTTGCTTAGGTGAAAGGCGCAAACCTGTGTAGACCCTGTTAGTCGATCAGCTTAGCAGGTTTTTATACACATGAACCTTTGTTAAATCAAGGATATAATGCATGACTTTGTTGGATATTCAAACTAGATCTAACGTTCTTCAGAATATTTATTAGAAACCAGTTTGCTGTGTTCACATGCAAACACACGTCAGTGTACACATATAAATTCTTATATTCCAGCAGTGTGAGGTCATGACAGTGTACTCCCACAATGACATCATGTTGGCTCGTGTGGAGCAGAGGTTCTTGTGCATTATACAGCATGCAGTTAATGAAATGCTTGCGATATTACATAGTGGAATATTTGAATGCAATATATCTGAATGTATAAATGAACCTTAACAGTTCAGGAAAGTACTTTGGTAGAATTAGGCTGAATCAGAGGTGAACTCAGGGACATGGTGTTTATCCTTACTTACCTGTAAGGGTGGCTTAAGAATGGTTTAATCCTGGTCATGCTATTTCAGGACGTGGACATGGCTTACTTCTTTTCAGAACCTCCAATAACCCCCTACAACCTCTTCTGTCTCTGACTCCCCCTCTCTCTCTCTCTCTCTCTCTCTCTCTCTCTCTCTACTCTCTCTCTCTCCCCACCTTGCCCCCTGTTATGTAATCTGTTTATCATTAATGTGCAAACAAGACGAGCATCGTGCTTTTTCGACACAGTTGGGAGGCTCTTGGAGCATTGCTATGCACTGCAGGCTGTTGATAGTAGTTGCTCTAAACGGCTGCTGTGAGAGCGGTGGTGCGGTGCATTTTTTTTTCTCTTTTAGAGTGAAGATTCGGATTGGGAAAGTGGTCCCATATCAGTGTTAACGAGTAAGGACACAAGGTCACAGTGGAAAACTGCTAGCTATGCTCTTCACACATAATACACAAAGATTCATGGTAATATTTCTGCTGGGTGTTCATTAAATCTGCCTCTTTTTTTTATAGCTGTTCATAGTTTGAACTGTATGTTCCTCCATTAAAAGTGTCTACACAATGACTAAACAGAGGTGTAATGTAAATCCGACCATTTCTAATCAGATTAAAGTTACTATTTTTGTGTCTCTGCCAACGGTTCAGTATTTGTGCCTAGGAAACAAATCTTACAGCTAGTAGATACAGCCATAAGGCCAGCAGTGTTTGCAGTGTGTATCACTAGTCTATACAGGACAAACTCACAGCCGTAACTGTAATTTTCCATTGCTAATCAATGCACAGCGTAGCTAGTTCTTTGCCGTGCCCTCATCAGTGTCCTGGCTCCAAGCTCTGCGTGTGATTTCCACAGCTATCAGATGAGCTGCTCTTGCTACACGATCCATTATTGAGCCTCTCGATTACAGCGCAGATACTCACATTCATTTCCATCACCCGCCATCCAAGAATAGCAGGCATGTATTTAACTCCAGGCATGACCAAGCTGTTATGCAATAGCATGCTGAACATGTGTGCTTATAGTTGGACGTTTCTGTTTGTATATATTAGTTTGTTTGTGTGCGAATGCGAGACCAAAACGAGTGCATGATGAAAATCATGTGAAAAAATAAGTACACCCCATGGAAATTGTTGGCTGTTTTGACATATTTGGACACGCAAACATTTGATCATCCTTGAAACCGTGCCTGTTTATAAAGTTGATCTACTTGAACAAAACCACAAGTATCAAATTAGCACACCCTTGGAACAAAACCACAAGTATTAAATTAAATTGGCCTCGGAAGCTAGTATTGCCCCCTTTAGCAGAAATAACTTCTTGTAGACATTGTGCATAATTGTCCACCAGGCTTGCTGGAAATTCTGACCACTCTTCCAAGCAATATTCTTTCAGTTGCGAGATGTTTGAGGGTTTTCTCGCATGTACTGCCTGTTTCAAACCCCCCACAACATTTCAATGGGATTCAAATCCAGAATTTGACTAGGCCATTCCATAACCCTCCATTTCCTCTTTTTGAGCCATTCCTTGGTGGATTTGTTAGTGTGCTTAGAATAATTACCCTGTTGAAAGGTCCACTTTTCGGTTCAACTTCAACTTTTTGACGGATGGCCTCAGATTATCTTCAAGCACTCTTTGATATGATGCAGATTCATAGTTGAATCAATGAATGCAACGAAGCAACCCCAAACCATAACATTTCCACCACTGTGCTTCACAGTTGGTATGAGGTGCTTCTCCTGAAAAGCATGTCTGCTGTTACTGTGGCCAAACAACTCTATCTTTGATGCATCAGTCCAGTGCAGATTATTCCAAAAGGCCTGGTCTTTGCCTGTACACGCATGCAGGTCAAATCTGTGCAATCTCGTTCTGATTGTAGAAGCATGCACTTTGCCACTAACAGCTGCAAGACTTATTAGCAAATCCTGTGATGAAATTTTGGGGTTCTTCGAGACTTCTTTCTGCATCAGACGGTCTGCTCTTGGGCTGAATTTGACAAATTGGCAGTCGTTTAAAATCTGCATCATTTGTAGATGTTCCTTAACGTGGAATTATGCATTTCAAATAAATAATAATAATAATAATAATAATAATAATAATAATAATTTCTGAAGGCCTTCCAGATCTCTTTAGACCTTGGCATGATGGCGCACACACACACACTTCAAAAGCAAAGGGAACATCAGACATTAGATATGAGAGGGGTATAAATAATACAGGTTCCACCTTCACTCCTGAAGCAGATTCTAATCACCTGGACCCAATCTTCAACACCTGGTTCTAATTTTATGGATTTGAAGGTGAGATAAATGTAGGGGTGTACTTACTTTGTCCATGTGACTTGTGTCTTGTTAATTTAAATGGAAAAAAATACTACAAAATTTTATGTCGTTTGATAGATAACCTTCATTAGGCACTGTTTCAAAGATGATCAAATGTTTGCTTGTCCAAATATGTACTTATCTTTCCACGTGACTGTATTTATATTGAGTACATTAAACTCATTTTATTATAATGAACATTGACATTTCAGTTCAGAGTGACATGATGATAAAATATTGATATATGAGAACATTTATTTCATTCTTTTTTTTATACAAATTTCATTACAAACTGACAGTTGATTGGTGGTAAAATGTATCTTTAAAATTGTAAAATGTTAACTTTTTTACAGATTTTTTTAGTGTTTAAAAAAAGTATATATGTATTTTATTTATTTTTATTCATAAATAAGCGGGGGGAAAGGTTAAATAATTTTAGTTTATTATACAATACTAATTGTATTGCCAGCATTTTGTGAGCAAATCTATTGTGATACTAAACGTGTGTCCTTGAAATATCTGAGAATCATGATTTGATATTTTTGAACAGACAGATTGATTGATTGATTTGGAAAAGTCATTTTCATGTGCGCTTTTGATATTTTGTGCATCAATGCAGATTCCTCCAAGAGTGACTTCTGATGCATTTTATCATTTATATTTTGGGTTTAAATATATGTGGAACATGATTTACCTGCAATAATACACAACCCAGCGGATGCACCCTACACAGATAGTAATACCCAGAGAGTGTGCCTGTGGGTGTGAGAATGAGAGTTTTAACCATTCCTGGACCTCATGGGTCCTGCTTTAGAGGAGTGGGTGCAGAGTGTGGGTTTGACACCTTTGGGTTTGTAATATCAGATGCCTGTTTGTTGAAACAGCAGAGGCAGATTTCCTGAGACAACAGTGAGCTTTCGTGGCTTATTAGAAAAATTTTGAGCGCATTCATAAGGCATCGGCCTGTCTAATTATCAGGCCGCGTAGAGAGAAACCGATTTTTTTCCTTTCGGGTGATTTGGGGATTTTGAAGCAGCTTCATTGGGCCGTAATTATTTAGGAGAGAATGTCAAAACAGAGTTCACATGGCTGGGAAAAGACTTCATTTCCCACCAACCCTCATTCAACCTTCTCTTTTACTGTTTTCTTTATCTTCCTTTTAGTTTTGATAAGGAAAAAAGACCTGTCAGTTAGCCTGGCTAATGGAATGTGGGTTATTTAGTTCTCTCAAAGAGAACCGCAAATCGAAAAAAAAAAAAAAAGATACCTCAGCAACCCTTTGACACACACACACAACACCAGCACTGACAGGCAAGCCCTGTTATTTGACAGCTTGAGAAGTTAAAAATACCTGACTCCCAGCAAATTAGACATATCATTTGGCTTCTAAAGTGAAAGATGAGTGTGTGTATGTGTGTGTGTGAAAAGAGAGATAGAGAGAGAGAGAGAGAGTGTGAGTGACACTGTCTATATATTAGCCTCCTGTTTGTCTGTCTTCCTTAAGAAACCCAACAGAAATCGTAAACAGACAATATAATTTGTTACAGAGTGGATCACGCGCTCGCTGTATTCAGTGTTGCGAAGTAGCCGACTTCCTCACGCATCTCTGGGGCCGGCTGCAACGCTCCCCTGCATCTCCTCGGCATCGGGCCCATTAATCATGAGCTTAGCTACACTACATGCAAGGTTATTGCCATCGCTCAGAGTTTCCTCGCACTATGTTTCTATCAGACACTAAATCTGACATCATGGCCCATATGTGTAGAGCACTTTGGAAGACGCTGTTGCTACAGCTGTAATCTCTCTTCTCACAGACATGGACATGGCAGCGCTATGAATCTCCATCCGGGCCGTCATGGACAATTGCGCTCCATGACATTGAAAAGCAACCAGCACAGTGGGGTGTGAGATTTTGCGCGCTAGCTCTTACCGCTAACTAGTTTTAGTAACCTGTGAGTGTGATGCTGGAGGAGGAGCTCTGTTACTGTAAGGTAAGTAAGAAGATGTTAATCTGAGATCCTGAGAGGGTGTCTGCTTACTTTTAAATACTCCACGGTGCTGTTGTTTATTCATTAAGACCCAGTAGGACAAAACCTTGTATTTTTTTTCTTAACGTTACTTGTTCTGTAGTTGCCCGGCCCGGGTTCGATTCCCGGGCAGAGAACCCCAGTCACTGGGGTTTGCACTCAGCCTGGATTAAATGGGAGGGTCGCATCAGGAAGGGCATCTGGTGTAAAACCTGTGCCAAATCAATGATCCACCATGGCGACCCCTAACGGGAGCAGCTGAAAGAACAACAACAACAATTTGTTCTGTAGTTTAATATCAACCTTGTTCGTAATTTGCAGCATCATCACTTGCAGTGCTGGTGAAATACACTACAAGTGTCCTTTTCTCCTCATTACCTTCAGGCAGCTCGCTGGACATTTTCTACTGGACCACATGTTCATAATTTTGGCCTGTCTACACAATTCAGTGAAATTGCTCCCAGTTGCTACACCGACCGTAGAGGATGGACAGTGGTGCTGTAAAAGCCTTGGCAGTGGCCCTAAGTGAACCTGCTAGATGAACAGAGCTGGATTTGATGTAGTGGACACTGATGTTGAATCCCATATCTGCTCTCTCGCCCACAGTGAGAGACTTATCCACATATGTTACTTTCTCATTAGAGCCAATTAAGGCTTTTGGTTCTCTCCTCATGAACGCTCGGAGATGCCCCTTTCCTCTCCGTGTGGGAAGCATTTTCCTGCTCTTTTTTTAATCTTTTTATTTTTTATTTTTATACCCTGTGCCTCGTTCTCATTTCATTTAATCTCTTCCGTTATTACACAATATATCTTGCCCAGTCCCTGACATCGAAAGGGGACTGCAGCAGTCGCTAGAATCTTCTAAACGTCAGTCCATTAACAGCGTCACTGGACAAACTGTTAAAGCACACACCAGGGCCAGAGAGTATTGATTCTTTAATTAACTTTCAATTACTGGCTAGTTGCTGAAAACTAGCAAGGCATCTATGCTCACTTTATCTCAAGCACGTTTGATTTCTTCTCCCCGGAGCATTCACATCACTTCGGTGGTTTGTATCGAGTCAAATCTTTCATGATACGGAAAAGAAGAAAAGCCTATTCCACTTTATTTACACACCAAGGCTCTTGGCCCTGCATCTGAATTTTGGTAATGCAGTGTTCGCTCTATATTTGGATTGTACTGGAGTGGATTAGGAACTCTGTACCGCAAACCCACGGGATTCTGGCAGACATATAAAGAGGGGAAGTGCTGTTTGCATCCAAGCTATAACAAATAACGGCATATTTCAAAATCGACTGTAATTTCAAGCATTCAGATAGATGGGAGAAATGTGCGCTTTGATGTACAAATCCACGATTCAGCAGAGATTACACCCCCAAAGGTTAGGAGCTGCTAATTACAGGAGATTGGTTCTACATGTCTAACGAGGAAAAGGGGAGCCTTATTAAATAAGGGGATCCATAAAGACAGAGGATTAGCCGATATGATAACAATTCATTTTAATTGTTTTGCTAAGATAACTTGTGAAGGTCTTATAGAACACATGGCGTGTAGAGTGGTTTCCTCAGATGTAAGTATGTGAAAAAGCATTTGGATGAAACTCTGATGGTAATTAGTGATACAGTACCGCATAAATTTCCACTAAAAAGAAGTCTGTAAGTTATTATTATAATTTTTTTTTGTAACTCAATTATCGAATTAATATATTATTGAAATATATATATATATATATATATATATATATATATATATATATATATATATATATATATATATATATGAATTAAAAACTTGCATAAAATCCGTTTTTTCAGCTGTTTGAGAAATAGTTGTAAAATGTTTTTTAAAGCCTTTTTTATATATTGTTGACAGATCTTTATAATTTAAATGTTCCTTTAACTGGTTGCATGCCTTAACAATTCTATTTAATAGAATTGCAATGAATTCACTCAAATTTAGTCATGTTTTAGTATTTTATGTAATAAAAGTGATTAATTATAATCAGGTCTCAGTAGTGGATGTTTTGGACCTTGTTTTAATTGCAGTGATCCCAGGTTTGACACTTTTTTAGGAGAACAAAATATTTTTGCCCTCCTGGCAAATACGTAATATTCAATAAGGGTTAAATAAACTATAAGGAGGATCATAGGGGCATAGCAAAAAGTTGTTTGTTTGTTGTGGATTGTATTACAGTAATCCCCTGTTGTGTTTATTTGGACACGTTTTGCCTCTTATTAAAAATTTTTTATTCTATGCTAAAGCTTAGTTGTACCATCACCTCCACTGCTTTGCACCTCTATGCCGCTGCCTCCTGCTGATTTCCCCCTACCCTCCCTGATGGTTAGATTTAGAGCTAATCTGGCCCTTCTTCACATGCGTCTAAATTAAACATGTCCGGACTGGGTGGACGCCTGTACCGCCCCAGGAAACGCTGTTTCATCTCCTAATGAATGTGCCTGGAGGGGTGCCGCCCACTGGGGGTCCTGCAAACGGCCTACACTTCAACCCTCATTAGTCAGGGGCGTTTGCCTGCTCTCACACTGAAAAGAGGCCTTCTGGAAAGGAGCATGATCAGTGCTGCCCATTCGCCCCTGCATCTTACGCCTGGATGTCCACTGTTTGTGCTTCTGATTTTCTGAGATCATCAGGGTGCAGTTGCAAAGCTTTCTCTCCAGAGAAACAGCATGTTCATGAGGAACTGGCTGCATTCATAACACCGGTTTATTGATGGACCCAGAATTTTTAGTTATGGCTTTTTATGAAGTTTCACAATTGGTGTTTTGGTATTTTAAGACCTTGTAAAGGATCATAAACTCTTTTTTTTTTTTTTTTTTTTTCTTTTTTTCAAAGCTCTTTATCATCTGAGCTTTTTCAACCTAATACAATCTTTAAAATCCCCATGAAATTACTTCTTGGCTGTTATTTGATTCAGTATGCTGACATATTTCAGAGTGACATTGTGTTGTGCTTGACTGTCTTGCACATCAGCCGGCAGATCGAGATACACCACACTCCTGCCGAATTGAAACAAACCTGACAGTAGGTATGGGCAGTATATATAAAACTTAAAATTATATCACCATATTTCATGGTATGTTTTTGCGCTAACGATATAAATGACAATATTAAAATAGTCATATTCAACACATCTTATTGTATTATTCAGCTGATACTTTTGAAAAAGATTTTCATCAACTGAATCCCAATTTATTTTTTTAGGAAAAATGAATCTTAAACACCTTATTTAACTTTATTTTAAATAACTAAACCATGAATATAGCCATATAAGTTGGCATGGCAAAAAGAAATTAAATAAAATGAGAGCGCTGATTGAAAAAAGTCAAACTTAATCCTAACCATCATCCAATAGATTACTAAACTATACCAATTAAGTAGGCTAAAAAATAGAATATGAAAATATTTTTATTCACAAATTAAAATTCCAGTGAAAGTGCAATGACCGATACTCACAGGATTCATAATCGAACCTCCTCCATCAGTCATGCTTACACTCGTTCAACGTGTGCGATGCCCACGTTACGGCACGTAAACGTGTCATCAACTATATCCTCAACATCACAGGATGACATTCTTATCATTTGGAGGAACTGCACTGGAATATCCTGGACGATACGATGTGGCACAGCTTTACCTGACAGTAGCTTAATGAACTAGCTAGCGAAGAGATCCAAAAGAGCCTTTTACTTACTTTTACTGATGAAGAAGCCCGGACAGCGTATAAAGACTGAATCCTTCAGTCCGAGAGAGCGACATGTTCCAGCACTGAAGTTGATAACACGCGTCTGAAAATAAACTCCAACCATTATTTTTCCTCAATCAAGGGAATAGTGTGCAGATATATAATATGCACAGGCAAAAACACCTTTCATCCAAAACCATGTTTGCTGCTAATGAGATGCTACTGCAACATGCTGCTACTATAGAGACTTATAATCCCGGAGAGCATATAATTAGACAACATTTGCACAAATATAAATCATAAAAAAATTAAAAAGATTTGGCCATTTTCCCAGAAGTGACAAACTATTAAATTAACAGAAGAATATCTCTAAAACTAGCTATAGTATCATATCAGGGTCCATAAGACTAGCTGATAACCACAAAAGGTACTGAAACAACACCAGTTTTGATTTCAGGGGCACTTTAAAGCGCACCCGTGGTGTTGAGGTGAGTAATATTTGAGCTGATCAGAGGCCTCCTGATATTTTCAAGTGTTGATATTTATGACTGAAAGAGTATGAGGTATGATATGTGAATGGACAACACTCATGAAGGCAATATCCAATGTCGGAGCTAAGAAAGAAAAAAGATAAAGAGGCGTGTTAGCATTCTGCGTTGCTAGGACACCAGAGACATGGTAGAAGGTTATAGTTTTGTCAGATAAACATGTGTCTTTCTAATCTAATCTAAAATGACACAGCCGGACTGTTTTTGTTGGGTTTTTTGTAGTATATGCCAACTTTAAAGCCTACAATTTTCTGTTTGAGAGTTAAGGTGATCCTGTATGTGGTGTGTCTCAGCACTGGTTTGGGAACTACTTGTGCTTTACCTCCAATTTACCCATTTGTATTTATTCCTGGTATTAATGAGGCAACACAGGGAGCATGCCAAGCCACTTCCTAGGATTTGCCGCCAGTCAGCTGACTCTAAGAACCTTTCCCTCCCCGCAGAATACAGCTCTGTGGCTCTGTATTATTCAAGCCTTTAGGGAATGTGTTTATGTAATCATTAATCTCACTGCTGCTTTTGTGTGGCCAAGATTAAAGCGCCATCTTACTGATAGCCTGTCGTTGAGGTAGGTTCAACCAAAAGTATTGACTCGACTCACCAACACACACAGCACAGACATAACACCTACACATACGACAAACAAAAAAACACACACTCCTCGCACACGTACACATGCACTTACTGCCCTCGTCTTGCAGCCATGCAAAAGCGAGGGAAGAATGCTTTGCGCCTGGCTGCATAATCCACCCTCGCTGAATGGAAGCAGGCCAGAGTTCACAGCGCTGTGTAAAACAGTGGTGCAGGAGGCGCTAGCATGGTGTGTAAACTCTTCCGAGGCCACTTCTCATGCAGCATGGCCTGTGGTTTTAAACGAAATGTGCCTTGCAATCTAGAGAGGAGAAATGCAAAAGTTAGTTCTTTTTACCTAGGTGTTGCTTTTCTTCATTTTGTCAAACGTTTGCAGGAATTCTACAGGAATTCCAGGAGAAATAATGGCAAACGCATGGGAGGAATATGTTAACTCGACTGTTAGCATTCCATCAGGGGAATATTCACTTAGCCTCCATTTGTTAGAACAGCAGCTCTGTTTGCCTGAGCAAAGAGCGAACGATTCAGTCGTTCTCCGTCACAGAGTATTTCTAGCACAGTCCATTGTTGCTGGACATGAAAGCCCTTCATCTCTCCATTGAATTCAAGTGCAAGTTACAGCTTTATTCGTCCCAGGCCTCCTTTCCTCAGCGTTTCTCGCTCTGTCTCTCTTCTTTTTAAATTCACCTGCCAGACATGACAGAACTCCATAGGTCAGAATGCTGTAACTGCATAAGCGCTTTCCTGAGAAAAGACAGGCGTGCAGATAGAAAAAGAGAGAGAGAGATAAAGAAGTAAGCAGATGGAAGGAGAGAGATAGTAGTCAGCCGAGCTGAATGCCTGAGAATGCTCTCTTTTGGAGGTCCCATGACACAGCAGATCTGGGGAAAGGTTGGGTGCGTCTGGTTACAGCTCTATCGGGGCTTTATCAGCGGATGAAGGGATTCAGTATCGCTCGCTAATGTAACAAGCCCCATTTGTCTCAGTCACACATCTCTGGCAGTGTCTTGCTGAAGCCATTGATGTCATTCATCTAGTCTGTCCTTAGTTGCTCCGTTCCATCGCTGATGAGAGAACAGAGACGATTCTCAGGACTAGAATTACCCAGCCTGTTGGGTAATTATAAACTCAGATGATGCTGTTCGATTCACACAGTATCACCAGAATCGTTATAGATTCCTTAATACACTCATCTAGACCTCCTCTGTTTCTTTGCCTTTGTTCTGATTTGACCTTCGAGGTCACAACACATGGGCTGTTAATGCAAACTGATGAGATGTAGCAGTGTGACACGTTCATTAAAGGACTGAGCGGCTACGAGGGCTGACAGACAGGGTCAGCTGGGTCAGGAGCTACTGTCCTCTCTACTCTGTACTCTAGATTGATCATGTAAACAGAAGCCAAACTCCATGTGAACTATGTAAACAGTCTCCGTTAAAGCACTGCAAATCAAGAGTGCATACTAGGGGTTGTATAGATCACTAGTCACCAGTTTAGGGAGCTGTTGAATAATCGAGGAGGTGGAAAAACCTTTTGTTTTGCTTTTGCTTTCAACGAATGCTATGTGACGTTGCGATCACTTGTGTGAAATGTAGACTGTTTTTGGTATTGCAATTTTTGCCTGTGGGGAAAGGATTGCGGAGGTGGACCCAGGTGTGACATGGAAAATGCAAAAAAATATATATTTACATGTCTATATCAGACCTGCCTGCCTTTATGTACTTTGTGCAAGAGCTTTGCATTTTACCATCAGAGTACATTAGAATGAGTTATTACTCACCAATACGCCAACAAAGAGCAAAACTGCGAATGAGCCAATCAACCTGCATCTGAAATGACTGACAGTCCCGCCCCCTTCCCACATCTCCCCTCAGTAATCTTTCACACAGTCTTCTAAGCTCCATCAGTTTCCAGGTGTTTCACTGGTTGAGGTTCATCAGTGAGATCTATCAAATCTACCATTTAGCTAACATTACACAAGTATACATCTGATGTCAGTCATTTATTTTTATTCAGCATGCACCAAAAATTCTAGCCAGAAATGATCCAAAATATATATATATATATAAAAAAAAGAGAGATCAAATTTGATTGGTAGGTCTGCTGTTTTGTAAGAATAGAGTATTAATAAATTCTTTTATTTAATTTTATTTTATTAGCCAGTTTATTATAGACCGTAAAAGACGTGGCCACACCGGATGACTTGGTGTGAGTTTTATATGTATACGATGCAGTATTTTGAGTATTGACACATTTGTTCCATTCATTTATTTATTTAATTTTGTTTTTGGTGGAATTTCTAAAAAAAATAATAATAAACTTGGAGGTGGGCACTCTTGTAGTGAACAAAGTTTGAATTCGTCTGCCCTTGTGCATCTGCATTATTTAAAGAATCCCTCCATTCAAAAATATCGATTTTTAAACATTTACATTGCGTGAGTCCAATGCTTCTTATATTTAGCCAGACTTGAGCTCTATGAATAACAAGGTGCTAAGAATAGTTTTGCACAGGCCTGAGTCAAGAGAGGGGGATGTGAGGAAATTCAGGATACTATGTGTTCGACACGAACAGCCTGGCCTGTGTATCATGTGTGGATATGCCGAGAGTCGGGGGGCAAAATAACAGACCAGGTGTTTATTCAATTCCCCTCTTATGTGCTGAAAAGCACAGTCGGTCTTAAGGTTTATAAAACTGCCACTAGAGCAGACGCTCAGGAGAAGCCCATACATACACATGCCATAACATTGCATGCCATAACATACCACACTGCCATTGTGTAGATGGAAAATATTTTATGCCAGCTGCTTCAGTCAACTTCAATGTCTCCTAAATATGCCAGGGTGTATTTTCAGGCCAGGACAGTAGTATTAAAAAAAGTATAGAGGGTATAATTTTATGCTGTATAATAATATATAAAATAAAGTATTATTATTATATAATTATTATTATTATTATTATTATTAGTTGGTAGTAGTGGTAATATTATTAAAGTAATCTGCACTGATTTGGGAATCTTTTAATCCATTTATATTTGTTCTGTCTCCAATGTAAATGGATTGGAAAGTGGTGGAATGGATGGAAATTACATTGTAATCATTTTTGAGAAATTATATACCATTTAAATATTGTTCATGTGAGCAGTATTTTCATGCTGACTGCATTAGTGGCTTGGGCAGAGTGTTGATAGGGGACCCAGCTGCAGGTCGACTGTTAGTGCCTTTCACTGGCTCCATTAGCTGTCCACACGCGCGCACACGCACAAACGCACAGACACACTGCACTGGAAATGTTCACTGTTGCTATTACAGAGAGGAGAGCTTTGTCTTGGGTTGAGCTAAATCAGCCTCAGGATGGGTGTGTGTAAGGGTTTGGGAATTCATTCACACACATCCACATAAAACATCCACATGTTGGAGGAAGTGTGTGTTGATGGCTGGGTGCCATGTATTCATCACTTTCTGATGACCAAATGTACCTGTAATGCAATGCAGTTCTCAGAGTGGGGCCTGGGGACCCCCAAGGGACCATGATATATTGTTGTTTTATTATTATTATTATTATTTTGTTACATTGGTGGAAATGTACTTCACAACTTCATCAAATGATTAATTATTATGTTCCTATATTTATGGCTATGCGATGATATAATTTTGATATTGTGTAACTGCTTATATTTTTTATGCATTTATATGCATAAAAATGAAGAAATAATGTGTATACATTTAACATTTTTAATACATTTAAGTATTTATTCAGTTATTCGTTTATTCATTTATTTATTCTATTTAACAACAATTTAAGGGGTCTTAGATGTTAGAAATTCATGACCATTTCGATGGTATGGAAGATTTGGCTGGTAATGCTTTTAATACTAGTATTCACTTTTTTCTTTTAAATGAAAATATTTCCTTTTGTGGTTTAAAGGTGATGCTTAAGTTCAGAGAGGTGTAAGTGTAGGTAGCAGGGACATCACAATACCAAAAATCTAGTAGTCGGTACCGATACCACCAAAAGTACACGATACTCGATACCAAAGTGGAATGTTGGTTCCGACTTGGTACCGAAGTATCGGTTCTCGTGACATCCCTAGTAGGTAGCTGTAGCAGTATTTAGATTAGAGAGTAGGGGTTTGAGTAAGCCTCACAGAGCTGCTTGTCGTGTCAGTTACTACACAATTTCTGTCAGTTGTAAAAGCTCATCTCGCACATCTCAGATGCACCCACACAGCTACCCTCAGTCGATACGTGCACCCACGTGGCAGTCCGGCTGAGTGCTAGAGAGCTGATCAGATTCGGCGATGCAGCAGTGAGAGCTCCTGCAGAAGAGCGTATTAATGCAGCAATTACAGGTGTAAAGCATCGGCGCTGCTTGCTGAGAGAGAGAATGAGAGAGAATTCCCCCGTGCGCAGGAACACGCCGCTTTGTTGTTGTGTAAAGGTTTTCTCGGTGTAATTGTGCAGGCCTGGTTTGAAGCTTTCATCATATATATTCTTTCACCCACTTCTTTGTTATCTGGCACATGGGACTGGCTTGCCTGCAGGGCCTGTGAGGACTGAGTCACTGTTTAACTAAAGGGATGGTGCTCTCAGTTGAGACTTAGAGCCGCTTCAGCGTGTGGGGTTGAAATGGCTCGACATGGTTTAAGAAGCACCGCTTATTTTTTTGCTCGACTGAAAGCTTTGAGGGAATGCTTCATGCATGTGTGAAGTAATAGTTGTCAATAATTAATAATAATTATTATTATTATTATTATCTGTCCATCCATCCATTTTCTGATCCATCCATTATCCTACACACAGGGACACAGGGTAGCCTGGACGTGGTGCCAACCCACCGCAGGGCACAATCGCACACACACATTCACACACTATACACGATTTGGAAATCCAGTCAGCCTACATTGCATGTCTTTGGACTGGGGGAGGAACCTGGAGGAAACCCTTGAAGGACTCCACACTCCACACACAGGGCGGAGGCGGGAATCGAACCCCCAACCCTGAACGTGCGAGGCGAACATGTGAACCACTAAGCCACCATGCCCCCTATTATTATTATTATTATTATTATTATTATTATAATAATAATACTAAGAGACATCATGGCACTGTTTAAGATCTTCGATTCTGAAAGCCCAGAACAGGACCTAGAACAGCACTGCTCCTGCGACAGCCAATCAGAAAGCTCTTGTGTGAAGTTTCGGCTTCAGTGAGTGCTACTGTCGGTGTGGTGCGACGTCAAGCCTCGTCTCGCGCGTGGCGTCTATGACCAAAAATAGCAGACGTCGGAACACAGACAGCTTCCACTCCGCAAACAGCTTTTAATTCCTCATTCTGCAGCAAACGTGTAGTTTGTGGAGCAAATGACAAATTTAGATGCCCAAAATGATTGACATATCAAGTGTTTTTCCTCAGGCTTCAGCTCGACTTATCGATCGACTATAAATATTTATGCTTGCGTAAAGCTCACACCTGTGCTGTTCCTTCCAACTACCGCATTTGATTCATGTATGTTGGAAAAGCACAGGGTTTAGGCACAATGCAAAACAAAATATTCCACGTTTTCTCTCTCTCTCTCTCTCTCTCTCTCTCTCCCCCCTCACTCTCTCTTTTGCTCTCTCGGGAGTAGAGTGTGCAGTGACACGGTGAGACACGGCCTTCCTGTGGCACGGGAGTTTCCACATCTAAAGAATGTGCTTCACCTATCATTGATCAGAGACATAGAGAGAGCTCAGGTGGGGTGGTGGGGCATGGCAGAGATCTGAGCACAGCACACATGCTCCCCTGCATCCTTTTTCCCCCTGAACACACACACACACACACACACACACACACGCACACAGACTCACTCACATCTGGGAAGCTTGTCAGTCTTTGCCACAGCAGCACATAAACGAGTGCCCACATCATTCCTCCTCCATAAACCGACAGAATAGGAGACAGAGAAGACGTTTCAGTATACGTGAGAGGCTCGAGTGTATCCAATAAAAGACAGAAACCCAGGCTGCAGTATCCTCAGAAATATTGTGTGTGTGGTGGGGGGGTGGTTGGGGGAAATTAATGGCATTACGTGCAAACAAACACAGATGCACACGAGTTCCCTGCTGAAAGCAGCCTAAAGGCAGGCAGCCAGAGTGGAGTTACACAGCCACTTCAGCCTTTACAGGAAAAGCCCACGAGTGAAGAGTGTTTAATCTCCTCTCTCTTTCTTCTCTCTTTCTCTTCTCTCTCTCTCACTCTTCCCTCTCTCTCTCTCTCGCTTTCTTCTCTCTCTTCTCTCACTCTTCCCTCTCTCTCTCTCTCTCTCTCTCGCTTTCTTCTTTCTCTTCTCTCACTCTTCCCTCTCTCTCTTCTCTCTCTCTGCTCTCTCTCATATATATCAGCCTCACTGCCTCTCAGATCTGTTCATGTCTCTTGTGGATCATAGCTAGCAGATGAGCAGATGACCATGACCATGATTACAAGTGAAGAATTTAAAAAAACACACAGTCAAAATAACCCGACAACTTCATTAATCTTCATAAATATTTAATCACAGATGTTTTCCATTTCTCAACATATAATGTGACTTTTTGACCTTTATTATGGAATGACTCAATTGTGCACGTGTGTGTGTGTGTGTGTGTGTGTGTGTGTGTGTGTGTGTGTGTGTGTTGTCGCACAGCTTGAATGAAGAACACACTGTCTGTTGGGTCTCATGGTAATATGCCAACAAGCTACAATCCCCAAACAAATTACACATTTATGCTATTCCGTCTGTGCCTGTGTGCCACTGCTGTCCTCCGCCACTGACATTCAAATAACCTTCCCTCTTCTGCTCGAAGGGGAATGTAGAAAGAGAGCCTGCTCCGTTCTGTTATATTACAGTATGACGCCGCTGCAACCAAAAAAAGAGAAGGCAATTCCATCCATCAGTCCATCAGTCTGTCTGTCTGTCCATCAGAGTGGGTCTATAGGGTCGCAGAATACATCCTTGAATATTGTTTGTTTATCTTTATCACAATATTTCCGTCTTTCTGTATGTCATTACATATTCTATAATCTATATACTAATTCTGTTTATACAATGGTCTGTCCGAATACTTGATTCTGATTGGCTGGAAGGTGTGCGTTCAAACCGTGTAAAGCACAGGAAGTTCAAGTGCGTGTAATCACCGTTCAAAATTTATGCGGTGCCAGTGAACCATTGTAACCATAGTAACATACAGTTGCATACAGTTCATTATTAGTAGGGACGTATGCACGTAAATCACTCTCTGTCTCTCGCTCTCTCTCTCTGTGTGTCTCTCTCTCTGTGTCTCTCTCTCTTTCTTTCTTTGTGTCTCTTTCTTTTCTCTCTCTCTGTGTATGATTTAGAGCAATCAGAATTCTAGATCTAACGACTCGTATGTAAAATAACTAATGAAAATTAGCTGTTTTTTTTGTTTTTTTTATCCTTTAAGTCAGATTTTGCACTGCAAACATCAATGATAGCTTTAACTTATCAATGCTGGCGAGTGACCATGGGAAAAATGAAGGGATAATCCAAGGCTAGGTGTGTGTTACGAGATTTTAATGCACTCCACGGCGGCATCCACTTCATCTTTGTTCTTTTCCTCCACGTCATGGATTAAAACCGTGTAACACACCTAGCCGTGGATTATCCCTCACTTATAGCAAAACCACTGCACAGCTGAACTCTCGAATCTGTTCGGTCAGAAGCCGTTGAGTAATTTTCTACAACAGCAGCTGTGACGGTAATTTCAGCTGTAAGACGCATTACCGCTTTATATTAATGCGCTTGTCCTAACGTCAATTTCTCTAATAACAGCTCATTCACTGTAACAAATGCTTCACATAATAAGAAGTTAATAATAAACAACTGAGAAAGTGTTGTTATTTAACAAAGCAAAAAATATATAATTGCTATGGTGTAGATTTCTGTATGGAGAGATTTATTTTACATTTAGCGTCAGAGCTTTTTTTTTCCTACCAGTCAGCAGGTCAGAGGACTTTGCACTGTCTGGTTTCTCAGTAACATGACAAGCTGCATTTCTTTTATTTATTTATTTTTTGTCTTGCTACGTTCGAGAGCGTGAAAAAAGAGAGGCTGGTATATAATGTAAACGATAACAGGAACTTGTCTCACAGACATTTCATATCATTAAATGTAGCTTTAAACTGATCAGATGTACATTAATATATTAAAGAATAAATTGCTGTTGTATAAGAGGACTAAAACACTTTGGCACATGTTAAAGGAAATGAATCAACTTTGTGGTTGTAACAGCACCATCTACTACATCGTTGATTCATTCCCTATAACAGCATGCCCCATCTTTTTTTATTATTTATTGAATTTTTTATTCCTTCTTAAATATAATGTTTAGTTATTTATTCCGTGTATTGCATTCTGTAAATTAGACAAATCTGACTTCACTGAAATACAGAGAAACATGGTGAAATCTTTGCGTGGCGCTCGATGAAGCTGCCATTTGTTCGTTTTCGAGCTGGAAGACCCTTTGTTAATCTGGCTGTAATGCTGCGCTGGACACAGTTCCAGCATTACTGTCCAATCACTTACATAAGCCTCTGACATGAGCACGCTGGCTTGCGTCACTCGGTCACTGACAGCTGTCAACACACACCCACATTAGCGACCACATTGCTTGTTGTCTTGTAGAATAAACATTCATTTAAATGATCAGCCTGGAGCGTCAGTAGAAAGAGGATTTTGTCTGTCGTCGTGCTGTTATTGTCCACAGCTCCGTGTGTGTCTTTAACCCGGCGTGACATAATGGGTTAATCTCCGGGCTTTAGGAATGCACACCAGTCTGTCCTGTGCTTGCAAAAAGTTTCTTATCGAACTCCCCAAGTAGCTGTTATTATGTGACAAATAAAAATGCTGATATGAGATGTGAATCTGCAAGCAGTTCCCTTAGACTGCAGAAGCTGCTTAATGCAGAGACAGAGCTGTGTGTGTGATGAAGCTAGTACGCAGCCCTCCCTCCATTAGTGAAGCAAAGCCTCTGAATATTTCACACGCCTTCAATATATTGTGTCAACATCCCACTTTTGCCTCTCTCCTGAATGACGCTCTTCAGGTACAAATGAGGCGAGAGCGCATTAAAAGGGCTCTGTGGCAAAGCGCTCGGCTCGCAAAACAAGTGCCTTTTTTTATGCTGATGTCAGCACTAATGTGCTGAAAGAATGGCACGCTTGTGACAGGCTAGCGCTGTGCTGTTAGCACGCGTTACGCTGTAATGATCTTTGTCTCCGTTTTTGATGAAGTCTTTTTTTTTTTTTTCTCTCCCTTAACTGACTTCACTGTCTTCATTTGTTCTTTTTCAGCGCAGGAAGTCTGGCTTGACTAGAGCGAAAATGTTCTGCTCACAATTGCCGTGTTTCATGCTTTCGGCCCAGCTCAGACAACCAATCTTGACGAGGCGCTCTATTGCTGGCCAAATTATGCTATGAAATACTGGAATTTATGTGCATGAACGACGTGTTTCAACCAATTACAATGGCCTTTTGGTGCACAAGTGACAATTGTGTTTGATGATAGTGGGAATGGAGGGTCTGCTGTAAGCCACTGGAGAGGATTTGCTCACATAGGCCTTGATCTGAGGGCAGAGAGAGAGGGGGGGGCACACAGCCAGACGGAGGGGGCAGGGAGAGAATAAGAGGATGAGCGAGGGAGAGAGAAAGAAACAGACAGGGCCAGAGAGAATGAGAGCGACATGACACATCACCCTCTCCTCTGCATCCCTGTTGCCTCTGACTCACTGACCTTGAACTGAGCTCCGGGGAGTTACAACAGAGCTCTCAATCAGCATCTCGCTGTAAAGATGTTCTCTCTGAATACACACTAAGCACTCTTTCTCTTTAAATACACACAGTGGGTTCCAAGGTCTCAAACCTCTCTCTCTCGCCCTCTCTCTCTCTCTCTCTCTCTCTCTCTCTCTGTAAATCTACAGAGGTCATGAATTACATCAGGTTGTGTCGTTGCACTAGCTGCTTGTGTAAGTCCCTGGTAAATTCATAGCTAATGTTCGCTTTAAATGTACATGCCTTTTTCATAAAAATACAGTCATCTCTTTCCCTTCTTTCTGGCAACTATGACACGCCACATATATGATGAGGTGCTACAGCTAACTGCTCGCTGTATATCATAGCGTATGTCCGTTAACTAATTCCTTTATTCTCTCCAGTTCTCTAATTTTACAAAAGGGAAAAAAAATCTAGATCATAAATGAATTGTTAAAAATATCACTTATATAAAAAGAGCACACGCATCAAAATCATTTCAGAACATGACTCATAACCTACTTCTTTAGAGACGACATTCACTGATGAACAATCACAGACATTGTCTAGACTGTCTGACATTCCACTCTTCGATTGTGCGTGTAGCTTCTCGTAACATTCCGAATTCGGCAGACCAATCCTTCTCCGGACTCTGGACCTCACGTCTACAGATATTGACTTTGAGATCCGCAGTAGTCTCTCCACAAGGCTCTCTCACTCTGTGATAACCTCTGTGTGAATTTGTTAAAGCCCTCTATCAAAGTACTCGCAGTGAAGATTTTTGGGGCTTGGGTTTAGCTCTCTCTTTAGACAAAAGAAGCAGCGAGCGAGTCCAGGAGCCCCCAGCGTGAGCCAGGCCGTTCACAAAGAGCTCTGTGAGTGTTTCATGTGGAGGCCTGGAGAAAGGGTACTGCTGAGAGAGAGGCACTGAGTGTTTGCTCCCAGGGCCCCTTCCTACTGTATCCTTCACACTGGGCACTGAGTCATGCTCAAGCCAGTGCCCAGCACACACTGTGTCTGCAGCATCTCCTCTGCCCAATGTGGAACTCTCCGTTAACTCGATTGCCCACCTCTACAGCCGCTAAGATTGAGGGCCCTTTGAGCAATGCCTGAGGAGAAAGAGAAAGCCAGCAGCCTTCTCCCCTCAGCCTGGCACCCACAGTCTGGACTATGATGCCAGCCTTGTAGAGCTGAGTGGAGGATGGGAGGAGGGAGGAGGAACAGCGCTCCACTGCCACCTGCTGGTCGGACCCCATTAGTGCTGCTGCTTTCCCGGACCTCGACCACAGCCAGCCTTAATTACTGCACGCCTCAGTTGTTCTAAGTGCATGTCAGAACAAATTATGTAAGTAATGAGGCTGAAAATGCTAAAGGAGCAGGAACACGCTGGCACTCTAATGCTCATGGCGGGAGAACATAAAAACAAACAATCGAGTACTGTGGCTGCACGGCGAGCACCGACCGCACTGAGGCCAAAAAAAAAAAAAAAATACAGATAATTATATATCTCTCTTAAAATATTCATTACAGAACTATCTCTCGTTCTCAAGTGATCTGACTGCACTGTGGTGTAATGATAGCTGATAACGACTACACTGCCACTTCTCCTGAGAGCCGACATAGCTGCTGTCAGCATGTGGCCTGTGCTGTGCTGACTGAAGTGTTGGCTAGTGCCCTGTTCACAGGCTGTGAGAGAATGCCAACAGGATACACTGCTCACTGGTTGAGATTAGAGGTTACAGGATCTGCTGTTCGAAATGAGAGACAAAGATTTGTGCCCCTTGGGTGAATTGAAAGGCTGTGACATTATGCAGATAGGACTCCGGCATCTGATAACAGGTTCTCATGGTCACAGTGGAGGCACAGTTGATGTGAGTAAATGAATTTCATGGAATCAGCCTGATAAAGTCCACCAGAGTAATTATAAGACTACTGTTTGCAGTGGGGGGCTGCAGGGATCTGAAGGACGGTCTGAAGAAACTCCGTATCGACTGATTTCTGTCAAATAGAAATAAACTGCTTAGGCTGTATTTGGCTAAACACCGAATTTTGCATATTTAGGTATACTTTTATTTCTTAATTTAGGTTTGTAGTGTACTATTTAGAGAGCACGTTGCAGCCATGTCTAAAAACAACAATTTACTTCAATTACAATACGCCAACGATCAGCAACTGTATTCAGATTTAAACCCTTTTTATTAAATATGAAACCTACTAAAATGGAAAAAACCTCAGAGGTAGAAAAATCAGTACTGTCACCATGGTGTGTGAATTCTGACTCTGATAGTTCCTTATCCTCAGCTGCTTCACTCGAGTTCATGATTGCTTTCAACTTGTGATCTGGAATGTTTTTTTTGTTCGTTTGGTTTTTTGGGGTTTTTTTTTTGTTTGTTTTTTTGGTTTTTTTGGTCCCTGAAAATAATTAGTTTTCTTGTTTTTAACAAATTGAGTTAGTTCTATTTTCTTAAATATAAACAAACTTGTAGGTTAATTTAAACCACTGTGACCCTCACCATACAGTTACTGTTAAAGTAGTTATCCTCCTATACGTGTCAGTATTTGCATTGCTTTAAAACACACTATCGGTTCAATCCGAATAACGCTTTCATCTATAATTCCACCCCTAGTAAAATGTGAGGTACTACTTTTAACGTACAGTTATACTTCATGCATAGAAGTAGATGTTTTGTTTACACTAGATGAATCGTATTAGGTGAATTACACTGTTCTGTTTGTGCCTGAAGACCTTGAATTGCCTCTTGCATTCCTGTGATTATGTATTATGATCTACAGTGAATAAAAAAAAAAGATTAGGTTTTAATTTTTATAAAAAGCCTTTTAGTCAGCATATAACATTATTTTAGAATATAGTATGCTATACTATATATATATTTTACTGCTCAAAAAAATAAAGGGAACACTTAAACAGCACAATGTAACTCCAAGTGTTCCCTTTATTTTTTTTGAGCAGTGTGTGTGTGTGTGTGTGTGTGTGTGTGTGTGTGTGTATATACACACACACACACACACACACACACAGTGCCCTTCACTAATATTGGCACGCTTGGTCAATATGAGCAAAGAAGGAAAAGTTGCCTTTATTTTATTTTTTTTTAAATCACAAAACTACTCTGCTCTCATGGATGTCAAACAATTGTAAACAAAACACAGGTTTAACCAAAAATACTCTGTTAATTATAGATGGAAAGGGATCTGAGACCATTTCTCCATATAGACTCTCACCAGATCCTTCAAATTTTGAGGTCCACGCTGGTGGATTCTCCTCTTCAGGTCACCCTACAGGTTTTCTATGGGTTTCTAGTCAGGGGACTGGGATGGCCCATGACAGGACCTTGATTTTGTGGTCAGTAAATCATTTTCTTGTTGATTTTGATGTATGTTTTGGATTATTGTCCTGCTGGAAGATCCAACCACGGCCCATTTTAAGCTTTGTGGCAGAGGCAGTAAATGGTAAATGGCGTACTTATATAGCGCTTTTATCTAAAGCGATTTACACTGTGTCTCATTCACCCATTCACACACACGCACCATGGCATAGCTGCCATGCAAGGCGCTAACTTGCCATCAGGAGCAACTTGGGGTTCTTGCCAAAGAACACTTCGCCATGTGGAGTCACCCGGGCCGGGAATCGAACCGCCAACCCTACGATTAGTGGACAACCCGCTCTACCACCTGCGCCACAAAATGTCCAGGTCCTCTGGCAGAAAAACAGCCCCAAGACATTAAAGAGCCATTAACCGTGGGCATGAGGTACTTTTCCATATGGCTACCTCTCTGTGTCTCTCAAAAAACCACCCCTGGTGTTTATTGCCTAAAATCTCTATGGTGGTTTCATCTGACCATAGAACCCGATACCATTTGAAGTTCCAGTAGTGTCTGACTAACTGAAGATGCTTGAGTTTGTTTTTGGATGAGAGTAGAGACTTTTTTCTTGAAACCCTTCCAAACAACTTTGAGTTTTGATTTTCTGACCCCAAGACACAACTAACTTCTGCAATTCTCCAGCTGTGATCCTTGGTGGTATTTTGTCCACTCGAACCATCCTCTTCACAATGCATTGAGATGATATAAACACACATCCAGTTCCAGGTTGATTCCTAACATTTCCAGTTGACTGGAACTTCTTAATTATTGCCCTGATGGTGGAAATGGGCATTTTCAATGCTTGTGCTATTTTCTTATAGCCACTTCCCATGTTGTGAAAGCTCAACAACCTTTTGCCACTGTGAATGACTAAAAACAGGAAACTTGTTCAACCATGACTTCTTGTTTCACAGCGTTATAAATATGAGGTAACACATAGGCCAAAATCCATTACTCACCCAGGTGTACTAAATATATATATATTTTTTTAATATAAATGGGAATATACTTAAAGTATATTTTTCTCATATGAATTCATAGGGGTGCCAAAAATTGTTTTACACCTATATTTTACAAAGATTGTTTTGGGGATAAACCTGTGTTCTGTTAGCAAACGTTTAAACAGTAAAGACAATTTCTCATCGCTGCCTTTGCTCATATTTACCAAGGGTGCTAATATTAGTGGATGGCACTGTGTGTGTGTGTGTGTGTGTGTGTGTGTTATTAGTTGCTGCAATCCCTGATATCATCATCCAGAGCGTTTTCCTGTGTTCTACGTCTCACTAGTTGTAAAAGACACCACTGGGGATTTAATGCACAGGAGCTGGTATTTCACTTCTGAAATGAGTCCAGTCTTGTACTTAGGAGCTGCTCCCTGTCAAACAGTTGGCCTCTTATTGCTTCCTGAAGGGTCTACTGAAGTATCATGTTTCCTTTTGTTTTGTTTTGTGTGTGCAAGGGTGTAAAGGTGTGTGTAAAAGGGTGTGTGTGGGTGTGTGCACATGCAAGGGTGTTAAGGTGTGTGTAAAAGGGTGTGTGTGGGTGTGCACATGCAAGGGTGTTAAGGTGTGTGTGTGGGTGTGTGCACATGCAAGGGTGTAAAGGTGTGTGTAAAGGGTGTGTGGTGTGTACACAGGTGTTAAGGTGTGTGGGTGTTGCACATGCAAGGGTGTAAAGGTGTGTGTGTGTAAAAAGGTGTGTGTGTATATAAGTGCATGCAAGGGTGTGTGTTTGTGTGCACGCTCGCGTAAGGGGGTGTGTGCTCGCAAAGGGGTGTGTGTGTGTACACAAGGGTGGGTGTGTGTGTGTACGCAAGGGGGTGTGTGTACGCAAGGGTGTGTGCATACAAGGGTGTGTGTGTGTTTTCCTGTTGTGTAGTTTGAACTGACAGTGTTATTGCAGTGGTTTGCAGGGGGTTGTATTCAGAGTTAAGATGGTCTCCTCTGTAAAACTGTGTAGTTTTATCTGTCGCTGTGTGGCAGGGAACAGATTTGTTTGAAGCTCCGCGCTGTTTCATGTAGCGACACACAGCCGTGGCGGAGGTGTCGTGCTGTGCCTGGTGACAGCCAAGAAAATCCTGACTGTTTCTTTTCTCTTTCTCTTTCTTCTCCGTAGCTCAAATTGAAATTATTCCCTGCAAGATCTGTGGAGACAAATCATCAGGCATCCATTACGGTGTGATAACATGTGAGGGCTGTAAGGTAAGCAACCAAACAAATGTCTGTGTGCACTCTTGCATATGTTCCTGCATGCAATACACTGTGTGTGTGTGTGTGTGTGTGTGTGTGTGTGGGTGGGTGGGTGGGCATGCATGAGCTTTGTGTTTAGAAAACAATATTTGAATATATGCCTGAATTGGAGGACTAAATGAAGGTACCGAAGGTCTAAACATCAGTGTGTTCATCATCATTAATATGACACGGTGGGCTTCGATGAGCTGCACTCCATCATTATTAGGACAAAGTGACTCCCGCGACTTGTTTTCTTTCTGCACTCTCCGGCAGATTTTTTATGACTTTGACTCTGCAGTTACTGCGTGCTTCACAAATAAAACTGTCAAAGGTGCAGTGCTTTGAAGTATACCACATAGTTAGCTGTTTTGCTGTTGCTTTTTTTTCTTCTTCTTCTTCTTCTTCTTTTTAAGTCCCCTGTATGTGTTTTGTTTTAAATATGCCATCCACTCAGCGGGAGGAATTATATGCTTACTGTACATTCTTGTTGTTAGTATTGTCAGGGTTGTTTGTTACTACTCTACAGGCGAGCCGTGCACAGCGTAGCAGAGATGAACAAACTCTGCAATCCAGCTCTATTTTTGTATAAAAGGTCGACTCTACGTTCAGCACATCGCTCAGTCACAAGGGGGGGGAGGGGGGGGGAGACAGAAAAAAGCATACAGGCCTGAAGAATAAACTGCCGAAATGTATCTTTAATGATTGCTAATTACTTCAGGCAGAGAGGCATTTAATGATATGTGCGAGCACACCGCTCTGGCCCATAAATCATAGCATTATAAAGGAGCGCTGCTTGTCACCAGCAGTCCTACCCCGCTTTCATAATGGCTGCCATTAGAAAGCAACTTGGCAGCTGTCAGCTGTTTTCTTGTAATTAAACAGCCAATGAGCAACTAATTAAGACATATGTGTATCGAGCACTGGAGTTGGGTATGTTAATGGTGTGCTGGAATCAATTCATTAAGTAAAAAGGATGAGGTATCAACTCAGTGTGACTGCGTGCTCTCTCTCTGTCTCCCTCTGTATACATCTCTCTCCCTCTCGCTGCATCTCTCAACACCCACTGGTTTTGAAATCTGTTATTTAGCTAATAACCACAGACAAACTCAACGTTATTTACAGTCGCACGCTTGAAAAATGAGCTAAGCGGCTTTTCATCGCACTTTTTTTCTCTTTCACTAAAGCGCGTCTGTTCGATGCTGTACGTATAATACGATGGCTATCCTCCTCATAAAAGATCTCATTTGTGTGATCCGAAGCTGGAAGAGATCTCCTCTACGACGCTTGTGTATGTGGTTATGGCGTCCTGTTTGTATCTGCTGTTTTCCCTTCAAGTCTATGAGGCTTAATTTGTTTAAAAGAGCACGCTGTTGTGAATATGGAGCTTTCTAACACAGCCACCTCTGTCTCTTTCTCTCTCTCTTTGTCACTCTCTGTGTCACTCATGTAGGGTTTCTTCAGGAGGAGTCAGCAGAGCAATGCGGCGTATTCGTGCCCACGTCAAAAGAACTGCCTGATCGACCGTACCAGCCGAAACCGCTGCCAGCACTGCAGGCTGCAGAAGTGTCTGGCTGTGGGCATGTCACGGGACGGTGAGTGTGCTGCTGATCTTGGTCTAGTGTGCACCGTGGAACAACAGCCCCCGTCTGCATGAGGGGCTTCAGGGCCTTGCCAACACAATCTGGAAAAATACATGGAATGGAATTCTGAGCTTTAGGCAATCTACAGTGAATAAACCTGGCTTCTGGGTCATCAGAAGTGTTTCTGAGAGCCTGGAACCTTCATGGTTATACAGTAACAGTAAGAGGTGTTCTTGGCTATTTGTAGACTGTCTGCCAATCAAGGGGGTGGAGTAGTAAACATTGAGTAGACAGGTGAAATGCATAGTGCCAAGCTCTGTCGAGCCAGTCGTGGGCATCTGTGAGCTTATTTATGAGAGAGGGTAGGTAGCACTTTTCTCTGAGTGTGTTACCCTGTGATACAGCAGCAGCAGTTCAACACGCTGCCGTTGGCTGGCTTCACTTGTCTCACGTGTTGGCCTTCACCGACAGATCTTCGTCATATGTGTATCATAATGGAGAGCTCGCTGGTGGGTGGGGGTGGATGACCTGTTATTCCCAAAACACCGCTTCCATAAGAAACAGCTCAACTTAAATACATAACTTTAAGCACAACCCTGGGCCTGGAGTACCCCCTGTCCTGCACATTTCAATCTTTCCTGCTTTAACTCCGGAAGCGCTGTTAATGAGCTGATGAGTTAAATCTGACGGTAATTCTGGGAGCAGTTCAATATATATTATTTTTTTTTATGTTTCATTTTTATTGAATTCAATATTAAAATGTGCAGGGCAGGGGGTACTCCATGACCAGAGAGGGAAACCTCCAACTTAATTGACTACAGATATATTATGTTGGCTACATTAAGAAAATCAAACAGTATAGTGTGTGTTTGCACATTTTGCTGCTCGCGCAATAAAATACTTCTTACAAGTGACTTGGTTTAAAAAGGAACATCAGTCCCACTCTATTCTTGGAAAAGTATTTAACTAATAGCTTTGTTACATTGTGTCTGGGACAGCCTCTCGTCACAGCTGCAAGGTCAAATCTCCTGCCAAATCCCACCCTTTCATACATCACTCCCAACGATCACTGAGGATTTACCTTTCCGACCTTCTGAATGTTTCGGAAGCCTGTTTGGGAAGAACCATAAACCATCCTTTAAAGACTACTACATTAAAGGCATGTTTACTCTATTGTCTGGGTAGAAGGATTTGTTTTGTAATTCTCTCTTTTTTTTTTATGACTGGATGTTTGTCCGTAACGGACCTCAATTCTTTGAATGAGTTATATGCCTCAAAAATAGAGGGAAAAAAAAGTCCATTATGAAAGGGGCTGTGAAAAATCAGACACTTCAGCTCTGACTGTGTATATTTTTGGTTCAAATCCTGCACTGGCTGTGGTAAGAGAGAAAACACTCCTCTGCAAGCCAGTGACGAGATCTATGGCCTTGTAGTTGGTTTCCTCAGTTAGGTCTCGTTCTGGACTTCAGGCAAGGCGGAGAGTTTCTGACAGCAAGTGGCTCTTATTAAACGACTGTCATTAGAAAGGCTCATTAAAGCCAATGCAGGTGAGCAGCATTAACGGGAACACAGGTGAGTGTGTGTGTGTGTTTGTGTGCATGTTGAGGCCCCCTGCAGGGCTTCTGACTGGGCTGTGTGGCTGTGGCCTGTAACAGGAAGCAGTAATCAGGCCAGGCCTTCAGAGTGTGGCTTCTGAGCCACACAACCAGGACAGGCAAGGTGACTTCTGAGTTCACTCAGACACGAGCCCCCATCTGCCTTTCCACCAGCACACACACATAGACACATCAGCTCTGGGTTGTTTGTTCTTTATCTGTAAGAGTTGGACTCTAGCTTCCGCTTGTCTTTATTATACAGTCAGTCCCACCATTTACACCTTCATTATTCCTCTCTGCCTGCCAAGAGCAGAAAGCTCTCGTACTGAGATCTACCCTCTCATTATTTTTTAGCTTTTCTCTGTTTTAATAGACCAACACTGTCTGTTCACAGGCCCACTGCCAGTGCTGGATTCTCAGTCAAACCCCAGCGCTTAGCCAGCTACTTGTAGTATGTATATTTGTGTGGGTGACGAGAGCATTACTCTGTACCCTCCAAGTTCCAACAATAATCTACCATCGATCTCCCTGAATGTAAAAGCAGGCCGGTGGCAGAAAAAAGCAGTAGCTCTTCTGTATTCACCGTTCTGCTGTGTGCTGGAATGTACATATTGTACTCTGCACTGAGGCATGTCCTTGTCTTGTACACAGCGAGTTGTTCTGGCCAAGCCTGCTGCCCCTGTCTGAGTCTGGCAGGTTAAGAAACAGCAGAAAGTTGCTGTGAACATGTCAAAGTGGCAAAGTGTTTTATACCCATTACTCAGCTAATGTGCTGGGAGAGAACTTACTCCCACTGGTCTGGCTGCTACATTAGGCTCACTGTCTTAGGGCCATATCTCCCCAGGCAAGGAGAGTTTTAAAATGATTTCAGTAGTGAGGAGATCGCTGTTGTGTATTGTCTAACTGATTGAGTAACTTTATGAAAATGTCAATTTCGATTTTTTGTCTTTCCCTTTAGCGGTGAAGTTCGGGCGCATGTCAAAGAAGCAGCGGGACAGCCTGTACGCTGAGGTGCAGAAGCACCGTCTCCAGCAGCAGCAGAGGGAGCAGCAGCAGCAGCCGGGTGAGGCCGAGCCACTCACGCCCACCTACGGGCTTTCAGCGAACGGCCTCACCGAGCTGCACGACGAGCTGAGCGGCTACATGGACGGCCACACGGCCGACGGCACCAAGCCTGACTCAGGTGTCAGCAGCTTCTACCTGGACATCCAGCCCTCGCCCGACCAGTCTGGCCTGGACATCAACGGCATCAAGCCCGAGCCCATCTGTGACTTCACGCCAACCTCAGGCTTCTTCCCATACTGCTCCTTCAGCAATGGCGAGACCTCCCCCACCGTCTCCATGGCCGAGCTAGGTGAGCACAGCTGAGGTGCTGGATATATATGCAGTAAGGAGAAAATAGGAAAGAGTCGTGAGATATGCGCAGTATAGGATGATGTAGGGAAAAGCTACAGACATCTGAGGAAAAGGGAGGAGATGTATGAAATTGGATATATATATACATACACACACACACACACACACACACACACACACGAGACAATATGCTGGGGTGATGGGGCACCGGGGGTTTAGGAGATGGGGAAGAACTCAACCGTGGGGCAAATGACATAAAGGTGGCTTAAAATAGCAGAAGGTTGGAGACTCATCTCCGAGACTCATTAAAAGTGCCTCTTTTTGTAATTAGTTTCCATTAATTAGGGCCAATCAGGATCCAGCAGGGCACGAGCCAAGGGAAATAATTTTTTTTAGGTTCCCCATGTGCTCTGGGACTCCTTATAACAGATGTGTTTTCAACATGATTGGATTTTTTTATACTTGTGTTTTTTTCCCCTTTCCCTTATGCTCTATTTTTATTGAAAGCAAATGTGACCCTTGTTTCTGTGGCTAATGTGCATATATTATATCACATGGCAGACACACCGCAGTTATTCTGCTTCTCCACGATGAGCTTCATGCTGGCAACAGTAGAGGAAAATGTCAACAAACTTCTAAATCAAATTTAACAGCTCTACTTCGGTGTGCAACAATAACATTTAGCCATGAGAAAGTAGCCTCTTGTTACTGGTGAACTGGAACTCAAGCACTGTGCCTTGGACAGGTAGAGCAGAACGTGTGTTTTGTGTGTGTGTTGGTGCATGTCTGAGTCTTTGACGCTGTCCTGCTTGTCTGTTGCAGAGCATCTGGCCCAGAATATCTCCAAGTCCCACATGGAGACATGTCAATATCTGAGAGAGGAGCTGCAGCAGATGACCTGGCAGGCCTTCCTGCAGGAGGAGATGGAGAGCTACCAGAACAAGGTAGCACTCTCCTACACATACTACCACCACCATTACTACCATCACCGTCATCTACATCCCTACAGAATTTCAATTGCTCTTGCTCCATAAAAGGCAAAATTCCCAGAGCTGAAAATGACATCTAAATGGTGACATTTAGATGTCATTTTCAGCTCTGGGAATTTTGCCTTATATGGAGTTTTGTGGGTGGTACTAAATCAATAATGTATACAGATATATATTACAGGTTTGTTTCAAATATTATATTTTTGAATCATTAATATCTACCGAGTAACATTTCAAAAATTATGTATTCACAGGCATTGGTCACCCTTGCAGTCGGTTATAAATCAGATTTTGTGAACATCGTAACTGCCACTGAGGAGTGATATCTTGTTAGAATAGTTTCGTTATATATACAGTGCTAACACATGTTTTTACTAGATATGTGCACATTGTAAGAAAGCACAAATGTTTAAGGCAGCTGTGCCATACTCTGGGGCGGGGGGAGAAGAGTACCAGTTTTTGTGACGCTTGACTGGTTTCCCGCTCATCTTAGTACGGTTTTATTTAAAATGGGTCGCACAGTACAGATTTCCTAAAACTATCCACAGCTGCTCTACATGGATAGTCCAAACTGGTACTAAATTGTAACTATTCTTAATGTTTAACCTCGAGGAGCAATTAAACTTTCATCTCACCATAGTCTCATTAAACTGGTGTAGAAATGTTTTATTCAAGTGGAATCTCAGAAAATATATTCTGAAATGTACATTCTCATCGCTTTGAAGAAAATGAAAAAGAAGTGCAGAGCACAGATTATATTTCTAACACAGCTAATCAAAGAGCTCCCCTTGCCTCAAGCCTTTCTGATTATAAAAACAGATAGTTCTCTCGGAAAATGGTGCATGCGCAAAAAAACATCTCCAAATTCCGATTAGAGCAGAATCGACTGCAGGTCATTTACCTAAGTGTTCATGTGAGAAATCTTCAGTTTAATACCATTAAACCGACTGAGTGCTTTTAGGAGATAGTCAGATATTGATTTATTTTCATTTTGCATTTTTTTTCTGTTCCACCAGCCCAGAGAAGTCATGTGGCAGTTGTGTGCCATTAAAATCACAGAGGCCATCCAGTATGTGGTGGAGTTCGCCAAGCGCATCGATGGCTTCATGGAGCTCTGTCAGAATGATCAGATTGTGCTGCTCAAAGCAGGTAATGTGTGCGTTCGTAAAGTACATCATTACACCGATATACCTTTAATGTGCTTAGAAGTCATGTTTCAGTATTAAGCCCCCAAAAAATCACCATTCATTTGTTCATCTTCAGAAAGTGCTTAAGTTGAGTTCCAGTAAGTGGGCAGAGTCGCAGTGGATCCGGAGTCTTATCATGAGAGCATGTAGTGGGAATATACCGTAATTCTCAGACTATTGAGCGCACCTGAACACAAGCCGCACCCACTAATTTTAAAAAGAAAAAAAATTTTGTACATGTATAGGCCGCACTTCCCTATAAGCCGCAGGTGTCCACGTTGTAACTGTCACGATTCGTGACGTAAACGAAGCAGGACGGATGCAAGTGCAGTTAGGACGAGAGCCTAAACTAACCTAAACATTAACTATGACATGAAACATGACAATGACTATGGACATGAACGTGGCATGGAACAAAGACTCTGCCTATACTTTTTAAACCACTTCTACATCTATATTCTAAACCAAGTCTATACAACTCTAAGCTATACTATCCGCTACTAGGCTATAAGCTATGCTACACGCTTCTAGGCTATAAGCTACTAGGCTACAGGCTAAGCTATAAGCTATGCTATAAGCTAACTAGCCTTGACATGAACTCAGACATGGACTATGGCTAGGAACAAGAACAAGAACTAAGACACATGGCATGAACAAAGACTCTAACTATATTCGCTATCTAATTCTAACTCTATATCTAATTACCCGGCAGTGTGTCATGGGGCCGGTATATATACACACCACGCCAAACTGCTAACAGCTGCGGGACACCAAAAAACACATGACAAGACGGGGGGGAGACATACGTTCAACCAATATGCTTTCTTCGTGTATTTTCCTGATGAGGGGGTGTGCACGGGCCGCAAAACGACTGATCTGAAGAATGTAGTGTGAGCGCGTTAGATTTAATTCGAACAGTTTCATTGGTCCATTGTGACCTGTTGGGTAATTTCATTTGTCCGATGTGACGAGGCTAAATGTTTTGGCGGCATGAACCTCGTTAGCCCGTATAAATCCATAAATTAGCCGGTGGGGGGTTGGGGAACTTGGAGGAAACCCATGCAGACACGAGGAGAACATGCGAACAGACTGAAACCAAAGTTCAGGACCCTGGAGCTGTGAGGCGGGAACACTTCTCAGTGTACTGCACATGATTACCATTTTAACCCTTACTGTACAGCACTGGACATAGCACTGAACTAAGTCGAAACTGAAACTCCGTTAAGAGAAACGTCCACAGTTTGTGATTTTAACTGCCCTGTCATACCCCGAAGCCCTGTACTTCCTCACTGTCTGTGTTTATAATTTGTGCTGTTGCAGTCAGTAATAAAAATGACAAAGTAATCGAGATCCCTCACCTGAAGTGACATCCTAAAGCAGTGGCATCTCACTACAGCGCTGTAATGGCTTCCATTAATGTGTGTTTATCCGCTAATCCATTCTTCAGTGGAATTACATCTCCCACTCACAACAACATGACACACCACCTGACTCTCTCTTTCTCACTCACTCACACACACACACACACACACACAATGTTATGCAAATGTGCAAAGAACATATTTTGTACAATGGAAGATTATAATGAACATGCAGGATTTCGCAATATCTCAGAAGTTTTAGATCCAGATAAACAACCAAAATGCACCTTTTTAATGTGGCGCAAACTTATGTGGCATGATCACTGCAAAGTCAGAATTTAATAGCACAAGCATTGCCTGTATTGGTTCTTCATGCTGGTGTTTTTCCGGCTCTAGGCTCTTTGGAGGTGGTGTTTGTCAGAATGTGTCGTGCCTTTGACCCTCAAAACAACACAGTCTATTTCGATGGAAAGTATGCTGGCCCTGATGTGTTTAAGTCATTAGGTAAGTGCATATGCATCTCATGTTTTGTGCGCGTGTTTGTGTGTGTGTGTGTGTGTGTGTGTTTGTGTTATCTCTCTCAATTCTTTTAATCAGATCATACAATGAATTAGTGGGAATGACTTGAGAACCTACAATTTTATTTGCATAACTGACAACTCATGCTAAGCTTCTGTCGACGCGCGACACACACACACACACACACACACACACACACACACACACACACACACACGCTCGCGCAGACACCCCAGACTGATGTAGACTGCTAATAAATCTGTTCCTGCTGTTAATGTAGTGCAGTCTCACATCTCCTTCTGAAGTAGACCACGTCAGACTGTAGCTCAACCTTCTGCATATTTCTCGGGCGTCTGGGGGGAAAAACATATGGAAAATTGAGTGCCTGCTTGGAGAGTTTTTTTTTATTTTTTTATCAACCCTACAAACCCATACAGTCATAATCCAAGCAGCACATTTCTCTAGTGTAAGCAAATAACATTTATGTTTGAATGCCATGGCATTAGTAAAATCCCTCCACTGTATTTCCTTATGCACATCCGAAGCCTTTTGAGGCAGAAAGCTGTCCAAATGCCAGTGTGAATACAAATGTGAGCGGAGAGAGTGCGAGGGAAAGAGGAGCGGGGGCTTGCGTGTGTGTGTGTGTGTTTTGTGCGTTTGTCTGTTTATATTAAGGAATCTCAGTGTGTGCATTTGTGTGGGTGTCCGTAGTGATGTAGCAACAATAGGGTCTTATTCAGTATATTGCGAGTGGACAACAAACCAGCCTCTGTCCTCCATGCTCTAGAGAAAACATCACAGTGGAGGCTTGTGTGTGTGTGTGTGTGTGTGTGTGTGTGAGTGAGAGGGAGAGAGAGAGAGAGACCCCCTCTGGTCATTGATTTTATGAAAAGTCATGTAACCCTAATCAAGGTTGCATAACAGCACTCAGCTGCTCAGCGATGATGAGCGTGTACAGGGGAGAACAGGGTACAAAGTTATATGGAGGATTCACTTACTTCCTTCCTGTTAAATACTTGTGTTAATATTCAGGCTAATACAATGACCTTCACGACTATATTATTTAAAATCATATAAAATTATAATTGAAATCGTTCAAATCCCATGTTCTACTTTTAATCATCTGAGAAGTCTATTGAAAACATGCAACTCCTGTTTTGGCCAAATGATCCTTGTTGAAGGAAAATGGATCTGAATAACCTTTTCAGACACACACATGAGATTCAGCCTAATTATGGGTTGTAGAGGCTGAGATATTCACTCGCCAGTCACTTTTTAATAGGACCATCTGTACACCTGATGTGCTTATGGTCTAATTCTGCGTCATGTGCGCGCATGTTTGCATTGCTTTAACCCCTCTCTGTAATTCTCGCCTTCTCGCACACCAATTGGTCGATTCTGAAAGGCTCGCAGCAACTACTGGCCAAATTCCTGCCTCTCAAATCATTATCCGACTCTCAGTGAACGAATGAAGGTGAAGCGCTGTTGTGTGCGGCATCAGACAGTTGCTTGAGAATATCAGCAAATGATAGCTGTCCTATGAGTCTGAGTCGAAACAATGCCCATAAGGTCATTTTTAATTTCATGTTATCACATTGCTTCTTATTACATGGCCATTCAAATGTGTGAATGATGGCAGAAGGGACAGAAGGTAGACTCGTGGCATCTAATATTTTATTTTATTCCACTGACAGTCAAAAGAATGTAGGAATAATGTCAAACATGGGCAGAGTGAAAGCAATTTTATTTATGCTAATAGCGTGTCTTTTTCAGTGTTTTAAAGTCCTCTTTTTGGAAAACCAGAATATGGTCACCCTAGCTGTTGTGATGTTGTAATGTTACCCACAACCGGGACAGTGATCATTTATTTATTTATTTATTTTATTAATACAAATCCAAACATCGAACATGAGGCAATATGATAATTGCCTCATTGTAATCGTCATTGTAATGAACACAATAGTTTATTCTGTCTGAGGTGGTATGTTCTATATGGGGGAGGATTTGTGTGTGCACACATGCATCTGTGTACGTGTTTATGCATGCATGTTGCATGTTACACCTTCCCTGTGCCAAGGATCAATAGTGTGCTTGACACCTTTGTCTGCATCAGTCCTAACCTCCCCTCCCCGTGCCCGCGCTCTCTCTCTCTCTCTCTCTCTCTCTCTCTCTCTCTGTCTCTGTCTCTGTCTCTGTGGCAGGTTGTGACGACTTGATCAGCTCCATCTTTGAGTTTGGGAAAAACTTGTGTTCTATGCACCTGTCTGAGGACGAGCTCGCCCTGTTCTCAGCGTTTGTGTTGATGTCTGCAGGTAGGAGCAGAGCTACAGAGTTCTAAAGCACTCACACTCTGCTCTGTACATCAAGCTGCACACACATAAATCCATGCATGTACATACACTAGGATGGTATTTGTTATATTTAATCACATTTCACAGTCAGTGGAAGTTCGACTGAGCTGAGCTGTCAGATATTCGTTCTGTTTAATAAAGTAGACCAGGTTGTGTTTCACTGTTAACTGCGATTTATTCATTTACTTTTTACATGAATAGTTACACAAATGTACAGAAGTATCAGAAACAATCAACACAGGAGAGTTACACCTGTTGCTAATATTGTTCTATTCTTGTGTGTGTGTGTGTGTGTGTGTGTGTGTGTGTGTGTGTGTGTGTGTGTGTGTGTGTGTGTGTGTGTGTGTGTGTGTGTGTGTGTGTGTGTGTGTGTGTGTGTGTGTGTGTGTGTGTGTCAGACCGCTCCTGGCTCCAAGAGAAAGTGAAGGTGGAGAAGCTACAGCAGAAGATCCAGCTGGCCCTTCAGCATGTCCTGCAGAAGAATCACAGAGAGGATGGCATACTAACAAAGGTAATGCATGTAAATATTCTCACAATGGTCTTTTGTCAACACACACACACACACACACACACATATATATATGGAGCACATGACAAGACAAAGCTCACAATTACGATTCAGATATTAACGCACAAAGGGCAAAAGCCAGTAGATACACATTTTCAGATACACTTTATGTATGTGTATTAGAGTGAAAAATATTCTGTGCATACCACACTCGGACATGGCAACATCTATCATTGTAACGTTCACGATTTCTGACCCCTTGCTGAGGCGATACAGTGCGATATGAGAAGGCGATCAAATTCACCCAGCAGAAAAGCCAGTTCTCTGAAGCCCGAAGCTATGCGTTTGTTTTTGGTAACCGTATTTTAGCGAGCTGAACTTTGACCTGATTATTGTGCACACATGACTATCTGTCCATTTCCGTATCAGACAAATAAAATTAAGGACAAATTAAAAGGAAGGCTGTGCTGTTAATCGCCGTTTAATCGTCTTTCAGTATGTAGGCGATCATTTTCTTTTTTTATATATCGAGTATTATGTGTTCCTGTTTGGAGACCACGCGTGTCCTTTCTTGTCTGTGTTACCGAATGTAAAGACGTAAAGTAAAGACAGAATGTTATACTGTACTGATGCTCAGATCAAGTCGGCACAGGTGTGGACAGTTTGTTACTGTATGTGGACGTGGAGCAAATACGTATGTTACGTTTGCCATAAGCGTGTGGAGTAACCTTATGCACTCAACTGGTTATAAATGCAAACATTTTTGCAGATTGCAATTAAATACCAGTTCAAACACACATTTTATTATTTATTGAGCTGTCCCTTTCAGAGATATACATCAGGGATTCTTCGAGTAAAATTCGTGTTTCTCTCACCGCTTGCTAGAATTTTCTTTTTAGCAATGTTGGCATCTCTAACACTTCAGTTTTGACCTCTCATTTTTTAGTTTTTCTTTCTCACAGCTGGTGTCCCTAAAGCCTTTCCATGACAATATCTTGTTACATGCATAACACCAGATGTGTTCATACGAGTTCACCGTGAGCAGGAGAGACGACTCCGTGTGTGTTTACAAAGCAAGATTTTATTTTACAAAAGTGTTCTTATATATGAGATTTTATATGACTAAGTACTTTTTAGACTAAGTGTATAAAGAGTAGCCCATCTGTTTTTCTTAGTATTTTTTTTTTTTTTTTTTGTTTGTGTGTGTGTGTGTGTGTGTGTGTGTGTGTGTGTGTGTGTGTGTGTGTGTGTGTGTGTGTGTGTGAGAAGAGTTGCTGTAACCCTACAGCTAGTGAAAGTGACAAGACCGGGGCGACCCTCCTCTTCCTTACTGAATCCCAATAACAGACCTGTCTCCCCCCCTTCCCTCTCTCTCTCTCTCTGCAGTTAATATGCAAAGTGTCGACCCTGCGAGCGCTGTGCAGCAGGCATACAGAGAAGCTGACCGCTTTTAAAGCAATATACCCGGACATTGTGCGTACCCACTTCCCGCCCTTATACAAGGAGCTCTTTGGATCAGACTTTGAGCAGTCCATGCCCGTGGACGGGTAGCGGCCTCTTCGTCCGCCCCGCTCTGAGGGGCCTCAAACACCGTGGGGAATGTCGAGCATGAATCTGAGACACTTTACCAGTGCCCTGCACATACACATACACACACAAACACAAAACAGGACAGCTAACCTGCTGCACACACTTTCCTTTTTTTTTTTTTTTTTTTTGGTTGTTGTTGTTGTTGTTGTTGTTGTTTTCTTCTTTCGGGCGGGGGGTAGAGCAAGATAACTTTTATTTGAAGGGTTGATTTTGTGAGGTTTATCCCCTCCTTTTTTGACACAAGTGGGATTTGGAGGGCCCAGGGGAAAGGATGAGGAAATGAAGATGCTTGCTTTCTCTCTCTCTCTCTCTCGCTCTCGCTCTCTCACTCTCTCTCTCTTGCTCTCTTTCTGGCTCAACCTGAAGCACTCATGCATACGACTCCAACATGGTCCCATGATGATTTCTAAATGATCACCAGGAATGGTGTTTCCTACAAGACATCCTATTGTATCAAACCTTTAAATTCAAAGAAAGAAAACATTAATTAGGATTGTTCTGGAAAATATGTAGATTGGTCTAATTATGATAATAATATGTAATCAGAGTCATTACTTATTACACCCTCCCTCCAAGTTTAGAAATTACCATTCCCAAAGTAAAAACAACATGCATGGATGGATTGTGACCAATGCAGTATGCATGTGCTAGGTTTAGTCACCTCTCTACTCTTTCTGTCTTTTGCTGGGAAGCTGCTGCTCAGAATGTAAACCAGCAGTAAGAGAGGTCAAAAGAGGAGAGCCAGATGAGGAGAGAGAGAGAGAGAGGGGGTAAAAGAAAGAGAGCAGGAGAGAAAGAGAAAGCACGGGGCATGTGGAACGGAGCCGTCTGCATGGGGTGACATGAAACTGACGCCTTTCTAAGGACAATCGTTAAAAAAAAAAAAGAGAAGAAAGAAGAAAAAATAAGTAGAATTCTGGTAATTCTAGTTAAAAAAAATGCAATTACTTTTAGATGTCGAGCACTTCATCCACCGTGGTTGCTTAGTGAGATCATGTAAGGCCATCTGCTATTAACTTGTTTTCCTGGACAGATGCTGGCAGTTTATCTGAGCACACCGCCACAGCGCAAGGGTCCATTCCACCTGTTTTATAATGTGCTACAGGGTATACGGTCATAAGTACTTACTATACAGAAAAGAAAAGTAATGTTTATAGAATCTATTTTAAATAACATGTATGATATTAGTAGCTAGACTATTCTTAATTGTCAAAATTGATAAGGCACTTTTATTTGCACCTTTCTTTAATTTAAGACTTGTATATTTACCTAGTGATGTGTTGCATGTGCAAACAGAAATACAAGCGAAAAACCACCGACTCACAGAGGCTACATGTTGGAAGCTCCTACAGGTGTGTGTGTGTGTGTGTGTGTGTGTGTGCACGCGTGCGAGAAAGAGTGCGTAAGGATAAGATCGATGCTGGGTAAAGGCTGACCGAGAGGTGTATAGAGTTGCATCAGCAGGTTTTCGGCTCAGATCTGCTCTACCGCTTTACAGAATGAGAAGTGGGGGCAAGGCTGAACCCGATCCTAGATCACCATGTTCTACGACACTGCCAATACATGTCTAAAACCGCTGTAACAGTATGACATGTTAACAAGCTTGATTTTCTCTTAGGCGTAATGCCCATTTTCAGCACAAATGTAAAGCTTAATAGTTAAAGCATTTCCATTAAACTGTGGAACGCAGGCAGTGGGGTTTAGAATAATAAACCTTCATCATACAGTGCATGTTAGTCAAGGGTTCCATCTAGTGGTGAAGATCCCACAGCATCTCTCAGCATCGTCATTAGTTTATTAACAATACAGCGTACAGACTTCGCTGTTTAATTCTGCCCCATCTGCTTTTATAGAACGGAGTTTTAGATGCGAGTTTGAGTGAGGCTTTCGTTCTCAAACAGCCTTTCTGGAGCAGCCTTTGCCCAGCTGTACTGGTAGTAAGGAGACAGTTAAAGAATCAGAAAAATATTCAAAGCCTTGTCTGGTAGTAAAACTTCTATTTTTCTAATATGTACAGTGCATAAGCTGAAGAAAGAAGGAGAGGGAGAGAAAGAAAGTGAGATTATAAAGCACTTATTCCTGCAATAATTCGATTTTCCTGTCTTTACGTTTGGTCAATAGTAGTCTTAGTGCATTTTTGTTCCCCCCTGACTGCATAATCGTCTAATTGTTGAGTGTACGCCCTTCAAGCATGCCATCGCAGTTTCTCCTGACGTTGAGTCCACAGAACATTCCAGTTAAATTATAATGTGACTATTCTAAAATGCACACGATGCTGAAACACCACACTGATATTCCATGAACAAACATTTCTGCTAGTAATTCTCTACTCACTTATATCCCCAAACCACCGTTTCATAATGCTCCTTATACAATATTCTATGTATTTTCCTCAGGGAAGAGTTGTACTTCTAACTCTGTTCGACTCAGTTAACGTTCATTTTTATCAGATGATGATTGGTCCTGCCCTCCATTATTTCCTGTACCTACATTCTCAGTATATACCATAGTTATGAGACCAGGGTCAGCATGGCAGTACAACACACTAAAATTAGACCTGATCTTTATTACCATAGAGAATGTGTTTCAACAATCATGTAACTTTGACTGAGTGCATCTGCGATGTATTTGATTGATTGTTGCTGGCCAGAGATGTTAAAATTACACAGAAACATTCATCAAATCTGTGAATGACAATCCAGCAGAACATTTGAAATTGGCAGTGCGTGGACTTCAATACCAAATGCTCAGGGAGAACGTTTTACTAAAAGTACTGGGGGCAGACCATTTCTGTAACGTAGCATCATAACATTTCCAACATGTCGTTGGTGTTTGGGTTTAAAAAAAATTATTATTTTTTTTTAAAAGAAGTACTTCTCTGGTCAGTGTGTAAGAGTAATCATTCTCACATTATATATTCACGTGAAATCCTACGTCTCGTCACATCTCAGAAATGTCTAAAACAACAGTTCAAAAACGGTTCAGTGCACTCGCATTCTGCTACCAACAGGGTCCAACATCATAGAAAAACAAGCAATGAGCTAGAACGTCACCCCTTTTAGTGTAACCTTCACACATATTGTATGAATCCATGTGCCAAATACCTCTTGTACAATTAGCTCCACTAGCAGACTCTGCCCATGAGCCAGGAGTGCGTGGTGTGTTACTAATACGGGTTTTGACAGGGTAGCCACTGCTGTGGAGTTCCCTCTGAACAAGCTTTGATACACAGAAGACTGTTGTAATTCTGTTCTTTTCAGTCTACTTGATCCATATCGTGGTGTCCTAGTTAATGCGAATTACAACGATACCCGTTTGCACCGTAAAAACAACTGTACTGATGTTTTTTGGGTTTTTTTTGTCAGTGTAGTTTGTTTTAGGTATTAAAAGCAATACAGGCTGTAAAGTAGAAACTTTGGACAGTTTATTTTTTCAATCAAAAGTACTGAACCATCTCTGGATTTGTGGTATTGACATGTCGATGTACAGATAAATACTCTCACTTGTGAAAGATCCAGTTGCGCATCAAAAGTTTCCATGTGGTGTGTTGTATTTTGTGTGTGAAACAGTGTCTTGAGATCTTTCTACCCTCTTTGTTAATTTTGTAAGAAGCAATATATGTGTGTGTGTGTGTGTGTGTGTGTGTGTATGTATGAGAGAGAGAGAGAAACCCCAGACAAGGCTTTAATAAAGTACATAAGGAGCAGCAGGGTCAGCTGGTGAAGTAAATGGTATATGGATATCTTAGTTTTCCCAGGTTTCACACACTTTTAGTAGCAATTTTGAACTCCTCCATCAGGCTGGACAAGCATGACACAGTGCACCCCACTATCTTCTTCAAATCCTTCACACCTACATTATGCAAATCTGCCACTGACAGGCCCTATGCAGTCACAAATACCGCAGAACGAGTTTACACTGTACCATCGTAATAACTCCGTCATTCATTCTTAGTGAGGGCACTTAGACTGCCAGAAGCCATTTTAATAATATTCTTAATAACATGTTCTAATACGTGGAATTAATGTGTGATGTCATGCTTGTGACGCCATTTTGATTTGAAGGTGAAAGTGTTAGAGGTATCGATTACCAATCATTTTCATTGCATTTTTTTATGTGACCTTTTATCCTGAAAGCACAGCTAATAAAGTGAGATATGTTTTAGAATATAGAGCAAAAGACAAAAAAAAAAGTCAAACAAAAAAAAAAAACTTTAGCCATAATCGAATGTCAAGCAATAATATATATGGTATATTATTATAATTATTCATCTTTGTGCATAGGCTTTGGACACCTGCATGTAAATACACATCTTATTTATCATGTTTTGTTTCTTTCTTTTTTTCTCAATCTCTCTCTCTGATTAGTTTTGTTTTGTTTGTATATTTGACTAGTTCTGTTCCCAGGTGGAGAACTAAGAACTTCATATGGCCTATAAACTGTACAGCTTGATTTCCCTCTCTTTCTCTCTCCCCCTCAGCTTTCCGCTTTTAATTCACTATATTTAATGTTATTATTGATCACATCTATAAAAGTAACTTCGTAACATCTGTCTGTATAGGTTAAAAAAAAAACAACGAAAAAGAAAATACTGCTATTAAGACCTACTCAGTGCAAATATTTATCTGTTTATTGGATACATCATTCTGTACAGTATCTCTGTTTTTAGTATACTTCTCTCTTTTAGAGTTAGTTTGATAGCGGTAGGGCGTGCTGACATTAAATTTTGTGTTAAACTGACGTGTGGTGCTAGGTAAGTTACTTTCGTGAACAAAAAAAAAAAAAACACACAAACTCTTGACTCATAGACAAGGCCACTCGATTAGTTCATTCATTTCACTAAGTATTGATGCATTCTTGATATTAGGACTCGATAAGGATAAGGATAAAGAATAATGATAGTGGTAAATTTACTTGAAATCCCCAGCAAGTACCTGTATCAGTGTGCTAGTCTCGGGATTGCACTCGTTTCCTTCTCACTTTAAGACTATAAGTAAAAGCGGTATCATCTAATTAAGATGCTATTATTCAACGTCGCGTTTCTGATTCGTCACGATTTTAAAAGAAAATGTTTAAGCTAAAGAAAAGCAGTATTGTGTCGATCCGTTTGATTGTGAGAACCACTGGCTAGACTTGTAGCTATTCAATTTCGCAAATGCAATGCCTACTGGTACTTTTCTCAGAAATCCTACGCTGGAAAAAGTCTTTTCGATAAACAATACACAGACACGAGAGAGCACATACTGGATGATAGAATTATTGCCAGCCTCATTTTGGTTCTCTTTGTTTTTTTTTTGGTTTTTTTTTTACTTAGCCTAGACAACAGCTTCATTCAGCATATTTATTTTTCTGCACTAATGTGTACGACATCACTGTCAATAATTACCAACTTAGTGCACGCACACACACAAACACACACACACACACATATATATATATATACACACACACACTGTGGGTTAAGTGTTAAACATGTAAGAGGTTGAAATTGTCAGTTGTATGTTCTTATTTGCTCAAGTATTTCATTTTCAATTTCTGTAGCAAGTATGATGGCGATCCTTGCAATAATACACAACAAACACCACTGAGTGCCTCTCAGTGGTCCAGGATGCAGAAATGACGTAGTTTTCACTGTTCACTGTAGTCAAATGGTCATGTATTTGCACATGTAGGTGAATTCTATCCAAATTCTTAATGTCTTTTGTTTTTTTCCTCTGTAACTGTCCTGTACTTTTGTTTTATGACCATGTGAACGTTTTCCACCGCTTGTAGTTTTCTGTGTGATTTTCATTTCGCAAACTTGCAGTGCACGGTCAATGTTTCTTTTCTCCTTTACTTTTCTGCTGACATTAATATAACCTTGTGGAATAATGGTAAAACATGCATTCTGAATGTTTTATTTTCAGACCTTGGTTTGCGAATTTGTAAAGGACAATAGACAATCCACTCTGCGTTCCCCCTATTTACAAAACTTCCCGTTTCTGTTCGTTCTCGCAGACAAATGACTAATGCATTGTATTCTAAGTATTCACATGTGTATGGAAGATATGCTTAATGCACATTTGAATTTCTTTCCTGTCGTGTGTTAAATGTGAGCGCGCAGGGGGACTGGGTTTTACTCCACACACAGGCAGCATATACACGGGGAGGGAAAAATGCCAAGACAAGTTTGTGGTTGTCACAAATTTTTACATCACACGTTTGCTACTGATCTAACCGTGGGGAGAGATGATCATGTACCTTTTTATCCAGCTCTTTTGAACTCTATTTAGGAGATAGTATCTTCACAATAATAGTTTTGCTCCTTCTCTTCGTCTGATTCTTAAATATGAAAATTAAGTATTTTGATTCATTTTGTAAATACAGCTGTAAAGAAAAATAAGAAATTTAATGTTGTCTTTTAAATACTTTTCATTCTAATATGAATGTGGTTATATTGTACTTAGAAACTGTACCTTTAATATTACCTTTATTAAAGTGCATTGGACACATCGATTTTAGATGTGCTTTATGTGCTGTTATCCCATAATAAAATTTACCGCTTGTAATTGGCTCTTATTTACTGTGTGACTTTTTTCAAGGGATATATTTTCTCTCCATGTCCATGTGGGTTGTTGTTTGGTGGTTAGCACACTTGCCTCACAAAGGGTACGAATCTCACCTCTGCCCTGTGTGCACGGAGTTTGCATGTCCTCTCTGTGCTTCCTCCAGGTACTCCAGTTTCCTCCGCCAGTCCAAAGACTGTAGGCTGATTAGCATTTTCAGTGGCATTTGGCATTGGCATTTCCATAGGCACTGGAAGCAGATTGGCATTTCCAAATTGTCTGTGGTGTGTGAATGTGTGTGTGTGAGTGGGTGCGATTGTGCCCTGTGATGGGTTGGCACCCCTTCCAGGGTACCCCCTGACTTGCGTCACCTGGGATTGTCTCCAGGCTTCCACACAAACCAGGTGTGGCCTGGAAAATAGCTGAAAATCTGATTCAATTAAAAGTATGGAGCCAAAAATCTGTTTGAGTCAAAGAATCTACATTTAAACTCAAGTATTGAAAAGAAAAAAAAAAGTGTAACCAATAAAAATGAACACTTCAAATGTGTGTGTGTTTGTTTATGCTATTATGTTGTTTGTTTGCAGCATTTGACATTTCTAACAAGTACTTTAAATGTCAAAATGAAAGTGCAACTAGTCAATAATTTGTTTGTTTGAAAGTAATTTTTTTGTTGTTGTAAGTTTATTTAAGTAACACTCAATATTCACTAATACTGGAGTGAAATAAAAATCTTCCAAAACAGTACTTACCTACAGTTACAGTACAATTACTTGAGTATTTTCCACCCCGGGGTTCCTGGGATTGGCTGTGGATCTACTTCAAGCCGGAACAGGATAAAGTGCTTACTGAGTATGAACGCATGAGTAGAAATGTCTCCAAGTGTACAAACCACGCCCCTTACAAGTCACGCCAACAGTAAATCCATTTGTGAGGATTACAAACCACGCCCGCTGTAACAAGTCACGCCCACAACAAAAACTGTTAGGCTCAGGTTAATTGAACCTGCGCAAATTTCCTTGTAATAGATGTGGTTTATAAGTCTTGCAGGACACAGGCGGAGCCTTCTCAATAGGTGTGTTCGACTTCACGCAGTGCTGCGCAGACCGATAGACTTTAGATGGCACCGACGGCACGTCACTGTGATGTATGGGATCAAAGTATCGCGATAGTGATACAAGAGCAGCGGCTCCCACACTACCCCACCCCCCCTCTCTTTTATTTCCCAAAAAACATAAATGTAACATTTAGAAAAAATTCTAAATGTTTCACATAACGAATTCTATAACAACCTAAAACATGAGTAAAATTTTAACATCAAGTATTATATATGATGAACAATAAGGATAATATTCATAAGAAGGACATTAGTGAAAAAAAAAATCACACATTGAAGAGGACAAAAGGTGAAAGGGAAAAAATAGAGAAATGTACACATGTAAATGCAAACTAAAAATATAAATGTAGTTCTTTGTATATGTACATATTTCTGAAAGTCGGCTTGAAAGTTCTTGTACGGTTTCAAAATAGATCTTTGTCAGCCTTTAAATGGGTGATATTGGGTGTCCTTTCAGACCACTTACATTTGTGTATATAAAACTTACCAAGTGCTATTATAAGATTTTACATAAAAATGTGATTCTTGTCTGTATTGTATTTTGTCATAATTTTAAAAAATAACATTTTTTTCCTTTATGTTAATTTTAATTCCACTTAAAGTATTAAAGAAACATTCAGCGCTTTGAGAAGCTACTTTAAAGGCGCTTTATAAAATAAAGTTTATTATTATTATTATTATTCGACATTTATGTGCGCATGCGCAGTAAGCCCTGGAAGGACAGTCTGACGGGAGGATGAAATGTCAGGACACCGGCCGCAGCCGATGTCGAACACACCTTATGTTTCGACATTTTAAAAGTTATGATAAGCGGGTGGACAGAAATAAATAAAGACAGACAGTTTTTATTAAACTCCAAACACACTTTGACTGCCTCGAGCACATTAGTAATGTAAACTGGATGATGAAATACTAACGTAATGTTAATGTAAACTAGATACAACGGAACGGGTGCTTGTGCGGAACTGTAACTACAATCGTTGTTCCTACACGGTCAGTTTTTCCTGTTGTACTGTTTGTACCGGTCGGAAACATCCCCTTAAGTATATAGCATCACTACATAAGATTATTTATGTTATATTATTTATTTACGTTGTTTTATACCCTATATAGTGCGCTTTTGTAGGGAGAAAGGAGCCGTTTTTGGAGTGGATATTAACACTGTGTCCACGGGCATGGAGCTGAAGTGGTAAGATAACTGAAGTCGTTAGCTAAGTATTTCATACTCATTATTCTCAATATTGTGTCTCAGGTCAGGCTGGCCTCACGCGGACACAAAGCTAGTAGTGATTGGACGTTCGGATCATTTCACTGACTCGGATCCTTGAATCTCGTTCAGCAAAAGGAACGAATATTTTTCCCCTAGTCATCTCGTTCATTTCAGCAGAATATAATTCATCTGTCTCTCCCTCTGTCTCTCCCTCTGTCTGTCTGTCTGTCTGTCTCTCTCTCTCTCTCTCTCTCTCTCTCTGTGTGTCTCTCTGTGTGTGTCTCTCTCTCTCTCTGTGTGTGTGTCTCTCTCTCTGTGTGTGTCTCTGTGTCTCTCTCTCTGTGTGTGTGTGTGTCTCTCTCTATGTCTCTCTCTCCATGTCTCTCTCTCTGTCTGTCTGTCTCTCTCTCTCTCTCTCTCTCTCTCTGTGTCTCTCTCTCTCTCTCTCTGTGTGTGTGTCTCTGTGTGTGTGTGTGTCTCTCTCACTCTGTGTGTGTGTGTGTCTCTTGTGTGTGTGTGTGTGTGTGTGTCTCTCTCTGTGTGTGTCTCTGTGTGTGTGTGTGTGTCTCTCTCTCACTCTGTGTGTGTGTGTGTGTCTCTCTCTCTGTGCGTGTCTCTGTGTGTGTGTGTCTCTCTCTCACTCTCTGTGTGTGACTCTCTGTGTGTGACTCTCTGTGTGTGTGTGTCTCTCTCTCTCTCTCACTCTGTGTGTGTGTCTCTGTCTCTCTCTGTCTCTCTCTCGATCTGTCAGTCTGACTGTCTATCTCTCGCTGTCTGTCTGTCTATCTCTCGCTGTTTGTCTGTCTCTCTCTCAGTCCGTCTCTCTCTCTCTCGGTCTGTCAGTCTGACTGTCTCTCTCTCTCTCGGTCTGTCTATCTCTCTCTCTCAGTCTGTCTCTCGGTCTGTCTGTTTCTCTCTGCCTGTCTCTCTCTCTCTCAGCCTGTCTCTCTCTCTCTCTCTCTCTCTCGGCCTGTCTCTCTCTCTCTCTCTCGGCCTGTCTCTCTCTCTCTCGGTCGGTCTGTCTCTCTCACGGTCTGTCTCTCTCACTGTCTGTCTGTCTCTCTCGGTCTGTCTCTCTCTTCTCTCTCTCTCTTGGTCTGTCTGTCTGTCTGGAAACGGTTCTCTCTCTCTCCCGATCGAACCGGATCACTTTCTAAAATAACTCGTTGTTCCAGAGTCATAGTAAAGATTCGTTCAAAATGAAAGGATCGTTAAAGAAAAACACATGACTACTAGCTAGACAAAACTAAGACAGTCGATCGGCGGCGGTCTAGTCCGACTTTAGATGGCACCGACGGCACGTCACTGTGACGTATGGGATCAAAGTATCGCGATAGTGATACAAGAGCAGCGGCTCCCACACTACCCCACCCCCCCTCTCTTTTATTTCCCAAAAAACATAAATGTAACATTTAGAAAAATTCTAAATGTTTCACATAACAAATTCTATAACAACCTAAAACATGAGTAAAATTTTAACATCAAGTATTATATATGATGAACAATAAGGATAATATTCATAAGAAGGACATTAGTGAAAAAAAAATCACACATTGAAGAGGACAAAAGGTGAAAGGGAAAAAAATAGAGAAATGTACACATGTGAATGCAAACTAAAAATATAAATGTAGTTCTTTGTATATGTACATATTTCTGAAAGTCGGCTTGAAAGTTCTTGTACGGTTTCAAAATAGATCTTTGTCAGCCTTTAAATGGGTGATATTGGGTGTCCTTTCAGACCACTTACATTTGTGTATATAAAACTTACCAAGTGCTATTATAAGATTTTACATAAAACACATGACTACTAGCTAGACAAAACTAAGTCGTTTTGCTTGGTTTAAACCTGTCAGAGTTTGAAGATGCTGCTCAGTTGTTTTGCCTAATCCCGCTCTCTGCACAGGGATCAGGCTCCTGTCACAGACCTGGGTCCCTTTTCCAAAGATGTCTTTGAGAAATTCTCTCTGGCGCCCACCATAAAAGAGCTCTGGGCCTCGTTACAAAGGTAACATCACTCCATCATTTTTTTCAATAGTTTGTATGAAATTCATATATCCTTTGCAGGTTTCATACTGTGTTCATAGCTTTTTTTGATTTTTCGATACGATACCGATATCAACCCTCTGAGTAGTGCCACATACCTGATCCTCACATCCTTACTGTCTACATGCTTCCCAAGACAAGACATTTCATATATTAGACATGTCCTGAAGGCATGCTTTACATCTGTTTGTGTTTCCGTATATGATCTGTGTTGAGTCACTCAGAATGAGACATTTCCACAGAATGAAGCCAGCTTTACATTGTAAGATTTCTGGCACAATTAAATCACACATAAAAGATTCCTTTGGTTGTGAGTTGAGAGCTACAATCTTGGATATGTGACCTGCTCACTAAAGACCGCTGTGGCGCAGGTGGTAGAGCGGGTTATCCGCTAATCGTAGGGTTGGTTGTTCGATTCCTGGCCCGGGTGACTCCACATGCCGAAGTGTCCTTGGGCAAGACACTGAACCCTAAATTGCTCCTGATGGCAAGTTAGCACCTTGTATGGCAGCTCTGATACCATTGGTGTGAGTGAGTGTGAATTAACACAGTGTAAATTGACAGTACCATTTACCATTGCCATACCACATTGGCAGTGTCCAAAATCTTTGAAAAAAAATCTCAAAATGCGATGGTTGCTAAAAGCTAACAGTAGGAGGGTGCCATAGGAATATATGAAATTCAGAGTGCAGCTGCGAATATATTGTGTGGCGTGGGGTTTTTTCCAGGTACTCTAGTTTCTAGAGTAGACTTGTGGCTGATTGGCATTTCCAAATTTATTTCCTTATGAAAATAAATGCGGCTGTGCATGAGCCGAACAGTTCGGTATGTGTGGGGTTTTTCAGCGTCCATTTTATACAGCTGCGAGGGCGCATGTATGATGAATTCACACCAATGTTCATGTACATCCTGGAGGTTCTACACACACTTTGGTCTTGTGGACACTTGTGCTCCGGTTCGAGCTTTCCCTAGTGGGTGTTCCTCAGGGTTGCAGTGTTGCTCCTCAGCCATTAATTACTCACATGCTACTGCTTTAGAAAGTGTCTCCAGACAGCATGTTGCCATTTCATTGCCATGCTGATGACATTGAATGATCCAGAATATCCTGAAACTGAACTCATTTCTTCCCCAGCCACCTTTAATCAGGTCATTAATCATCTCCTGCACATTCCCTGAATTTCCCTGAATAGTTTCATTTACTTCCTTCCCAAGATAAGAATCTTGGTGTCACTATATTCAGCTTTTTTCTTTGATCATCATATCACATGTCACCAAGACAGATTTTAACCACCCGAAGCCAGACTCCTCACTCGTTTGTCAAACCCCAGAGATTGTATTATTGCAGTAGTGTTTTGCTTGGAGGGCCTGAATATGCTCCAACATGTTAAGAATTCAATGGCTAAATGTGATCACTGGTATTTCCATGAGCATGTTACCCCCACCCTTAAACTTTTCCATGGGCTTCCAGTCCTATGCCTTCCTCCATAGTGCTTCTCAATATTCAAATTGATGCTTCCTCGCTCCTCCATCCTCCAGCCCCGGACCTGGAAATCGATCAACGTTAACCATCTTGAAGGACGTATCAGTTCTCCATTTGCACCGTGAGGAACAAGGAAGTGAGGAAGCTTCCACAGGAGCTACAGTAGGAGCAAGGATACACGGGTGTATCCTATGCACAAATGTTGCTTGTTGAAAATCCTGACGCACGTATAAATTCCCCTCCTCCTTTACATCTGTCACAATCTCCAACAAAAAGTCCTTTGATGGTGTGATGGAATTTTGTGTGAAATATAATTAAATAATAATATGCTTACAATGAGTATTGTAATTAATTGATCCTTGTGTTTGGATACTCAAAGCTGCACAAAAGATGCAGATCGTTTATGTATTGTTTATTAATTCATTGTTGAATAACCCAGACATTTCACATACTATCAGTGCATTTTGCTTTATTAGGAATATTGTTATTAACCAGGCTCCAACAACATAACGGCAGATCCCTGAAGCGCAATGAGATCATCCAGCTGAGCACAGTCATCATTAATTGACGTTGCTTTGAAGTGGCGCTTGAGAGAGTTATTTTTATTTGATTTGATTTTATGAGTCATATTCCATTTGACTCCCTTCGGTTCCTCTCTCCTCACATCCTTGCATCCTTCTTTCGCATCCTAAAGGGGTGGAGCTAAGATGCAAGGAAAGGAAATGAGGATGCACAAATAAGAAATGAGAAGCACCTCCTGATTCGTACGTTCTCTGCGTTTCAGTGTTGCAGACCCAGAACTGGAATGATCTGCCTCAGCTTCTATGTATCTACCTCCTTTGACCACACAGTGTATGATAGACTTTATAATATGATCTTAAAAAGTAAACAAAACAAAATCGAGAGGCTTTTGAAGGAACCGTTCTTTATAGCTGACGTAATAGGATCTAACTAGTTTTGTGGATGTTGCACAACATTAATAATTAGCAAATTGCTGTGGTATGAGAGGAACAAAGCACCTTGGGACATGTTGTTGCTGAAAAAAATAACCTTCAAACCAGGCCATATCACACCACTGTTTTGTTGATTATTTTCCTATAAGAGCATACCTAGTGTTTTATTCATTATTTATTACTTTATTAACAAGGCTCTGGAGTTTGCATGTTCTCCCCATGTTTCGTGGGTTTCCTCTGGGTATTCCAGTTTCCTCCCCCAGTCCAAAGACGTGTGCTGTAGGCTGAGTGACATGTCCAAATTGTCCGTAGTGTGTGAATGTTTGCCCTGTGATGGTTGGTACGCCGTTCAGGGTGCTCCAAGGCCCCCGGGATAGGCTCCAGGTTCCCCTTGACCCTGTTTATTGCTTATGTTCTTTACTTTCATACCTTTTTAGTATTTTGTATTTTATTTATATACATGTATATTGGATTTTTTACATTTCTGCTGTGTTTTATGTGTTTCATGTCATGCTTTACCTTTAAAGCTCCGATGAAAAAGCTGATGTGAAAGAAAGCACTAAGGTAAATCCAGCTGCTCACTCCTCACAATCCAGTTGCACCAAAAGTATCAAACCCACACCACAGACCAACATCAGACACGACCACGGAACCTCAGACCGCAAAGAAGCTCCTCCTGAATGTAAGAATGCCGTTTCTGTGGTTAAGAAACAAGAAAACTTCCCTACACCGAAAGTGCCCTACCCTCGCTTCTCCTCTCTCCTCCTCAAAGAAAGAGTGATCCGTATGTGCTCTCTTAAGAACAACAAGCAGGACACAGTTCCACAGGTACACTCGGTACACTCATCATCATCCTGCTTCGAAACTGAACTTGGAACTATGCTTAAATGCCTAGAACCATTCTTTCAACTTTATTATTCTTTTTACTTTATAAATCTTTTTTTTTAATCAGAATTTAATAGAGAAGTTGAAGATGGAGGTGGCAGAGTTTATGAAGTACCTACAAGATGTCGCTAAAGTCTGTGCTGATGATTATAACTTCATGCCCGTGGGAGCTTCTCGCTATTCAGAGGTACAGCACTATTCCTCAGAGTGTTACAAATTCTGCACGCCCTTAAGCAATGTCTCTTCTACTCGTCTTTGCATTGCATCTTAAAGTCATTTAAGTGACAATGACCTTTTATACTTTGGGTTAACAGGAGTATTTTAAACATTGCTTGGACCACATGGGGAACTACCCACAAGTTTACAGTATTCAGGAAATCACCAGTTTAACAGGGGGGAAATTTGTCTCAGACATTTCCCTCAACTTTGAGAAACAGCTGCTTGCAATGGTAAGATTTACATTTACAATTTAATACACCACCACTTTATGTAGGGGTGGACGATATGACCAAATATGATTTTTTTAAATAACGCTCATCTTGATACTGTAGGTTTGCTCACAAAAGACCAGCAATACAGTAGCATTGCGTTGTTTTTTGTTTGTTTTTTTTACTCTTTGATGTTTTCTGACATTTTTATATGATATATATAATGTACAAAATTAAAAAAAGGAAAGAAAGAAAGAACTTTAATATTTGACTATTTAAAAATATATATATTATCAGTCAGGAGGCTCCAGTCCATTTTTAATGATTATTATTGTAATTATTGTTTTATTTAATTATTAAAAGCTATTAAGATATCTCTACATATCATCATATCGCCCAGCCCTAATTTGATGGCATGTATCGATAACTCCTGCGCCTTCTCTTTAGGGCACCGTGGAGATGGTTGAAAAACGAGCACTGCCAGAGAACACACAGCTTGCTGTGGATTACGAGTCCATTTCAGCTGTGAACCCTCCAGTTAAAAAGGCCACTCTTTTCCACACAGTAAGTGATGATGCTTTAACTCTAATAAAAATGACCTATTTGTGCAGTGAACACAGTGGTGCTCCAGCGTCCCTTTTCATTCCTGAGCTCGGGTTAGTGTCTGTGCGGAGTTTCTATCCACGATCTACCATGACCCTGAGCATGATGAATCAGTTACTTTTCTAACAATGAGGAAATTGAGTTTTTATTTTCTTAATTCAGTTTTTCTAAGAAAGAATGTTTTTAAACCATGTAAATATTATAGGAACGTTGCTCAGGTCATTTTGACAGATTAATAGCGAATCATATCGAGAATGGAATAAAAGTCTTTGGTCTGTGTAAGTAAAATCATAAAATGGTTATTTTAGTTTCTGTCACATTGCCTTTTTAACTTGTTTGTTCCTGTACATGTGAACACACGTGTGCCATCGAGAACATCCCTTAACAAGCGCATAGGCTGTGTGTATTTTTAGCTAAATAATCGTTACACTTGTATGGCGATAATCTGAACTGGTGGACTCAACTGATTTGGTGAAAAAGCCACTAGAGGGTGCTATTAAATCTGTTTTTGATTAGGCAGCACTGGGTGATTGTAGTTCTTTCACAGAAAGTAGGGACCATCCTGTTCAACTCCGTGTTCTTGTATTGCAGCCTATTAGCAGTGACATGAATGCCGAGAAGCTCAGCGCTACATATGAGCCACACGTGTGTCTAGCGAAAGAGGCCTTCGTCCAGCTGCTGAACAACAGTGTTGGGTTTGCTGAGGCCTGGGAACTGCCAGTCTGTGTGAAAGTAAACCTTGCAAACAGTAAGAAGTTACCCATCATCCCTCATCAGATTCAAAATCAGCTTGTCACTCGATTGGAAGAGAAATTATGTACTAGATCTTAGGCAAGATACAAATGGCATCTTTTACTAGCACGCCATTCAGTGTGAACAAATGAACACATCCTGAGTGTTTGAACACAAGCCCTGATTTGGAAGTGAAGAGTTGCTAAATGGACCTAATGTGTATGATGATTGCTGTACAGGAAGCGCTCAGAGTAAAACGGTGTACATCGACCCTCCTCTGCTGAAGACAGAGGTGACCTGGAGAGAGAGAAATCACCTCTTTCACGAGGAGAATGTGAAACTGGCATACAAGAAGACCGGCTCAAATCCTGTGTTTTTCCTCACGACAGAGGACTACTGCAACAGAACCGAGTTTGCCACAGAAGTAAGTGCTCGCTCGCTTCAGAGGAAAATGTCAATGCTTTTCAATTCCATTTTAGAAACCATCAAGTGTGACAATCTATTGTTTTGATTCATTTGTTTTTTATTGTGTCTTTTTATGTTGTTTAGGAAAAGAGCAGTAGACAGGTTGTTTCATTTGACAGCAATGATCTAGATTTTGAAGTAGATTTAACTGACTTGGAGTCATTTGGGGAGTCTTATCAACCGAAAAAGAAAGTCAAGCACAATGATTCGGAAAATCAAGCGGCTACTAAAAGTGAATCATTGGGATTATCGAAACCTAAAGTAGAATTAGACCAAGGCAAAACCTTGCACACATTAACTAAACAAGCATCCACACCTAAAGATGTTATATCAGTACTTTCTACACCAGCAAAGGAAGAAGAAGCCAGGGCGAGTGTAGAGGATAGCTCAGTGGACGAAAGTGCTGAGACTACTTTGAATTCTGTATCTGATGAGGACCCTTTGACTTTGAGTGTAGAAGAGTCTGCAGAATGTACACCAGCCAAGCGAGTAAGGCATTCCTCGGTAAACATTGATTCTGATGAGGAACGCCTCATTATTGATGACCCAGACTCCCCATTTCGCAGCATAGTAAATAAGATGAACCAGGTGACACCAGGAGCTCCGGAGAACATCACTGACCCCAACACGTCATCTGCAGGTGATCTGAATGTGCTTGTAAGTCCCAGCAGCTCTGCTAAAGGAGTTAAGAAAGCAGCCAAAAGACCCAGAGTCTCGACAGATTGCGACCAACTAGGGCAAATTTTGCGAATGCAAAATGCCATGCTGAAATCCACGACTGCTAAAAGCCAAGAATCTCCAAAAGCACCATCTGCAGACTGTTGTCCACCGGAACCGAAACCCAGCAACCACCCTGTGTCTCTGGTGAAATCTAGTGTGTCCTCATACCTCGACTTGGAATCCAGAGAAGGGCTGCAGAATGAGGCTGCTGCTCCTGCCACCTCTCAGGCCACAGCACAAAGAAAAAGTTAGTATTCATTTATTTTCTTCTTTTGTGGATGACTGTGTCATTAAAGTGACAGACTAACTGTTTTTCTGTGCCTCTTGAGAGCTTCATTATTTCTGGTGAGAAATTGAGTTGCATTAGTGCTGTATGTCTGTGATTGGCACATTTGATACCCTGAAGGTTGTCACCTGATACGCACTGAGTGTCACTACAATCATGATGCAATGGCTGGAGTTAGCACTTTAGTCATCTCAAATATGAGGTGTTTTGGAGTTCTGGGCACTCAAATTTTGTGTGTCTGTGGGGCAGGGCTGCTGAGAGAGGAGCTGTTGGTGAGTGCTGAGGATGAAGAGGACTATGAAGCTCCTGAGGAGGGCAGTGTACTGTACAAACTCTACAGCCTGCTAGATGTGTTGCTGATGGTGCGCAGCACTGTGTCCATTGCTCATCCCAGACATGACCAACACACTTTCAGGGTAAGTGGGGGAATTCCAAGCTAAAAAAAACAATCTAATTTGTGTTTACATACTGAAACAAGGCAACAGTCCAAATCCAGTCTTTAAAAAAGAATCAAAAGCAAGACTCCAAAGTTTTGTCATGACCCTCTTAGTCAGACCTGATTTGAAGAAGGCAGTGTATGACAGCTGGCAGGATTGAAATGGGTATGTATGGTGGCCTAGGAAAACACTTCACATGGTCATTTTTTGACATTTTGTTGTACCATATAGACATGAAAACTGCTATGTGTTTCCCCTTTGCATCATTCTCAGTCTGCAGTCAGGTTCTAGCATTTTAAACTGAAAAAAGAGAAAATCACATTTAAATATTTCATTCAATTTATACTGAATGATGCCTCGTCTACCTCTACATTTACAGTGCCTTGCGAAAGTATTCGGCCCCTTGATCTTTTCAACCTTTTGCCACATTTCAGGCTTCAAACATAAAGATATAAAATTTAAATTTTTTGTGAAGAATCACAAACAAGTGGGACACAATTGTGAAGTGGAACGAAATCTATTGGATTTTTGAAACTTTTTTAACTAATAAAAAACTGAAAAGTGGTGCGTGCAAAATTATTCGTCCCCTTTACTTTCAGTGCAGCAAACTCACTCCAGAAGTTCAGCGAGGATCTCTGAATGATCCAATGTTGTCCTAAATGACTGATGGTGATAAATAGAATCCACCTGTGTGTAATCAAGTCTCTGTATAAATGCACCTGCTCTGTGATAGTCTCAGGGTTGTGTTGAAAGCGCAGAGAGCATCATGAAGACCAAGGAACACACCAGGCAGGTCCGTAATACTGTTGTGGAGAAGTTTAAAGCCGGATTTGGATACAAAAAGATTTCCCAAGCTTTAAACATCCCAAGGAGCACTGTGCAAGCGATCATTTTGAAATGGAAGGAGTATCAGACCACTGCAAATCTACCAAGACCTGGCCGTCCCTCTAAACTTTCAGCTCAGACAAGGAGAAGACTGATCAGAGATGCAGCCAAGAGGCCCATGATCACTCTGGATGAACTGCAGAGAACTACAGCTGAGGTGGGAGAGTCTGTCCATAGGACAACAATCAGTCGTACACTGCACAAATCTGGCCTTTATGGAAGAGTGGCAAGAAGAAAGGCATTTCTCAAAGATATCCATAAAAAGTCTCATCTAAAGTTTGCCACAAGCCACCTGGGAGACACACCAAACGTCACACCAAACGTTGAGAAATGGCTTTCTTCTTGCCACTCTTCCATAAAGGCCAGATTTGTGCAGTGTACGACTGATTGTCTTGGTAGATTTGCAGTGGTCTAATACTCCTTCCATTTCAAAATGATCGCTTGCACAGTGCTCCTTGGGATGTTTAAAGCTTGGGAAATCTTTTTGTATCCAAATCCGGCTTTAAACTTCTCCACAACAGTATTACGGACCTGCCTGGTGTGTTCCTTGGTCTTCATGTGCTCTCTCTTCGCTTTCAACAGAACCCTGAGACTATCACAGAGCAGGTGCATTTATACAGAGACTTGATTACACACAGGTGGATTCTATTTATCACCATCAGTCATTTAGGACAACATTGGATCATTCAGAGATCCTCGCTGAACTTCTGGACTGAGTTTGCTGCACTGAAAGTAAAGATGCCGAATAATTTTGCACGCCCCACTTTTCAGTTTTTTATTTGCTAAAAAAGTTTAAAATATCCAATAGATTTCGTTCCACTTCACAATTGTGTCCCACTTGTTGGTGATTCTTCACAAAAAATTTAAATTTTATATCTTTGTTTGAAGCCTGAAATGTGGCAAAAGGTTGAAAAGTTCAAGGGGGCCGAATACTTTCGCAAGGCACTGTATAACCTCATCTACTAATGGGAAAACATTCCTGCCAAATTTTATTGTACAGGTTTCGCCTGGTCTCTGTTCACACAAACATCAGTGGGGAAATAATCATGAATTCAGCCAGAATTCATAAATACCCTTCTGTTTGGCTAACTAGAGTTCTTGTTATTAATGTCTTTGATTAGGTCATTTAAACATTTCTTGAAATAGAGATGGCAAAGTAAATTACTGGTACTCTGTTTTCATCTTTTTTGGGCTGTATTAAGAAAGTGAAATCTGGCATGTTTTTCTGGGCTGACTGTTCAGAGGATATGAATGAGGTTGGAGGCAGATATTAATGGAAAGAGCGGGCATTTGTTACATGTGATAATGATGGAACAGCTGTGAAACCTAACACACTAAATATCTTCTTGTTATAAAATACATTTCAAACATGGACCCAGTAAATATCAGCTGATCTCTGTTCTTGTTTTTCCACATTCGCTTGAGCTAAACTAATACTTACTTTGCCCTGAGCAACTTGTACATTGCTGACTGTTGAGTTACACTGTATGACCAAAGATTTGTGGACTCCTGATCATCACACCCATACAGGTGCTGGTCATATAATTAGAATATCATCAAAAAGTTGATTTATTTCAGTAATTCCATTCAAAAAGTGAAACTAGTATAATGGATACATTCATTACACACAGACTGATATATTTCAAGTGTTCATTCCTTTTAATTTTGATGATCATAACTGACAACTAATGAAAACGTCGGGGTTACGCATGTAACCCTGTTCCCTTAGAAGGGAACGAGACGTTGCATTTAGCAGTATGGGAACGCCTTGTGTGCGTGACTGGTATCTGAAGCTTGTGTAAAAATGTAAATGGTAAATGTGCACTTATATAGCGCTTTTATCCAAAGCGCTTTACACTGTGTCTCATTCACCCATTCACACACACACTCACACACACCAATGGTAGCAGAGCTCCCATGCAAGGCGCTAGCTTGCCATCGGGAGCAACTTGGGGTTCAGTGTCTTGCCCAAGGACACTTCGGCATGGAAATCGAACCGCCAACCCTACGATTAGTGGACAACCCGCTCTACCACAGCCGCCCATAAAATCATGCCTCTACTTATAGGCCTGCCATGATCAGGTGACGTGGCAATTAAGCGCGTCGCATGATATATATATGGCACCTGTGAACCACGCCGCCAGTCTCTATGATCTGAAGCGAAGACGCAATTCACAGGCCTCCCCTGGTATGACAGCGCTATGCAACGTCTCGTTCCCTTCTCAGGGAACAGGGTTACATGCGTAACCCCGACGTTCCCTTTCAAAGGGAACTTCGACGTGCATTTAGCAGTATGGGAACGGGAATACCCACTCCGTCATACCGAGGGTACGGCCTGTTCAAAAATATCCAAACCCGAGGGTCACTGCAGGACACTCGAGCCCGGGGAGGAATGAATATCCAAGCTGTAATAACGAATGAATGTGTGAGGCATAGACCACCCTGCAGCCGCACACACATCCTGCAAGGATACCCCTTTGGACAAAGCCTTCAACAATCCAAGTAGAGATGCACTGCTTTGACACAGCATCACTTTTCCTGTCGCAGCGGGTGCATCCTCTCTTGTTCTGGTGTGAAGGACAGAGGAGGGCAGAAAGCCTGCAACACCACAGCGTGGGCAGTCAATGTAGGCACTTTAGGAATATAACCCAGCCTAGGATATAGGAAGGACTTATCTAGGGGTAAAGTCAAGGTATGATAATGTTGCCCCACAGAGGCTCCATCAACAGGGTCATGGCCGAAACGGCTGGCCGAAACGGCGGCCAAGTAACCATGATTGTAGAAGGAGCCCAGCCCACTGAGAAACGTTCAGTAAGAACTCCAGGACTGTAGCTAATGCACAGTTCACTGGGTCTAGGTGACGTTCCTCACACCACAAAGCTGCCACTTGAGTGCATACGCTTTCCTTGTGGATGGTGCTCTAGCTTTTAACATGGTTTCAACAATCTCAGTTGTGAGACCCGAATCTATGAGCTGGTGCCCCTCAGGGGCCCGACCCACAGTTGCCGAGTTCTGGCCGAGCGTGATAAATCAGCCCTCCGGCTTGAGACAGTAGATCCGCTCTAGGGGCTCGAATGGGGCAGCCGACAGACCTTCCAGGGCCATAGAAGGTCCCAGGAAGGTATGCGCGGCCTGCAGATGGGCTTCAGCCATCTGAGACCATGCATGAACCTTGAAGTTAGAGGATGTTGCCCCCCAGAGGCTCCCTCAACAGGGCGTGGCTGGCCGAAATGGCGGCCACATAACCCTGATTGTAGAAGGAGTTACTGGGTCTACAGTGGATCCCTGCAGACGGGAATCTCCGAAGGAGTGCCATCTCGCAGAGATATTATCTCTCAGAACCATATTCGAGCTGCCAAAAGGGTGCTACTAGCAGACTATCTTGGCAAACTCTCGCTAGAGCTTGTGGGAGCAGAGCGATGGGGGGAGCAGCATACAGATGTGACCTCGGCCACATGTGTGGACTCCCAAGATACAGCTTTATCTTGCTCAGTGTTGATAGGATTGACACTACGCCTGCTGGGGATAGAAACGCCCTCATAGTAGTAGAATCCTATAACCCCTAGAAAAGTTGTCCACTGCACCGGGGAAAGCCAACTTTTCTGAGATTCAACCTGAGCCCCAAGCTCTTCACGTGGGCGAGAACAACATCTCAGTGTTGAACCGCCAGCTCCCTGGATCGTGCTAGAATTAACCAGTCGTCCAGGTAGTTTGGTACACAGATGCCCTGGAGTCCCAATGGAGCCAGAGTGACATCTATGCACTTTGTGAAGGTGCGAGGGGATAAAGCTAGCAATATTCCTATGCGGAAACACGCACCTTTTAGTTCTCGAACTGGATCTGTGGCACGATAAGTTTGAACATCAGCCTCTGAACCTGTATGTCCAAAGAGTACGGTTCAGATGATGCAGATCTAAAATTGTCCGCATACTCCCACTTTTTTGCGGAACAGGAAATAAAGGCTGTAAACCTCCCTCCCTGAGGGAACGGGGTACATGTTTCAGGACCCCATTGTCCAAAAGGGAGCTTACTTCCTGCACTAATGTCGGGCTCTGGTCTGTGCTGACTTCTGTGGTGAGCACACCTTTGAGGGGGGGGGGTTGATGGTCGAGCTATAACTGGACCCAGTAACCCTTTCTATGGCAGACAGAACCCATGGAGACACATTTGGCCGTAGCTTGCACGCTGCCCGATGGTCTGCTAGTGACGTTAGCTATTCCACATTCTATTGGAGAGAAGCATCAGATTTTCATTGCCCTGTGACAGCTTGCTGACCAGGGAACACGAAAACTTGGGGACCACCTTGGCTAGGGGAGGCCCTACAGTAGCACTGGGGGCTACCTGCCCTAACAACCTCATGTCCCCAGATACATCCCTCAGGACCGCTCATCTTTGCCTGCTTGGCCTTTATGCCATATGTCGAGCTCACTCAGCAGGTCTGCTTGGTAGGCCTGCAACCCTGTCATTGTCTGCAGTGACCCACAAGCTAGACTACTACTGCATAGGCTTGCCCACCAATGCCACCTTGGATGCAAGCCGGCCCCTGTAATTACCTGCCGTCGGTGGAGAGAGGTAGCTAGGAAGCGCCTTCTCCACCTCGGGCATAGCCCGACACCTCGGGTTATGACTATGGCTTAAGCATGGTTTACCCCCAGAAGTTTGAGATTTGTCTAATTGGAAGACAGGGTTTTGCAGTGTGAAGTATTTACTTTACTGGGTAATATTCAACCTCTTTTACACTCTCTCAGTTTTAACACATCCTTCTAACTTTGGGTCAGAGGGGATTATTACCCTGGCTTTCATAGAGGAGGAGGAGTTGACGAACTCAAAATTCAGCGGAGTCCCGAAGACAGTGCAAGAGATGGAGCAGCTCTCGTCTCCGGCTCCTCTTCCGGATTTAAGAGATCCCCCGAACCTGAGACGGTTGGCTGCCTCGGCAGCGACCGGCCCAGATCTTTGAAACCCAACTCACTCGACTTCTGTTTTTTTTTCTCGAGAAGAGCGCGAGTCGAGCTGCTTAATATAGCGTTACCATGCGCAGCCTCTCGAGGTTGCCATCGCATACTACACCACTAACACTTCACCCAGAAAGTGTGCACTTTTCCCTCGTGATGAAACGGGAGCACGTTACACACTTCTTGAACTCTTTCTTCGCTCATTACTTACCTCTCCTTTTCTTTAAAAAAGGGATAGAAAAGTTAAGAGATTTTGAGAAAATATTGAGTAGAAATGATGCGTTTTTGTGACACAAACAGCAGACATGCAGTCTCGCTGAAGATAATAAGGCTGGCGGTGTGGTTCACAGGTGCCATATATGTATCATGTGGCGCGCTTAATTGCCACGTCACCTGATCATGGCAGGCCTATAAGTAGAGGCATGATTTTACACAAGCTTCAGATACCAGTCACGCACACAAGGCATTCCCATACTGCTAAATGCAACATCGAAGTTCCCTTTGAAAGGGAACCCCAAAATCAGTATCTCAGAAAATTAGAATAATAGACCAATACAAAAAAAGGGATTTTAGAAATGTTGGCCAACTGAAAAGTATGAACATGAAAAGTATGAGCATGTACAGCACTCAATACTTAGTTGGGGCTCCTTTTGCCTGAATTTCTGCAGCAATGTGGCATGGCATGGAGTCGATCAGTCTGTGGCACTGCTCAGGTGTTTTGACAGCCCAGGTTGCTCTGATAATGGCCTTCAGCTCTTCTGCATTGTTGGGTCTGGTGTATCGCATCTTCCTCTTCACAATACCCCATAGATTTTCTATAGGGTTAAGGTCGGGCAAGTTTGCTGGCCAGTTAAGAACAGGGATACCATGGTCCTTAAACCAGGTGCAGGTGCCAAGTCCTGTTGGAAAATGAAATCTGCATCTCCATAAAGTTGGTCAGCAGCAGGAAGCATGAAGTGCTCTAAAACGTCTTGGTAGACGGCTGCGTTGACCTTGTACCTCAGAAAACACAGTGGACCAACACCAGCAGATGACATGGCACCCCAAACCATCACTGACTGTGGAAACTTTACACTGGACTTCAAGCAATGTGGATTCTGTGCCTCTCCTCTCTTCTTCCAGACTCTGGGACCTTGATTTCAAAAGGAAATGCAAAATTGACTTTCATCAGAGAACATAACTTTGGACCACTCAGCAGCAGTCCAGTGCTTTTTGTCTTTAGCCCAGGCGAGACGCTTCTGACGCTGTGTCTTGTTCAAGAGTGGCTTGACTCAAGGTATGCGTCAGCTGAAACCCATATCTTGCATACGTCTGTGCGTGGTGATTCTTGAAGCACTGACTCCAGCTGCAGTCCACTCTTTGTGAATCTCCCCCACATTTTTGAATGGGTTTTGTTTCATAATCCTCTCCAGGGTGCGGTTATCCCTATTGCTTGTACACTTTTTTCTACCACATATTTTCCTTCCCTTCTCCTCTCTATTAATGTGCTTGGACACAGAGCTCTGTGAACAGCCAGCCTCTTTAGCAATGACCTTTTGTGCCTTGCCCTCCTTGTGCAAGGTGTCAATGGTAGTCTTTTGGACAGCTGTCAAGTCAGCAGTCTTCCCCATGATTGTGTAGCCTACAGAACTAGACTGAGAGACTATTTAAAGGCCTTTGCGGGTGTTTTGAGTTAATTAGCTGATTAGAGTGTGGCACCAGGTGTCTTCAATATTGAACTTTTTCACAATATTCTAATTTTCTGAGATACTGATTTTGGGGTTTTCATTAGTTGTCAGTTATAATCATCAAAATTAAAAGGAATGAACACTTGAAATATATCAGTCTGTGTGTAATGAATGTATACATTAAACTAGTTTCACTTTTTGAATGGAATTACTGAAATAAATCAACTTTTTGATGATATTCTAATTATATGACCAGCAGCTGTATGTATTGTTGAACTTCCCATCCCAAATGTAGTCCCCTTTGCTGTTATAATAACCTCCACTCTTCTAGGAAGGCTTTTTACTAAATGTTAGTGTATGCCTATAGGGATTTGTGCTCATTTAGTCATGAGAGCATTAGTGAGGTCAGGCCCTGATGTCAGGTGAGAAGGCCTGGGGTGCATTCCAGTTCATCTCAAAGGTGTTCAGTGGGGTTAAGGTCAGGGTTCTGTGCAGGACACTCGAGTTCTTCCACTACAAAATTGGCAAACAATGTCTTTGATTTAAAAACCAGATCCAGTTTTTAGGTCATAGCATAATTGCCTGTCACTAGGACACACACGTGTACTTTATTATGGGTATAATTAGTACAGGGATAACTATTGATGTAGTATGCAACTCTGTAATTTGTATTAGAATTTATTGGTGTAGTCCCATCACTGATCTATGTATAGAATAACAGTGCAATCTGTGTTGGTACAGGCGGTCCCTGTGCATGTGCTGCCCAAGCTGGAGTACCAGCTGTGTTACGGAGCTGAGAGTCTGACCCATACTGAGGTGTGCCAGCTGTGGGCTGAGCAGCAGCTTCACTCCAGCATGGAATCTTTCATAGGTAAGATGTTCGTATAGTTTCAGCCAGGCTACATGTTTCACTAGGACTCCTATGCATTTATCATCAGGTTATAATAGGATGGCTTGGCCTTGTAGTAATGACAGACTAATGACTCAGTAAGCCCTTTAGCCAGGCCTCTGTCTAGCAAAATAAACAATGTCACCATTAAAGTAAACATACCATACATACAAGTCCGTGTCTGATATTTTCCATAGAAATACTCAGAACTGTTGTTTATACCAGCTAATGCTGGAGAATTTACCATCAAGAAGTGGTATTTTACCAGCTTAGGTAAAGTTTTCTCCCTAGAGTAGCTGGCGAAAGTGCAGACTGTCTGAGTCAGTGTGGACAGAACAGGGTGGAGTCAGTGGTTAGAGGAAGCATCTACACTCCCCCTTCTTTCGAAACCCCCCCCCCCCCCCCCCATCACCACCACCGCTTACACATGCCTTGCTCATGAATCACATAACCTCTGTGAATGTTTAGAGCCACTATTGCTATAGCAACTACTATTTTAACAAAAAAAGCAAATCACTTGGTCAGCAAATGGTGCTAGTTTTCTGAAAAATGTGTAGTTTGCACTTTTTCCTAGTCCGAGATAAGAAACAGATTATAAATCCACACTAGTTGTGTAGTTAGTCCAACAATTAAAGCTCTATGCATCAAAGGCCACAGTATAGTTTAATATATGGGCATGAACAGAATGAGGAATTTTATGGTTTTGTTTGCAATATTTTTGAACAGGCCCAACTGATTCACTACCGAAAGCAGTGGTTAAATAAGAATGCAGTCCTCCTGAAAGAATGCAAAGGGAGGCAGAGTGTTATCCTCTCTTTTCAGTCAGACATTCCTTTAGCTTTGTTAAGGACTCTAGTCTTTTTACTGGATTTAGTCCAGGATCTAGCTTGCGCAGTGACAACCTGCCCAACCTTGGCCTTGCTTTCACACTGAATTGTTGAATTTCTCTGGCAAGGCTTCATGAGAAGTTGTACCCTGGCCTCAGTAGATGTTTGTCTATGCTTTTGTTTGAACGTACTCAATCCTGACAAGTCTGACATTTTGCTTTTTAGAGTAAATTAAATATGTTGTAATGATGGATGGTCCAGTTGCTGAAACTACATGATTGATTGATCTTTGGAAATACTGTAATAATAATATCTTTTTAGAATGTACTCTTACAGAGTATACACAGAGAGATATTAGAGATAGTATTGTATGTCATTGCAAATGATTTGTAATTCAAATCCAAAGTGTATTCACTACTAACAGTCCAAAGTAGCAGTGATTATGGGTGTTGCCTAGACTTGAATAAGCTGCCTCACTGGAAAGCTTGTGTTGCTGATTGAGGTACTGGGTAAAAACTGAGCTGTCCTTTGAACAAGTAACCATGCACCTAACTCTACGAAAATTAAATACAAGTAAACTATTATGAGCTTTGTCAGTTGTCCATGTCAATTGTTCATGGCTTTCTTGTAACCCTTAGTCTATAAACCTGACACTTTATCTTAGTTCTCCACCCATAAGGAATAGCTTATGGTGGTGATTGCATTTATTCATCTCATGGGTGGAGTGCATTGTTTATGATCTCTCTGTGATAATGTACTCATTCATTCTATTGGATGTTGGATAATTGAGAAGTTTCTCACAGTTCCTGAGCTCATGCAACATGTGGAGACGTGTCTGTTCTGTATGCTCTGCTTTACAATAATTCACATGGCTTTCAGAGCCAAATTGAGTGATGCAATACTCGCTTTGCAACAGCATGTCACTGCATGACCGTGCCCTGCTCATCCACCACTATATCACAAATGAAATTAGCATGTCATTGGGAAATCAGTATGCCACCAGTTGCAGTACAGCCTAAAAATCACCTATTACTATGAATACTCTGTTACAGTTCTGTGTCTGTGTGTGTTTGTGTGTGTGTATATACGTGTGTAGGTCGGATTAATGCACACACATCAAAGGTGGTGCAGCTTCAAGAGCTCAAGCCTGACTGGATCCAGAACACGTCCTGTGATTTCAAGTACTCACTGCATGCCCTCATTTCTCTTTTTTTTCCACTAGTCTCTGTGTGTAAAGTCAGATATTATGATTACATACCATCATTTTTACCTGATGTTAAGCTAGTTAAAAATTAACACATTGTTTTTATTATTATTATTTGTATTTTGACTGTATTTGTCTTCATACAAATGCACTTTTCCTGAAACCTTTTAATTCTTTTTTTGGTCCAGACCAGCTAGGTGCTTGAACACACTCCACCACATACTGAAAAAAGTCATGAGGTAAGATATATGTTTCTCTCATTGTCTGTAGGGTTTTTCTTTTTTATTTATATATATATATATATATATATATATATATATATATATATATATATATATATATATATATATGTGAATAATATTTCTGTTTACTGCTCTTTATAATATTTTTTTAAAATGTAGAAACATTTAATTTCATTACGTTTGAAGGCATCTTTGCTCTACAGCATTTCTTTGCATGTGCCTAAGACTTTTGCACGTGTGTGCATGCATACGTGCGTAATTGTTTTCTCTGTGGGTGCAGAGTGTAGTGTTATTGCATTACAGCTCCAGGGTTCAAACCTGAGTTCTCCAGTTTCCTCACAGAAACATGACAGTAGGTAGATTGGTTATGCTAAATCATTCCTAGGTGTGAGTGAGTGTGTGAATTTCATTCTAACCAGGGTGTACACGTGAGCCTAGTGCTTGTACAGGAAAATTGTTACTATGTGGTTGGGCTGTCACATTGATTTGCAGTTGTTTGCTTTAGTGTTGCTTTATGGCATTTTAAAAAAACGTTGAAAACCCTGTCTATTCTACACTTCTCTGTAGGGCTGGGTATTGTGACCAATTTAGCGATTCTTATTTATATGGTTTCGATTCAATTTTGATTTGATTCTATGTTCATTAGTTATCAATATGTAATTTAAAATGTTAGTTTGCAGACATGGAATCCATGTTTTAATATGAATACTGGTAACTAAAACCCTCTTACTTGGTTATATTACTGAAATACAAACTTACATTAACAATAAGGCCCACACAATTATAGTTTCATTACTTTTTACTTTTACTTTGAGTAATAAACATTGTATCCAGAAATCATAAATATGTGCACACAAACTAAGCACAAACTGCCTTTTGTAACATTGTAAATGTGCAAGAGTGAAATTCATTAACAACCTGAAACATGTTTAAGAAATAAAACTATTTTCAAAATTCAAATAATAATAATTATAGAGTCTTTATTGGTCACATATACATTACAGCACCGTGAAATTATTTTTCTTCACATAGCCTGGAGCAGAGAGGGTTAAGGGCCTTGCTCAAGGGCCCAACAGTGGCAGCTTGGCAGTGCTGGGGCTTCAACCCCCGACCTTCCGTTCAGTAACCCAGATCCTTAACCGCTAAGTCACCACTGCCCCAAAATATGAAAGATGGCGACATCTTCAGGACGAGAGGCGAGCTACAGACAATATCCGCATCCTCTTGCGTAAATTGATTCGGGGATTTACCCAAATCAATATAATTTCATTAAATTGAAGGTCGATTCAAATTGGAGAATCGATTTTTTTTTTTTACCCGGCCCTACTTATCAGTGTGAACAGATCTCTGACCTGAAACTACCTGCATGTGCACCTTTTTAAAATCAAACAAGAAATTCAACAAAAAACTTTTTTTTTAGTAAAATTTGTATTTGGGGGAAAAAAGGGCACAAGCATCAGTCTAACTATGATTGCATGAACATGTATTAATCTGTGATCACACTCTTTTAATTCCCATGGCTGTCCATATAATTTTGCCTATTATTTGGCCCTTCTGGATTTCCACTTTTCAAATTGACATTTCTTGTTTACAGTTGTGCCCTGTTGTAATTGGTTCCACATGCTCCTCATATCAACCTTCCATGTTTAAGGTCTTTTTGAAAGGTTTTCCTGGTGCTTCTTGTGAATTATTTTCTGTTTGTTACTTAAGTTCTAAGCTGCATTTCCCATTGCTTTTCCTAGTTCTTTACATAATTAAACAAAAGTAAGTAAATGCTCTAAACCAGGAGTTTAAAAAAGTTCAATTCCACTACACTTTGTTTCATTCACACCATTCAGCACCTGCTGCTGATATTTCAGCAAAAACATTCAACCTCACTGGGCTAGATCTATAGATTGTACGGTGTTCAGTTTTTGTCACTTTCATTCACTGCATGCTGAATCCAACACTTGCTGACACATGAGACCCCTGCTTCAAATAGATGGTTTCAACAGAATCAGGAGTTTTGAGGTGGTCTTGCTAATTTATTTTTTCAACCTTGTGTTGTGTTGTGGGTTTAATCACAGTTCTTTTTTGAGTTTATTTTAAATGTTCTAATTTGCCACAATTTGATTTCACAACTAAGTTTCACACACTTTCATTTCCCCAACCTTCCTTTTGTCATCTCACTGCCCATCTTGCATGTCTTGCAACTTGTGTTAAGGAATATGGGAGTTTGCGGTCACTCAGCATTTTCAGCCAGAACCTGCATCCAAACTGGGCTTGTGCTGTTTCACTATTGGCTAGAGCACTGCCTCTCCCCCACCCACCCCTGCAATCACTTGTCTGAGACTCATTTCACAAGCCAGCACCACGCCACATAACTTTCTGTCTTCAAGGAAAACTTGCACTATAACCACAGCCTTCTCTTTCTCTCTGTGTTTATCTCTGATCTGTTTCAGCTTACAAGAGGGGAGATATCTGTTGGGTCACAAATCCGGTGAGGCGTTTTTGACAATATTCAAAGCTAGTGATGGAAAGAAGCCTACTCGCAGTGTCTATGACCTCCAGGCTGTCCACTGTGGACCTCCAGTAATTCCAGAGGCCAAAGTCCCTTGGGTTCCTGTGGATCCCTTCCATCTTATGCCATTTCACAAGAAATACTGTAGACCTCCATGCACCTTCCCTCCACGTCCACGCATACAACCTAAGGTAGAACCAGCAGCATAGTTTTTCTGTTTTGACAGAATAGGAATTAGTCAGGATTTCCTGCTAACCTATGATTCTTTGCTCAGTTGGTTAAGAAACGGCTATGAGAGTATCTACTACATAATGGATAACATACCAATAAAAACAGTATTCCTTTTTTAAAGGAAATCCCACTAAGTAGTTTTCTTCTATTTCTCTTATCAGATGGGCGGCACTGCCTATAATTCCATTCACATGCTCCAGAAATAACAGAAACAGCTAAAACATTTTGGCTTGTGGGTGGGGATTGGTGGGTACCCAAATTGGGGAGAAAATGGGGGAAAGTTCTCTCAATAAATGTGGCATGTTAAGAATAGGGTTTTACAACAGTTAAGTTGAAAAAAAATTGGTGACATGGCCTGAGCTCAGTGAGGAAGATATTATGTATTTAAATTTATTCATTTACCAGATGTTTTTATCCAAAGCGACTTACACATAAGGGGAACACAAGCAAAGCTATACATCAAGCAGAGAACAATACATGTAGTGCTATCATACAAGATTTTTAAATGAGTGCTAGAGGAGAAAAGTGTACCGAGTAGAGGTGTAAGTGCACATTTTTCTTATATTATTATTATTTTTGGTGGGGACAAGTTAGGGGTTAGTTAAGTGTTCACGGAAGAGGTGGGTCTTTAGCGGGGTTTTTTACCATAGTGATTCTGCGGTCCCGATTGAGGTTGGAAGTTCATTCCATCACTGATGGACCTTATGCTGCACTGAGTATGTACTACTAAGTGTCGGTAATTAACTGATCACAGGTTGCAGGATGGAATATAAACCTCAAGGAGAGTGCTGAGGTAGGGGGGTGCTGTTATGTGTAGTTTATGTTTATATTTTAGAGCTCCTCAATCACTGAGAATATTCTAAAGTATTATTCTATACTTATATTTCCGGACTAACCTGATAGACGCAGTGCTGCCAGAGCAGTTTGACCCTCTGAGCTTTATCTAGCTGAACATTAGACCCAAAAAGTTAGACAGGAAATGCATCGAAATGCACATAGATAAAAAAAAAAAAATTAAAAATTGACACAGAAGCACAATAAATAAATAAATCATTTAGAGCAAAAGAAATGCATATAGATCCCTCATTTTGCTAAAACAAAGTTTATTTTCATATCTAAGAAACAAATAACAAAAAAATTATTTCATTGAAAAGAAACATTTGCAGGTAACCATTTAAGCTAAGTATTGCAGTTAGCTGCAATGGAAACTAAGCACACGTCACTCTGACAGATTAAATTAGGAAACTGAATGTGCAGCTATGAATGAGAACTGTGTACTATGATTTTGTTGACTCGTTATCAGCTGACTATTCGTCATTCCTTCCTTAACCTCTTAACTGTTTCTTACACACAATCCTTCAGACAGGAGGATGTAAAGGAGCAAGGCCGGGTAACAGCATGACTGCATCTGCTCAAGGGAGGCAAGGCTCAGCAGGGACGGCCAGTAAAAAGCAGAAGAAGAAGAATAGGAAAAAAAACAATGGACAAATAAAAACACACATACAGAATGAAGAAGGATATGCAAACTGAATAAATAAGTGATGAGGAGTAACATCTGTTACAGGTGATGTTTTAGTTGTTTTATTTATTTTTTTCTGATTCTTTACTCATGTTGGCTTCAGTGGAGCAGTTGGAAGCTGGATTTGAGTTGGGGTTAAAAAGTAACTCCATGCAAAGTGAAGAGTAATCTACCAGTAAATATTTTGTATTCCTGCATATTCTCAAATGTCATTTATTTTTCAATTTGTAATTAAGTGCTATTTTTGCTATGTCATACTTAAATCTTTGTGTGTGGAAGGGCTTTCTATATATTTTACAAAAAGCTCAAGACCTATGTCACTTTGATTGTGGAACTTCTTTACTTGTAAAGTAACAATAAATGATAAATATTCCTTTAAAAAAAATTCCTTATTCCTTTTTGCACAGTGACGTGTACAGTGATTTGTCCTCCACAAACAATGGACCTCATATTTAAGTTGTATACAAACACATTTATTTGTAAATTGTATGCAGGAGTATCCAGTTCATATTCTAAAGCGCTCCTCAGTTTATGCAAATTTTGGTATAATGAGACTCACAAATGTGAACCTCAACTAACAGGCTGGTGCGAGTTACTTTAAATCTCTATATGGAAAACATTGATAAGAATTAATAGATTATTTATTTCAATTGTACACACAAGTTTAGTGCTAATTTTGTGAATTTCAGTTAAATCAGGGCGAAATAAATGGTGAGTTGGTGTGTGCTTGTGGTAGCCGACATGCTACATTGGCTGAGCTGCATTATTGGAAGAATTATAGCTTAGGAGATACACTTTCACTGTTTACTCATTTAGAGTTTTGTAGCAGTCATGGATTATAAATCCGCTTTGTTGTGAATACAGTTTACGGTTATTTACAGGTGATTGTCATTTTTTCAACATGAGCACGAAGAAAATAAGCGTTATCAAAACTTTACTATGTCTGTGAGTTTTTAGTTCAACTTGGCCTAAGAAAACATTTATACATAACTTAAACTTATTAAAATATTGATAAGTCCAATTGAAAGTACTTCGGATCTGTGTGTGTGTGGAGTTTGCATGTTCTCCCCGTGCTGCAGGGGTTTCCTCCGGGTACTCCGGTTTCCTCCCCCAGTCCAAAGACATGCATGGTAGGCTGATTGAACCAGAGTGTACCCCGCCTTGTGCCCGATGCTCCCTCTGATAGGCTCCAGGTGCCCTGTGACCCTGAAAAGGAGTAAGCGGTAGAAGATGGATGGATGGATGAAAGTACTTCGTTCACTGTAGGAGAATTATCAAAAAATTATCAAAGAAAAATACATGATTCATGGTAGGCTTAAAAAATAAATAAATCAATCAAAATAAAAATGAGATTGATGCTTTGTCCCCAGTGCTGATGTGATGAAGTGGCTGCAGTTTGCTTGCAGACTTTTATGTATCTGATGTTCTCACATTCAAAAGCTAATGATTAGTTTGAAACCTGCTATTATAAGACTTGGTTTTGCTCTCATAAGCTGTAATCAAACACTGAAGGTGTATTTTGGTGTCTAGTTTAAAAACTATAAAAAGTAAGGGTGTGTACCTTCACTGAAAGTAGATTATTAATAAACATCTGTGCATAGTATTATCATTAATCTAATCTTTCTTGCTCAATATTTCCTTTCTTACTCATAAAACTTACTCATAAGATATAAGGTTGAGTTCTAAAGATCTGCTTCATCAAAATGAGCACGCCCAAAAGGCAGGCTTGTGTTACAGTGGTGCATAAAGGACTTTGACATGCTGGGATCATCAGGGTGTAGTTTCTCCTGTGTACTAGAGGAGGAGGCACTACTGCATTAAAGGGAGGGAACAACTCCTGGCAGAGGCTGTGGTATTTAACCACCACACCCTTTTTACTTCTCATAGCTGGAACTCTTCTGCACCATCTGCTTGTTTAGGTAAGTTCAAACCCCAAACCTACTGAAGAACGATGATAAACTAAAGGTTTTGTAGCAGTTGTCTAGTGTGTGGAGGAAAAATGTTGCATTGGCAACCTTATTGATGCCTATTCCTTCCTGCTAATGGGCTCGGCTCAAGTTAAAGCTACAGTGCTGTTTTCTCTAGCAATAACATAAGACTTCTCTTTATAAGGAAGAAAGACACTGTTTAAACCGTCTTAAACATTTGCTAACTTTGTTTTGAGGTCTTAATCACAGTGAATGTTTTAGGGAATAGAAGTAGACATGGCATGATTCTATCTCACATGCTTAGAGGATTTTTCAATTCTTGTGTGATGAGAGAGTCTCTCTTTCACACTCTTTCTTTCTCTCTCTCTCTCTCTCTCTCTATTCTTTCTCTCTCTCTCTCTCTCTCTCTCAAAGGCGTGTCCTTTCTGATAATGACCGTATGCATTTTATCTAAACTCAAAAGACCAAAGGACAGCAGTAAAAGCAACATACCTTCAAACCCCTTATCATGAAACGAATCCCCACCTTGGTATGGAATTTTGTTGGAGTAAAGCTGTAGTTTCACTGTTTGTTTGGTTTCTATGTAACTAAGGCTGAGTTTGGTCTTTTGAACAATATCCAGGAAGTGGGGGGGGGGAACCTGGCAGTACTCCCAAGAGCTTTGCTTTGGACCTCTACTCCACAAAGAAATCACGGCTGCAGTATAATCTATCTGAAATTCTATATTTTTGTTGATTTATTATTTGTATTATTCAGAAGCAGTCTAATGAATTGTGGAAGCACCTACTTCTGAGTCACCACAACCCTCTTTGTGCTAGACCTTAATAGAATTTGGACTTAGTGATCTTAACACTGACGTCTGGCTCACCCTAAGCTAACACAGCCTGTGCTTTCTTCAGTTCGATTACATAACGCTCCCTCTGTGACTCAGGCAGCATGGGGTTCTTAAACGACTCTGTTCTCACTTCCCTTCCAGCATTTCCCCTCCTTTTTACAAAACTGAATTTCATCCCTTTAACTAAATTACAAGCTATTTTTAAACTATTATTAACGTGTACACATTGTATCTTACAGGACGTCTAAGATGGCGCTGGTATCTGATTTCCTCGGTCAGCTGACACTTAATTTTGGGGTAGGTCTTCCTAAGATTAAAGGAAACTCATTTCTGTCCCACATCAAGTCGAAGTCCAAACTGTAACATTGCATTCTTTTCAATTGCGTGTTTCAGTCGAGCGAGCCCACCTATCCTACTGTGATTCCTGCACCTGATTTTGATCCAGACAAAGATGCTGCCAGAATAGAGACCGCTATCAAAACTAAAGGTGAGCAAAAGCATTATGCTCCATCTCCTTGTCTTTCTAGATCCTGTGAAAGAATATGTTTAAAGGTAATTACAGTATTCAGTTGACTGGGTTTACCGAAGAGCAAATGTTGGCTAAAATCAGGAGCCTTCATGAGTCAACATCCTGTGTGGAAGCTCTTACCCACACATGGAAAGTTCTGGGTGAGGCATTTGTGACTGTAGCCTGCAATCAACTCAACACATGTGCATTAAAGCCTTTTTTCTCTCTACCAGTGGAAAATTCAAATATAGAATAGTAACTTGTGTCATGTTAACAAAATACATATCAATCGTACCACCATGCTCCCCTCATTATCCTGGACATAAATTGTATCTGCACAAAATAGCATTAAAGCTTTTAGTAAAAAAAACAAAACAAAAAAAAACACAAAAAAACCACAATGTGTGTCTTAGGTGTGGATGAACAGACCATTATTCAGATCCTCACTAAACGGACATATGGCCAAAGACGAGAAATTGCCTTTGCATATGAGAGGAGAGCCAAGAAGGTGAGCACAATTCTTCTTCTTCTTCTTCTTCTATCTTATTATTATTATTATTATTATTATTATTATTATTATTAAATGTTTTCTTTAAAACACTGATTTTTTGTTTCATGCCCCTCCTGTACAGGATATGATTTCTGCCCTGAAGGGGGCACTGTCTGGCTTACTCGAAACCGTTATTTTGGGCCTGATGAAGAGCACTGCTCAGTTCGATGCCTCTGAGATTAAAGCTTCCATAAAAGTAAGATAAACCTAACAACAGAACCATGTCTCATTCAATCAGCTGGGTTACATACTACATTCGTGTTTGTCTGTATATACCAACTGCTGTACCATGTGTCTTTTCAGGGTTTAGGAACAGATGAGGAGAGCCTGATTGAGATCCTCTGCTCTCGAAGCACTGCAGAGCTGGTGGAGATTAAGAAAGTCTACAAAGAATGTAAGTGTGAAAAGGTGCACAGGTCAACTTTAGCTGGTGACAGATAAGCAGGAACATGTGTGAATGTGTGTATGTGCAGTGTTCAAGAAGGACCTGGAGAAGGATGTGGCTGGAGACACCTCAGGAGACTTCGCTAAGCTGCTGCTTGCCCTAGTGGCGGTGAGGAACTGTCTCCATTCTGTCCATAATGGAACACTATTACCATGCACAGCTTATTAAAATACGCACTCAAGTCTGAATGAAAGGTTTCATTTAGTTTTCTATATTGTTTATTGTGTACCTGTTCTAATATTCCATTATGTTTCCTTAGCATACATTTACAGTGGTTTTTTTTTTTTTTTTTCTGGATCGTTTGTGCTTATCTATTTCTTGGGCATCTATGTACTGTATATCTGTAGTCAAGTCAAGCTTTATTTCTAGAGCACATTTAAAACAACAGATGTTAACTCGGTGCTTTACAAATCAATCAACCAAATAAGCCACAACAGAGTTATGTTTAAATATATAGTAACAATAATGATGAGTAATAAATAGATACATTTAAATACAGATTACAGTCATAGGTTGTGTGTTAATATGTTATATGTGCAGTAACCAAGATATATTCCTTGTTTGTGTAACACGGGGTAAAAAAAACAAAAAAAAACAACTAATTATTGAAGTCATTTGTAATTATCTCATAACTTCCCAACAGGTCAAGAGGGATGAGCCAAGCACTGTAATTGACTATGAGAAAATTGATGAGGATGCCAGAGTAAGTCATAAAATATGGATTAAATGTAAAGTCTTGGTTAAATGAATGAACATCGTCTACTACTACATGTCACCTCTCAGCAGGTGTAAGAATTCCATACCTATGCTTTTCTGCTTCCCAGGCACTGTATGAAGCTGGAGTGAAACGTAAAGGCACTGATGTCAAAACCTGGATTAGCATCATGTCGGAGAGGAGTGTCCCTCATCTGCAGAAAGGTTCTTAAGCCCCTTACGTTCACCTCTGTTCTCTATAAAAATAAAAGCTAATTGAGAAATAGGTTTTATGCGAAATATGTTTTAATCATGCTTATTTATCTCTAGTATTTGACCGATACAAGAGCTACAGTCCCTACGACATGCAGGAGAGCATCAGGAAGGAGGTGAAAGGAGATCTGGAGAAGTCCTTCCTTGCACTCGGTAAGACTCGTTCGCTAACCTGTGTACACATATTCATACAGGTGTTGCAATCTTGCAGAGACACGGACATACCCAGGGTGTAATCTACAGTATATAAATGAAAATGTCTCCACACTCTTTCTGTGCAGTCCAGTGCTTTGAAAACAAACAACTCTACTTTGCCAACAAACTCGGCGATGCCATGAAGGTAACTGCATTTTGTCCTGTTTTTCCATTCCTTTAAAAATCTTTCACTCACAACCTTAAAAAGGGTAAGGTTTATCTTTGTGGTAATTTAGCTGCTGTTGTCAGAGGAAGCTTCTTTCAGGGAAGTTACATCAGGGTGTGTGTGTGTGTGTGTGTTTATCTTGGTGGGGACCAAGTGTCCTCTCACACAAAAAATGCAGCTTGAATTTAAAGAAAAAAAAAAAAAAAGTCCAAAGGTTTCCTTTTGGTTACTGGTTCCTTAAGGTTATGGTTAGGTTTGTGTGTGGGCATAGTATTAATTAGCTGCATTAATAATTAGGACAAGAGGTTACGGCTTATGGTTCTCAGAAGGATCATAAGCTAACTCTTAAGTGTGTGTGTTTCAGAGTAAAGGTGCAAAGGAGAAAGTGGTCACGAGGATCATTGTCTCACGCTGTGAGGTAGACCTTAAGAAGATCAGGTCTGAGTATAAGGTCCAGTTTGGAAAGTCTCTGTACCAGACCATCTCTGTAAGTTACATGTTAATCACATTTATATGCACCATGCATGTCTCCTACCCATTTTAATAATCATATTACCTTCCATTTTCAAAATATCTGTGATATTGTGTGTGTTGTGTGTGTATATACACATGCATGGTTTCTGATGGTGCACTCTGTCTATAGGAACACACTAAAGGAGACTATCAGCAGGCTCTGCTGAGTTTGTGTGGAGGAGATGATTAAAGCGGAGCAGGTAACACTGTTTCCAGAACCCTCGGCTGCTGTGATCCTAAGGAGCCTCTTATCTACTCAGCCCTCAACCCTGATGTACTGTTCTAGCTTTATGGATAGTCTATAATCTATATGGATCTATCTCTAACTGGACTCGCAGTGTTCTAAAGAGATCAAAGACAAAATCCCAGTTATGCCATTTGTAAGCTTCTGAAGTAATGACTGTTGAATGCGTAAATCCAGGGTTGGTAAACTCATGAGTGTTACTTGATCCACAAAGAAGGCAAATGTATTTCTGCACCCCATAAATAAATGCACGACGTTTGTATTAAATTGTGTCATAGTTAACAAAAATCTACCCATTTTTTTTTTCCTTCTCTTTGGAATACATTTCTCTGTATTTCTATGGCGCATAACAGATGTATTGAGAGCATGGCCTGAAACTCTTGTAGAAATAGTGCAGTGTGTGTAGTACACCACTAGAGAGCAGTAGAGCACCACAGAGATTTGTTTCCTCCAACAATCTGTCTCCAATAATCTGCTGCCTTCTGAAGCTTCGTTTAGCTGTTCTTTTGTTTTTGTTTTTAATAAATAGTCCAACAGTACTTGATTTCCAATATTATTTACACATTGTATCCCCTCTAAAGCTTTTGTGCTTATGATGACATAAGCTCCTATGTTCAATCACGAGGCTTTGATTACAGAGACTCGCTTTACTGATTTGTTACTTAAGGAAATCGGGCATCATATTCATTCCAAAACCATTTACATAATAATCACATAATACAGTAAGCATACCATCCATCTCCTCGGCATTATCTGACACTGACTGCAGGTCTATTTGGACGGGAATCTCCTTCTCTGACATGTTTTATGACGGTAATAAAACTCTGTTCACGCTGCCATGCCTTCGGAATGAAGCGGCTTTATTTAGATGGTTTAATCATTAGTGTGTTTTGCCGTGTTTGTTTGGTGCTAATTTTTTAATTAAAAGTGTTAATTTAACCTCCAGCTAAGATAATTAGCATAGCAGAAAGCGGCTTGGGCTTTTGTGCTGTTGAGGCTGTGGTCTCCGAGGGTGAGAGAGCAAGCAAAGCGTTGACATTGCAATCCTGACAGGAGAAGCCGCAGCAGCTCCAACATGCAGCACACACCGCGCTTTAGGCAAGCAGATGGAGGAGGAAGACCTCCGGAGGTGGGGTGTGACAGGTAAAAATGAATAATGTCGTCTTTTACTGATTAGGCCCTCATTAATTAAGCCTTTCGTCTTCAAGGAGAGTCTCTATCTCTTGTGTTTTATATACTCCAGAGTTCAGTAGCTACATATCACTTGTATTGTCACAAGTAGCAAAGCAAAATGGACACTACTCTTCACCTAACAACTATATCCCAACACACACACACACACAGAGTGCATGATTATACATAATAACATAATTAAAAACATTGTAAACCCATAAGCATAAATTTAATTTTTTGTAAACAGGTTATATATGTGATAACTGATATAACCGCTAAGCACGCCGGGAAATATTCAAATGAGCAAATCCTTAATTAGACTCAGGGACTCAATTACATTATATGTACAAAATAATTCATAATCATTGAATATTCATTTAAATATGATTACTGATCTGTTCATGACAATAAAAATACTGTTTATATTTGTTTATATTTTGCCGTATAATGGAGATTTTATTATTTGGTTAATTGATGGCTTCTTCGCATCGTCCTGAAGAAGAATACAGTTGAAGCTCAGAAGGTTTCATGTTTGACCTACTGCTCAGTGAGACTCAAATTCTCTTAACTGCTTTGTGGTCGGAGTGGGAATTCCTTCAAAAGCTTATAAGCCTTCAAATTTATTGTCATTTTGTAATAATATTGATGAGAACATTACCCCTTTGTGCTGTTTTATGTTTATTGCCAATAAAAGATAAAATATAGTGTAAAGGCGAGTAAAACAGTATTTTGCAAAAGCAGGGCGCAGATTTACGCCAGGCCACGCTGACAGATTAATCTCCACATCATAAAGATGAGAGTAGCTCCCATATTTTTTCCTTTTTATGTGGATGTACAACATGCTGTTGAGCTCCAGGCTGGCCCAGGGGACTTCCAACACATCCACAGGGAAAAACTCTCCTGGATTGAAACGATGCAATTTGCCATCGCAAACGCTGGCACTCAATCATTCAGATAGGACCTCAAGCCCATGAATGTCAAATGCAGAGCAAGTCCTAGTGATGCGTCACACAGAGTGCATGAGGGATGAGGGACGGACAGTGACAGTTTTCACGTTGGAAATGTGCACTGATGCCCAGATATGATCACTGACTCTCTTACTTTCTTTATTTTTCTATTTTCCATAATTGCAACACTTTCTATGAAGGCCATATTCATAATCAAATGAATACGTTCCTGACATGTCATAATGTTACGTTAGTTATGTTATAAGGTCCAACATCAATATCTCAAATATGTACACTTCCTAATATTTACAAAAAAATGTATGCCCATATCTCACCCCTTCTTTAGTGGACAATCTCATCCGAGTACTGGAAACTTACAGTACTTAAGAACTGCTGCTGTAATCATAAACATTCTTTCAGCACACTCGGTCCTGTCTGACTTTATAGCACAAAACTGTCAAAGGGAAAAGATTTATAATCCCACTATCCAGCGTCACCCAGAATAGGACGGGCTCCATTTTTAATCTGGTTCCTCGCAAGTCGTCTCAGGAGGTTTTTCTTTGCCACTGTTGCCTCTGGCTTGCACATCTAGACCTAGCTCTATATCCAGATTTCTGTACAGCTGCTTTGTGTCAGTGTCTAGTGTTCAAAGAGCTATACAAATAAAATAAAATCTTTAGTCTATGACTAAAGTTTAAAGCATTTTTCTGAAAATGTTAACAATGTGTATAATGATGCATTATATCATTTTGAATGTATTCACGGGGTATTTGAATGTAGCTTTCATAAAAAGGGTTATGAGAACCAATTTTAGAGATGTTGTTCAAGCTTCAATAAAAGTATATTTTTGAGTCTGACTCTTCGAGACAACACTGTGTGCATGGAGGTCAGTGGGCAGCATTGTTACCTCACAGCTCCACGTTCCCGGGTTTGGCAGTGAGCTCAGGTTACTGTCTGTGTGGAGTTCTTATGCATGTTCTCCCTGTGTCGGTGTAGGTTTCAACCAGGTTCTCTGGTTTCCTCCCAAAACCATGTCAGTAGGTGAACTACTCTTAATTGCTTCTAGGTTTGAATGTGTGTACAAAAGATGTGTTCTGACAGTATATTCATTTAGTTAAATTAGTTAATGTTAGGGGGGCACAGTGGCTTAGTGGTTAGTATGTTTGCCTCGACCCTCCATGGTTGAGGGTTCGAATCCTGCCTCTGCCCTGTGCCCTGTGCAGAGTTTGCATATTTTCTTTGTGCTTCAGAGGTTTCCTTCAAGTACTCTACTTTCCTCCCCCAGTCCAAAATTCATGCGCTGTAGGCTGATTGGCATTTCTTAATTGTCTGTAGTGCATGAGAGTGTGTGTGCGATTGTTCCCTGTCCAGAGTGTCCCCCGTCTTATGCCCCAAGTTCTCTGGGACAGGCTCCAGTCTCCCCCGTGACCCTGTGTAGGATAAGTGGTACAGAAAATGGATGTATGAATGGACGGGTGGATGGATGGATAGTTAAAGCAACTGGTCTTGTTGTGGCCCATCAGTTTGCATGCTTAATTAAGATGTTTCTATTCATGGCATCACCACTTGCTGGTGTTTGTTTTTTTTAATACACTTATTTCACACTATACAGCACGGCAGCTGTTTGAATGATGCTAGAATTGTGCCATACATAAAGTTCTACATCGCTTTTGCCCATTCCAACACTAATTTAAACAGTAACTTGTGTGACTTGTGCATAATGTGTAAAACGGTGACAGATGCAATTAATAAACTAGAGAAGTTAGAACATAAGAGAGACCTATCGGACTACTATACAACATTTTCTTCCAAAACCTGGTCTATATTATCCTACAGAAAGGACTAACAGATTTCCTCTCTGTCTTTGATTAGGTTTTTACCATCTATGCCTGTAGCAAGCCAAGTTGTCCATGTTATGTGTGTTATGGTGTGTTTAATTATAGAACAGGCTTCAGTGATGGTGGTGTGTGTGTGTGTGTGTGTGTGTGTGTTTTTAATATATGAGTAGGGGGGGGGGACCCCCCCCGGCACCCAACCCTCTCCGCCTCAGTACCAACTCACACAGTATGCTGAGACACAGAGGATGCCAATTCCATTAATGTTTTTTTAATCATTCTTATTCACGTTTTCTCACTGAGCCTACAGTCAGCTGTCCTTCTGTTCCTCAGCAGTGAAGCCATTAGCAGGAGAGTGGAAGGTGGCAAAAATGGCTCCGGACCAAATCTCTCCTTTCCTTCAGGCACTCAGACAGAGTGTGGTGAAGGGCAGCTCTTCTGAGAGACACGTCTCTCTCTCTCTCTCTCTCTCTCTCTCTCTCTCTCTCTCTCTCTCTCTCTCTCTCTCTCTCTCTCTCTCTCTCTCTCTCTCTCTCTCTCTCTCTCTCTGGATAAGGAAAGGAACTGCAGCCTTTGGTGTTGACAAGGCCGCTTCCTTTTATGAGGCTCAAAGTGAGACAACAGAAGTAGCTCTTATCAGAATTCCAGTCCGTTGCCTTTGTAGGGGCATGATGTGAGCAGCACGGAAAACATGAAATAAGGTCCTGTCTTTTGCCCTTTATCAGTTGTTGTCTAAAAATATTCACTTAAGTAGTTTAATAAATTCACAAATGTACAGGACAACTAATGAGCCCATATTTTGCATTAGGTTGCATGTTCATAATCAAATAATTATCTGTAAAATAAGTCTTATTTAATAACCCCCTTTAGCCCTGCATGTATGTAAGCTAATAGTCCTGTTTACTCTCTTTAAGAATTTTGTAGATTCTGATATTGTTCGGATTTTTCCACGAATGCAACAACATACTAGATGTACAAATCCTGAATTTCTGAGTGTATGTGTGTTGGTTTATGCATGAACCACAGAAAGCTGGTGGCGAAAAAAATATGTATCATAAGTCATTCGAATTGCCAATCAAATTGTCTTTTCAGAGGCGCACGGTGGCTTAGTGATTAGCATGTTTGCCTCACACCTCCAGGGTCGGTGGTTCGATTCCCACCATGGCCATGTGTGTGCGGAGTTTGCATGTTCTCCCCATGCTGCGGGGGGTTTCCACCGGGTACTCCGGTTTCCTCCCCCAGTCCAAAGACATGCACAGTAGGCTGATTGGCGTGTCTAAAGTGTCTGCAGTGTATGAATGGGAGTGTAATTGTTCCCTGTGATGGACTGGCACCCTGTACGGGGTGTACCCCGCCTTGTGCCCGAAGCTCCCTGGGATAGGTTTCCCGTAACCCTGAAAAGGACAAGTGGTATAGAAGATGGATGGATGGATTGTCTTTTCATCATTACATTTTAAAGGAAAGCCTTCAGAAACAGCTACTTCTACTTCTCCTCAGGACCTATCTTTAGAAGAGTTTGAAGACAAATGTATGTCTAAATACATAAAATAAAGCATTGTTCCCTTTAAATGATCTAAAAACAATCTAATACATAAAAATCTACTGGGATTGAGTTTGAATCTTTGTGAAACTGATTATAAATCTACACAAAAAAACAGCATAAATAATTATTAGTTTATTGTGGATGGCTTATTTGTGATGTACATAATTTCTAGTTGGCAGACAAATGAGTACATAGTTAAGATTTTATGCTCCAATTCTTTAAACCTTTGCCACATACACACACACACACACAGACACACACACAACAGAGTTCCTTCTCCTCAGGGCGTGTTTCCTGGGCTCTGTGCTACAATAGAATAGTGTTATCCATAAGGAGATGAGCAAAGCCATGGCACAAAGCCAAAGATGCTAATCATGATTGGCCGTGAAGTGGCTTAATCATCTGTTCCAGACTGTAGCCACTCTCTGCTTGTTTGTACAAGCTGCTGGCTCTGTGCACGGTGTGTACATACAAGTTATTTGTAAATGTAATATTCTGAGAACTGGTTAAGGCAAACATTACGAGAGGTTGCATATTAATGTGGGCATCCCAGTGATAAAACACAGCAGTTCACCAGGAGAGCTGTTCTCTCTCACTCTCTCTGTCTCTGTGTTTGTGTGTGTGTGTGTGTGTGTGTGTGTGTGTGTGTGTGTGTGTGTGTGTGTGTGTGTGATTTAGCACTGGGTTAATGAGAGCTGCTGCTGCAGGAGTTTGTCCAGGCTGCACACTTCGTCCAGGTACCAATATAAAATGATAAATATCAGCAGGGTATGCATGTTTGTTTCTTAGCGCTTGTTTCAGCGCTTTAATAGGGTAATTAAAAATATTGATGAGAAAAACATTTTATTCACTATCTTCATTTTAGTTCATCATTTTGTGCACAAACCACACCCATGATAATGCATAAATCACAAGAAAGTACACTACGCTCAAAAATGTGATTTTCAGAAGGGTCACTAATCTTGGTTGGCTTATGATTATACAGCTAGTAGAACTTTGGATGCAATTTGACATTTCCCCTGAAAACATAGAACTTTCTCAGCAAGCCTGTATAAAACTGAAGGCACGGCATATGAACTCATTTGTGGATTCACGGAAATTGTGTCCATGGCTTAAATCTTTCCTGGTTTTACATTCTAATGTTTTGAGCATGTTGCTGTAATTGAGATTGTTTATCAGAACAGAAAATCTGTGTTAAACAAAATATCCACCCTTAACCACTTACTATTATAATGATCTTTGAAATTCTGTGTTTTATTTAATATTTTTCCATCAACACACCCATGTTTGACCCCCAGCTGGTAGTGGTGCCAGTGGGAATTAGATCTTGCTTCATCTCTACTTAACTGGACGATGCAGCAGCGCTTTAGTTCTTTAGTCCGTCCAGCTCTTTTACCTCCTCATCTGTACACCTTGCTCACAAGGTTAAGTTTCCAAAGCTTCCAGTTTCATGCTAATACTACCTTCTACTCCATCATGCACCTCATCTTGTAGATGACAGAACTTTCTAACCAAACCTTTGCTGTAACTCCTATAGCTGCATTGCATTCTGCAACTTTGCTGTTTCCGGCTGTTTCTGTGTTGAACATCTGTACAGGATTGTTTCGGCTAAAAATGCGCGATTCTGCTGCTTTTTTTTCCAAAATTTCCGATGCAACTTGCAGAGATTTCTGTGCGTTTTTTTTGCGGAAAACTACTTGACTTGGCGAGATTGCAACTGCATGAAATTGTTTTGCACACTCTTTCGCAGTGATATTTGTTGATAAATGAAACCTTTTAACTGTACTCATGTTTGACACGCATGAATCGAAGAGAGCTTAACTGTATGCGCGTTGCGAGAAACACTTGCTCTTCTGTTTTGAGTAAGATCCCTTATGTTTGAAAGCGTTAAATTGTTTTCTCATATTAATTACCATTCCCACTGCGCAAGAAGTGTCCCCCAGTGCGGCACACAACAACTACCTTCTAACCAGCAAATTCACACCAGGATCACTACGCACAGCGAATATTATTTCAATATATTCAACACATTCAATGTGTTTCAGGGTGACTTTTCCTTTAAGCTAGCTAGCTAACTTAGTTCATTCTCAGTGATTAACAAACCATGATTGTTACAGCGTATTTTACATTTTGGCTGTTAAATGCACAATATAGTATACAGAATATAGTGAAATACTGTTCTGATATGATTTAGTGATATAGTGACTTCATAGGCATTAAGAAAATGTAAAATGTTTATTCATTATTAATATTTTGGGAACCATAAATTGGGTACTGTACAGGCCAGATACTATAACATGAATTATGTGTAAAACTCTAACTTAAAGTCTAACGCGGAGTTATGCAAACTAGCAGCCAATTCATGTGTATGCATATGTGAATTTTTGTCATTTTTGCATTTGCCGTTGAACCGCTAACCTGTGAGGAAGGTGGGATTGGCTGAAAGTGTCTTTAATCCACGATTGTCATACTACCTTAATGCCATCTCCTAAAGGCAAACCTGTCTCGTGTTGTCCTTGTGATACGGTAGACACACACACACACACGCGCACACACACTTGCTCAGTCACATCTTCATGCGAGAGATGGAAATCAGCCTGATAGCCACTCAAGCATGAACCAAATGTCACTGGCGAGCCAGGCAGAGGTAAGAGGACCTGGTATTAATTAGTCCACTGAGGAAAAAAATCTGTTTGTATCTGTAAGACAACAATTCAGAATATTACCTTAACACAGGTGATCCTCCACAGTGCTTCTTATGATATGATGAATGATAAAGAGCTTAAAGCATTAATGTGGAGTTCTGTGACTGACATAATTCTCATGCAACAATCATTCTCTAGTGTTCAATGGAAAAACATTACATTTTGGCTCAAATATATTTGGAATAAAACGAGATGGGGTGTGCCGCTTTAGGAAAATGATCAATCCTGGTCTAGCAGGCATTGGTTGTCAATTTTGTTTGTTTTGAATTTTTGTTGACATTAGGTTGTGTTCTGGTACTTTTCAGATTGACCGACATTGTTACTTAGTGAAGATTTTGACAGTGAAAATGACTGTTTACATCGTTATTCCAATATTAATCAGAATTTGGCAATATTCTCATTAGTACTTACAGAATATATACTTGTATAATATTCTGATTCCCCAAATTCTGATTCACACTCCTGGAATATTCCTGTTTTAATTGGAAATTTGTTGCATGTAAACACCTTATTCAGAAAATCCACTGAAAGGAGATATATGCTCATACTCAATTTGCAAGGAATTGTGGGTGCAACAGATGTTTAGGCATACTTACAATACTTCCACCAACCATGTATACAGGAATATTCTGATACCTGTATGCAGGTGGCTCATGTGGTATTCATTTTAGGTGATCCCTGAGACAGACAGCAGTTTACACATGGCATTTTCATGTGTCTTGAACGTGTTGAATTTGTAATAGTTGTCATTTTTGTGCACAGCTAATCACGTTCTACAATCACACAAATAACTCTGAGAAGCGTCTTGTAAGCCAGTGATTATAAACACTTTCTCTATGTGAGAGAAAATCCAACTGATGGGTAGCATCAGACTCACCATGTGCACTGACTTACAAACAATAATTTTTCCCTTGTTGGAAAGCGTAAGTGCAATACACATATGTTTATTGTAGCATTTATGAGCTTAAAAAGCTCCCAGGTTACTTCAGATGGGCCTGCAGCTCATAAAGCGGGGGGAGCTGAGGCTGATGGGCCATCGAGCCAATGAGAACAGCTTTACCTCAAGGTGATGTCTGGAGGTAGAGCAGATCAAAGCAGTGCCATGGGACATATACACAGATGCTGAGCCAGCAGTTTTTCAAATGGCTACCGGCTCTGCGTCTTGGGCTTCCCAGAGAGGAAGATTAAAAAGCTTCAGAGCTCTTCAAATGGGAGCTGTCAGGCGCTGATTATTCAATGTTAATGTTGGAATATTCTAGAAAGAGGTCAACATTATAGAAAATGTCATTCTAACACATAGTAAAGAATACGTATACATAACATACAAAAATACTTACAGCAGCCAAATGACTACTACTTTTTAAAGAGGGATTCCAATGTTTTTATTGAAAACTAATTGCTTTGTAACAAAATCAGCACACACAAAAAAAGATAAAATTCCTAATGGAGAGAGCTCTGGCAACATGGGGAAAAAGCACAAACATATAGCATACACCATTAGACAACCTCCACCTAAACTACTATGCACTGATGCTTTATTCTGCTTATGAACATCTACACAACTTTGGTGAAATATGTAGATCTGAATACCAGTATAGTTGAGTCAGATATTTCTAGATGAGCTCATTAAAACCTGGACTTCTTCAAGTATGAAACTGGTTCTGCTTTCGCCAAACATACAGTAAAAGGTAATTAAATTATCTTTATATATGGGTAGAGATATACAGGGGATAGGCAATTCTGTACATATTATGTGACAAATTATTCTGACTATAGGTTATTGAGTGCAGTAACTGAGCATCACTCAGATGAAAAAAGCATTATGTTCAAAAGTGATTTAAGCCAGACGTGCTGTAAATAAGGAGACAGGTGAACACTTTTATAGTCAGGCTACTTTGACTGAGTGAACATTGCCAATAATTGTGTAATGGCAGTAGGGTAATTAATTTGGCCAGCATTGATGTATGGAGCATTGCGTGCCTTTGTCAGATCTTGCTGCTGCATGCTGATGCTGATTTTTTCCTTTTAAGCAACGATGCACACAAAAGGTACCATGTGGAGACTCCTCTGTCTTCTAAGTGACTAAGTGTGTGAGTGTGTTAAGAGCTAGCTCCATGAAGTGCTTCACATTTAAAAAGCGTAAACACTCGTACAGTTATTTGAATTTAGATTTATTCATTTGGCTGGTGTTTTATCCAAAAGCAACTATATACTGAGGACCACATCCCTATTCCATTTCTTGTCCTGCTTATGTTTCCATAGAGGTTTTTGAGTTTTTCTTTAAGTTTGACAAGAGTATATAAAATGCACAAGTAGGAAATCATTACTGCACGCACATCATGTCAATTACTTTTACTGAAACTAAAACACACTTGACGTTATTGGTTGATTCTTCTTGGTTATTGACAGTCATCAGATTGGTTCTAAATTTACATAAAGAGTGACGCTGTTGTGCTGATAGTGTGGATATTTTGATAGTTGGTTGCCCCAACAACACGAATTGATCCTTATATGACTGTGGGAGTTTTGTGAGTAAAGGATATCTCATAGGCCTATATAACATACTAAAATATGATTTTGGTTGCATATTATTAGCGTTCATCCTCTCATGAATTTTATTTATTCACTTGCATTTTCTTTTAATGACACCACAGATCATAAGTCAAAGAGGGATTTATTTTTGATCCCTACCTACCTACTTATTAACATTGCCACATTTTTAATCACTGACTATGTGCCTGTCTTTCGTGGATCAAAACACAAACTTTGACACCCTTTGCAGGCTTTTTGAAGTATTATTGGAAAAGAGAGGGGGAAGTATCAGGTGTTTCTAGGTGGTGCCTGAGGGATTAGGTCAACGAGACAGGGCCGAGTGACTGATAGAGAGTGACAGTTCCCTGACGAAGGCCCTTCATTATAAATATGTTTTAAGGGAAGCACGGCTCAGTGGGACTGCACGGGGCACAGGCTTATCAAAAAGAAAGCTGCAATATCTCAGCTTCAACACTCCTCTAATGACAGCTTCCCTGACAGTTCCCTTTCATTTGATAGTCTGTCCCTTTATTCAGGGGTTTCTCGACAATTAGTATGAATATTTCATCTGTGTGCCGGAACAGAATAGGCAGTACAGAGAGAAAGAGAGGTGCTAAGATCTGCTAAACAGAGGCAGCATCCCACATGTGCTACTGTAGATCCAAGTGGGAAAAACAAGCCTTAGTAGACAAATGTTTGGCAAATGTTTGATTCTGCACCAGTGCTGGTATGTAAAGAGGTCATGATTATACTGACATGGAATAGCAAATGTTATGAAAGCAACAAAATATTTTACTGCTATAGAACGGTAGTCAGAATTTAATCTTCAGTCTAAAAAAATGATTGCACATATTGTTTGAGTCAAGCTTGATTCAGAACACTAAAGCATCTGTAAAATTCATATTTTAGGAGAAAGTATAAATTCAGTACTTTCATTAGCTGAAGTTGTTCACATTTTGGCCAAACATGCCAGGTATAATGCTGTGTTTGACTTAACTGGGAATTACGTCATTTTGGGCATATATGCAGTTGATCTATAAAGTGGAGTTTGTCCACAAGCTGTTTGGAAGGTTTCAAGAAACTCTCTCATCCAAAATCAAACTCGAGCATATTCAGATTGCCAGACACTGCTGGAACTTCAAATGGGATCGGGTTATATGGTCAGATGAAACCAAAATAGAGCTTTTTGGCAATAAACACCAGAGGTGGTTATAGTGCACACAGAGAGGTAGCCATATGGAAAAGTACCTCATGCCCACGGTTATATATGGTGGTGGCTCTTTAATGTCTTGGGACTGTTTTTCTGCCAGAGGACCTGGACATTTTGTTAGGATACATGGCATCATGGACTCTATCAAATATCAACAGATATTAAGTAAAGCATAAAATGGGCCATGGTTGGATCTTCCAGCAGGAGAATGATCCAAAACATACATCAAAATCAACACAAATGGTTTACTGACCACAAAATCAAAGTTCTGTCATGGCCATCCCAGTCTCCTGACTTGAACCCAATAGAAAACCTGTGGGTTGAACTGAAGAGGAGAGTCCACCAGCGTGGAACTCAAAATTTGAAGGATCTGAAGAGATTTTATATGGAGGAATGGTCTCAGATCCCTTGCCATGTGTTCTCCAACCTCATCAGACATTATAGGAGAAGACTCAGGGCTGTTATCTTGGCAAAGGGAGGTAGCACAAAGTATTGACTAAAAGCCAATAATTGTTGCACACCTATATTTAACAATTAATTTTTTATAAGCCTGTCTTGTTGTTTGCAATTGTTTGTTATGCATGAGAGTTGAGGATTTTTGTGAATTTTTTGAACAAAAGATCAGAAGGTTAAACAATAAAGACAATTTTCACAGCCTTCTTTGCTGATATTTACCAAGGGTGCCAATATTAGTGGAGGGCACTGAATATTTTCTTCTCAAAACCGTGAACGCTATAGTTATTGTATATCTCTACGTTATATCTTAACACCCTAAACAGTCTGTATGCTGATTGATCTAAAGCCAAATACTAGTATATATCGTATGTCATTTTTGCTGATGCTGTGAGCAGTCGAATGACCCACAAACTGCTGACTTCTTCCCATTAATTCTCACTCCAACACAGTATTCTCATTAATTCCAGAGACAGACTTCTGCACATTCCTCCAGTTTTAACCTATAAAAATAAATATATGCTTATATTCTATTTCAAAGCACTTTGCAAAGCCTTTTCCATCTTACATGGCTTACAGACATTTCTACTTTGGTATTAGGCGGATAGGAAGCGCACCATTAAGAGTGGACGAAAAGATTCAAACAAGATCTGAAATGTGCTCGTCTTTGCAGCTCTTAAAAAGACTCCAACTCTTCCTCACTCTGTGATTCCTGCTCACTTGCTCGACACTGTAGAATTTTAGCTTTGAACAATCAGTGAAATGCAGTGGTGCAGCCCAGACTCACAGTAAGAGAGAAGATGAAGGCATGATGCTTCAGCATATCGCCATCTGTTTTTCTCCCGTGTGTGACACCAGTCCTCTTCAGACCTCCTGTCATCAAACACACAGCCTGCCATGTTTGAGCTAATTATACATAAAAATGAGACCACTTCAGGGAACAAGCATGCGGTATGTAGTGGTAATTACCTGGACTTGAGCCTTTGTGGTGTAGTGAGGTTTCTGTCAGACCTGACCAAAGGAAGGCTAGTGAAGGGCTACCATTATCACATTACTGATGGTCCCTCATGGATAATGGAACAAGGAGTTCATTTTAATGATAAACACAATGACTGGCAGACAGCGAGAGGATCAGTAGAGCACAGCCCCTCCCTGGCCTGACGGACACCTCATATGCAAAATACCACTGTACCTTTTGGACTTCAAACCTCTTGTCTGTGTATCTTGGAGGCATGTAGAACAATTACGTATCTACACAACTAAGACCACTATAAAACAGAAGACCACTAATGCTATGCACTGGCCTTTTTATTTATTTATTTATTTTTTAATACACATCTCCCTTTCATCTTAGTTTTTTAGATGCTGTTTTGTAATATTAAAATGCAGACTCACACCCATGCCAGCTAATCACTGTCACACATCAGTGAATCCTATGACAAGTCGCATATGTGAATTTATAATGAATAATTCTCAAATTTTATTTTTACGTAGCCCTTATTCCTAAGGAAAAAAAAACAAACAAAAAGAGACTGGGATGCTACACGAGGATGCTCATATAAATTTCCACTGCCCGATTTTAACAATGTTTACTTCCTTTGTTTATTTTTATTTATAGGGACTTTTAATTCAAAACAAACTGCATATATTTTGTGTGTTTGCTGACAATAAAAAAAAGAAAGAAAAAACAGAACAAAAACAAAAACAGCTTGAGGGAGACGGTTTGACTGTGCGACTTATAGCAAAAATCCTATTTCAAGTCCCCACATATGTGATGTAGTCTTGCACGTTGAGCATCACAGTTCCTATTAAAGCATAGGTGTTTTCAGAAGCAAATTTAAACACAGGAATTTTTAATATATTTTGGTTAATGTGCTTTAAAGACAGTTGTGATTATGATCTAAGTTTTCTGCTTAGTAACACACAGTAATAGTAAATACACAGACCTGTCAGTCATATTCTTTGTAGTCATATCAGGTTGTTATGGATCTTTCATCTCTTGTAAGACTTACTACAAATAAAGTTTTTTTTTTTCAAGGCATTGTATAAGGAACTTACATAAGACAGCTGTCTGAAGAAGAAATAAATCCTTTAAATTAGGCTTGTTTTGCATTCACAGAGTCAAAGTCCTGTTTAGGAAGTTTCACTTTTCTTATGCTGTCTTTCACCAGCTGGGACTAAGAGATGCTCACGTTCCAGATCATCCTCTGATGGAATCCAAAGGGGGAACTTAATACCCATCTGGAAAATTCTAGGCTCCAGGCTCCCGATGACCCTGTGTAGCAAAAGCAGAATGGAAAATGGATGGATGGATAGATCGATAGAGATACTACCCTTTATCTGTGTATAGTTGTATCTGTTTATAGTTTTACTTGTTTATAGTTGTATTTAATCTTGTGGAACATCCACAAAAGTTCATTCCTGTCGTCACTTACATTCTAGCAGGTATAAGTAGTCATCACCAGACTCTCTTATTTGAAGTTAATGAGACAAAAAAAAAATTGCAGCTTGTCACGTTATCGAGAAACCCCAAAGCCCTAAGTCCTAAAGATATTCCCGTGTTGAAAACTTACAGCTTAACTTCTGGCTTTCCCAAAAGCGCTGAGACTGGAGACTTAAACATCTCATGGACAGTTTCACCATATCAACAATCCATCCATACATCCATCCATCTTCTATACCGCTTATCCTTTTCTGGGTCATGGGGACACCTGGAGCCTATCCCAGGGAACATTGGGCACAATCCAGGGTACACCCTGGACAGGGTGCCAATCATATCAACAATTACATATGTAATTGTATATCCATTTATATAGAGCACCCCTGTGTAAGTTTCTACTATAGAAATAACAATTAGAACGAGAACAGTAATATAAACCTTTGATTTGCTCTCTAGTCTGAATTAATGTGAGAGCTATGCTGTTATAGAAAATTAATCAACACCTTCTGACCAATCAAATTTGAGAATTCAATGTTGTTGTGGTATAATGGCATTTCAAATCTGCTAGTTCTTGAAAGCAACACTTCACATTTTATCAGAATTGTTCACCATACAGTTCCACATGTGATAAAATAAATTGTTTCTAATGAACTTGTATCTACTTAAGTAACTTTGAATAATAACACTAAATAATCCCTTTCCGCCACAAAGAACCTTCCATATAATACTGAAATTAATGGTTGATTTTGTTACTTTTCTATGGTACCAAAGATGGTTCAAGATACATCAATCAAAAGGTTCTTTTAGGAAATCAACAAATGATTCTTCTAAGGTGATCACCTAAAGAACTGTTTAGGTTCTACACTGAGTGTAGATTTATCCTGCAAAAGGGTTTCTTACTGTGTGTGAAATGTGTTGTTTTTTAAATGACTCGAGGGAACATTCCAATCGTTAAACATACAACAAAGAACTCCCCCAATTATCATCTTTAATTGAAAATCATCTAGATTGTATTCATAAATATAAAATGTTGTCCTTACACATATATAGCCTGTAATTAGTGGATTAAAGAAATGCATTGTGATAGTTAAGTAAGATTAAAATATTAATGAGAGTATTCCCTGAGGGGAGCTTGTTAACTTATTAGTATTGGGTTTATGTTTTTATGCAAAAATATGTTGTACTGCAAAGAGGACATAAAATGTTTGAGAGATAAATTGTCATACAAACCAATTTGCCAAATAAATAATGTATAATATACTGTATTTATGTAACATAACCACTGTGGATGCTCCTATCCAGAGCTAGGATTCTGGCCAAAGTAACTTGCGTTTTTTGTACGCTCAGAAAAATGAGTATTAAATTGTACTTTTCTTTGCCATTTGGTTGGTATCCTTATCTTTTGTTCTACTGATATTTTCTTTCACTTCGGAATGATAATATAGTTTATCTTTAATATAATGTAGATAATTGGACCAATTACCTTTTAAATTAAAATAAAGCTTTAGAGGTACATACTAAAAGGTACAAAAAAAGGTTTAAGGTAACATCTCAGAGACAAGGAATGATAAAGTACTATAGTACTTAGTAATTTTACTTAGTACTATAGTAGAAACAAAATACAAAGTAGAACTTGCTAAAACGTCCTAGAAACTAATATGTTCATATTTCATGTCTGTATTTCCATGAGAAGGTTTGATTTTGCATCTTTTTTTTACTACAGTAATGACTATAGTGTAAACCAATATTCAGATGAAAACTTGTTTTCATTCAGATTTTAGCCTTCACATAACAATTACAGTTGAGATACTGCTATCAGACCCATACCAAAATCTTAAAGGTGTTCATTTTAATGCTTCAACAGCATGGAACAACTTACAGGAACACGTAAAACTCACTGTCCTCCCTGCACTGGTAAATAACTTTAAGTATAGCCATATTGGAAGTGGCTTCTGTAATATTTTATTGTATATTACTATGTATTTTTTCTATCTCTTGTTTTATTTATTTATTTTCTTAATGTGGGGACTTTTTCTTAATGTCTTAATTGTTGTTGTTTTGCTGCCTTTTGACCAGAGAGATTTTTATCAATTTTTTTTTTATCCTGGTTAAATAAAGGTTAAACAAACAGTGCTTATTTACTATATTAAAAATGTCTACAGACAATGTTAGGTCAGTGAAAATAGTACTGTAAGTCTGTAAGTACTTGGCCTGTGCTTACATCTGTACAAAAGTTATTTTCCAAAGTAAAACAAAACTTGCTTCTACTTGCAACCCTACATGATCCAAGGTAAAATCAACTAAAGAGAAAGCCTAGTACCATGTGCATGTGTGCACTTGTCATGGCCACTATTTAAACTGAGGGAACATAAAGAGAGCTAAATAAAACGCCCTGTGATGTTACTCACCTTTAGTGAAGTTACAGTAGGTCACATATTTTGGTATCAGTGTCGCTAATGGTAACAGCAAGCACAAAAAACAAACAAACAAACATGTAGGCTACTCATATGAATGTATTGTCACTACACTGGTCTGAAAATATAAATATATATTTCTAAATTGCAGGACTCGCTTTTCGTTTCAGTCTAGTTAATTCCATTCTGTCTTTAGCCTGAGCCTAGGCTACTTAGAGAAATGTTGTCCCTGTACCTGCTAGGCTGCTGCTATCCTCATTCACTGCAGTAAAGGATAGCCATTCATAATTCATAGGCCTAGTTCTCAGTTAATTTTGCCCCAGGCTCTGTTTTATTTCTGCTTTGTGCTTTGTGTGAGTCTGTTTGTTGACAACTCTTGAGCATGTCAAACTATCACCGCTAATAATTGCTTAAGGACGTGGAACTTTTGCAAATGTTGGTTCCAGCACGAAAATAGCCTGCATATTCCTCTCACCTTATCTAGAACTCTGTCTGATGAATTTTTGATTCTCACCTCCCTCTTACGCTTAACAAAGATTCCTCTGTAATTCAAAGCGATAGCTGAGAGTGAAACAGAATAAAAGGAATAATGTAGCGCTCCTGTGAACGCACTTCCTTTTAAATGTGTGATGGGAAATTTTGTCTAGCTTGGCTCTTCTCTCTCTCTCTCTCTCTCTCTCTCTCTCTCTCTCTCTCTCTCTCTGTTATTGACCAAAGACACTTCGGTTAAATTTGCTTTATTACTGTTGTGGTGTGTGTGTGTGTGTGTGTGTGTGTGTGTGGACCCTGAGGCGGGATCTATTTCTGCGGGTCACCGACGCTTCCCTTCTGTCGGCGACATTGAGAGCGCGCGCTCTGATTAGTGCCAATTAGAGCTGCTGTCACTTTCCCCGCACCGAGGCCCCGCCCCCCCGCCGTCCCGTCATCCTCCGCGCTTCCCCTCGGAATCGGCCGCGCACTCTACAGTGAGCGGTGCGTGATTGCCATACAGGCTGGAGGGTTTATTCTGAATGCGAGGCGAAAACAAAAGAAAAGCTCGAGGAAGAAGACGGAGAGCGGAGACTCGACAGCACTTCCGAGACGGCGGTGACAGGAGCGTGTCATTGGGGCTCAGTCAGACGTCTCCTCGGGCTTTATCCTTCCTCCCGCAATCACAATATTCCCCGTCATGTCATCGCTCACACTCGCACTCTCATAAACTAGTAATAGTGTGGAAAATTGGTCGATTCCGTCGATTATTAATTGATTGCTCCAGCATACAAACTTAGTAACGAAAATATGTAGATTATGAAACTATTGACAAGGTGATGGGAAACAGTATGCCTGGAAAGAGGACTGCATGGAGAAATAAAATGTCAAATAAAAAATAATAAATGAGCTGGTTGTAGGTTTATGAATAACACCTTGAATTGAATAACTTTTAGCCTATATTTTATTTGGTGTCGCATGCTTGTTTTATATGCCTGGTTTAACCGTGTTTGTTGTCTATAGGCTATTAAAATGGTTGATTTAAAGTAGAAGTTGTGTTTTTCCCAGCTGTAGGAGATTTATAATTCCCTGCACTCTTTAATGCTGCTATCTGCAGGCAAACAAATACGAGCAAAGTATTCAGATTTAGCTTCATTCACTATTCATGAGCGTTGCATTGTGCGTTATATAGTACACTAGATTGTTTATTAGTAGGCGAGAAGAAGGTAAATATTTACTGCAACCAAATCTTCTGCATTTTAACAGAATATATGTAGTAGGTGTAGGCCTGGAGGAGGACACTCTGTAGGTGAAAGTGCAAATTAGCCTAAAACTAATCTATTCGTTTTGATGTTGAATATTTATTGTCATTATCTGAACAGAGCCAGCAGGATTTCTTAAGCATGGGCATTTTACACTGTAAAGTCGTGGTGAAGGAACATTTTTATTTGAGGACCATTTTTCGGTCTTTCGAGACATGATGGTAGGAGGACACGGAGTCTGCTCCCGAGATACCAGTGATCCTGACCTCTTCTGTTCTCCAGACCTGCTTGAACCATACTGATGCCCTGCTTCCGGTTGAGTTCTCATCAACTGGAAATCATTCGCTGCTGCTGAGGATAGTCGCACATGGGTCTAAAGGCCAGTGGCATTACTGCGGTACCACTTAAAACCCATGAAGATGGCTTTGAACTGCAACTGATATGAGCAGTTCTGCCATGATGGTTTAGGACTACAATTGCCGTGAACAGTTCTGCACTCAAGTCTCCTGCTTATGAATTTCCTGATTACACAATTGCAGTTTTTGACTATGTAGTACACAGTTCTAGAAGGGAATCATTTATAATCCGGTGCACTATCCGGTCTCCCAGATGAGGAGGGGTTCTCTTTTGAGTCTGTTTCTTCTCAAGGTTTCTTCCTCATACCCTCATAAGGAGTTTTTCCGTGCAACCATCGCCTCTGGCTCGCTCATTAGGGATAAAATCGATTTCCGTAAAGCTGCTTTGTTACAATGTCCATACTTAAAGGTGCAATACAAATAAAATTGAATTGAATTGTCTTGCAAGGAGGACAATGGACCCATGGTGCGGAGTTTATATTCTAACAAAAAACTGCAACCTCCACTTTTAGTGCCTGACTCACTCTGCTCCCTGATCAGCAGATCTCATTCAGATCTCAAAGCTCGCCAGGCCAGTAGCCTGAGTGACTGAATGAATGAATGAATAAATAAATAGAGACTATTAATCATTGTGAATTTAGCCTAATAAATAGCATAATTAATTCAAATTCAGTGCAACATAATTCAGTGCAAAATCTGGTTGTTGTTTTTTTGCATGTTATTTTACAAATAAACACCAAACACAAACAAAGAAATCTAATTCCCTGAGTAAAAAAGTGGTATTCCACTAAGCTCTCTAGACGAAAATTAAGTTCATATTTGAACTGAAGAGAATGCTGGTCCTAATTTCCATTAGTCTGTGAATGGCAGTGACCACGCTAATGAGCTAAACCCAGCATTATTTCCCAGTTAATTATGTGGCACGCGTTTCACCTTGCATTGTACCCGGGTTACTGCCTATACTATTACCGCATTAATATCCGCACGGAAACCATCCCAGCCAACTAGTCACGGCTAATTACACATTTACATACAAACACCCAACAATCTTTTGTCCTCTGTAATTTATACCATCAATATGCCGTTTAATCAAAACAAAGGGAGGGGGTGTGTTTGCTGGAAACTAATTGGCACCATGCTGACTCGTTGCTGTTTCGTGAGGCTTAAATGGAATGACAGTAATAAGCGGTGGACAAAGCCAGACTTAGAGAGCTACATGCATACAGCCGACATACAGAGCTAGTGCTGGGTAAGAAATGAGACTTTGACAAGTTTTCAGTTGTTAGAAGAACAAGCGCGCGTGTTCAATCAGTACTGGTTTGATTGGACAGTGCTACTTTCCGAGAACCAATCACAGCGCGTTTTCTAACCTGGGCTCCTTTCTGCTCTCCAGGCCACATGGGACACACACACACACACACACACACACACACACACACACACACACACACACACACACACACACACACACACAAACAAACATTAAGATAGGACACAGTGATTCTGAACCCAAAACACCTCCTCCTCATTCATTACTTCATTACTTTTTTTGTGTTACAGTGGAATTTTTGGCCAGTGGCAAAAATACCAACAAGGCGCTGATGCTGTTCTTGATGAAACGGGACCTAATAAAAATAACACGTTTTCCCGTAGACCTAGTCTTTTTCACAATGCCAAAAACAAAGTGAAGTGCCTGCTAGCGGTGTAAATATTGTTCCATGGGATATAGAGAATAACGCAAAGAGGACACTTGCAGTGCGCCATGCCGCCACCGGAGGGAGTATTAACTAACAGTTTTTGAAACTGCCTACATCTCATAGAACGTAGGAAAAAAAAATAAAAAAAAATAATATATATATAATATATACACAATTTGTGTGTGTGTTTAATCAATGCCTCAAAAACAAGTTTAATAAAGTCAACATGGGCATAATGTGTTCGATCAGTAGAATGTCAGGAATAAAATGAGTAAAAATAAATGAATAAAAAGCTCAAGTCTCAGATAAATAGCTGGAATATTATTATACACATTTTAATAATAAGGTCAATATTAAAATAGTCACATTTGTCTGATTATGTATATAAAATAATTTTGTGCGTGAGGGTCTATGAAATGTACTCTACAGTTATAGGGATCATTGCTGCTGTACATCATTCAATATGTACATGAATATGTATATGAATGTTATGTTACTTGAATTGTCCTGTATGTTGAGGTTGAACAGGGGTTAATAAGCACAGGTGAATAAATATTTGTTTAGAATGATTTAATCTTAATTAAATAATGTTTGACCTACACCAAATATTATGTGTGTGTATTTAATGAAATAATGTAATATAATAATAAACACATGCACACATACTGTGTGTGTGTGTGTGTGTGTGTGTGTGTGTGTGTGTGTGTGTGTGTGAGAGAGAGAGAGAGAGAGAGAGAGAGAGAGAGCAAAAAGTCTTTTATATCTTTGCCAAATACTAGAGCTGAGAGTAAGATTCTCTCTGCCACCAAATAAAAGTCTGAAAGCATCTCTGCATAGTAACAACTGTGTCTGTTACCATTTGGTGTTGGTAAACAGCATATTTAAGCCTAAAACAATGTGATTAGAATGTGATCATTCTAATGATTAGAATTATTTATGAACGGGACTTCCATATGGGACTTCTTTCTAGATCACTACACACATGCTTACTGCTCTCCATTTTTGGTGTCCTGGACCTCTAAACAGCAAATACTCTTTAATTGAATAGAAACTGTTGTCTTTTTTTGAACACATAATACATTCCCGTATGTGGTTAAAACATTCATTAATTTCATCAGAGACTGCTAATTAAGACCCTGCAACTAGTTATCAGCTCCTGACTCTTCACATATTTATGAGAGTAGAATAGTAATGAAAAGAACTGTAACAGTATAAGAATAGACCTTAGCTGTTCAACTGAAGAGTTATCACAGTCAATGTCTTGTCAGGCCACAGTCAGTCAGAAGATGACAACAACAAATGAAAGGAGCCAATTGCTTTGTAGAAAAGTGCTACACGTAATTGAAACATATGCGTCTCTTTCAAGTCTTTGGTCTGTGCTATGGTCTGAGAGTCTGTTCCATTCGCCTGTGAGTGGCTTGTGCAGACTGGTGTGAGTGGAAAGGGGGTGAATCACCTGCTGGAGTGCAGATCCTGTCTCTTCCCAAACATCAGAGCCGAGGGCTTGTGTCAGAGCAGGAGACATATGCTTAGAGCTTTTGCCCCGAGTTCAGCAGACGCTGTTGATGGTATGCAGGCAGTCACCCACCTTCAATACAGGAAATTGAGGGTTACAGTAATGGATTCCGGGACTCTTTTCACAGTGGAAAAACAAAATAAGAAGTTTGTTTCACAACATTTGTTCATGGCTACTTTCTTCTTATGGACTCTTTTGTTTATTGGGAACTAAACTCATAGCCCTGAAGCAACCTATTGGTCAGTGCCAACCAGGCATCAAATTTAGTTGTAACATTCACAGGTGTTAACAAGTCCCCACTATTTATGACTCAGCACTTCTGAGGTGACCAGACATTTAATCTGCTACAGCATTTTCAAGTTTGAAGTCAATTTGGAAAGCTGTACATTTTGAAATCTGTCACCAAGTAAGAGGTTTGCAAAATTTTATCATGATGATGTTTCAAAAGCATTTTTAAGAAATTGAATGCTTTACTGTTAACAATAATTACACTAAACTACTTTTATGTATCACTAAAATCATATTTTTTTTCTTATTATGCCTCTCATTGAGCAATTCTCCATAGTCTATGCTCAAGTAAAAAACTGATTCAGCATTTAAAAAGTCAGCATAAAAAAACGCATATGGCCAAATGTTTGTGGAAACCTGACCTTTACACCCATATGTTGGTCTCCTCCAAACTGTTGCCACAAAGTTGGAAACACACAACTGTACCGGATGTCTTTATATACTGTAGCATTTCAATTTCCCTTAACTGGAACTAAAAGACCCAAACATGTTCCAGGATAAAAATAAGGTGATGCCAGTGAAGACATGGTTTGTGAAGGTTGGAATGGTTGAACTGGAATGCCAATTGCCCAAAATCAGTGCCTGACATCAGCAATGCTCTTGAGGCTGAACAGGAACATCCCCACAGCCATGCTCCAAAATCATGCGGAAATCATGTGGAAATAGAGTATATTTAATACAGTGGGGGAAATACAGTGCCTTGCGAAAGTATTCGGCCCCCTTGAACTTTTCAACCTTTTGCCACATTTCAGGCTTCAAACATAAAGATATAAAATTTTAATTTTTTGTTAAGAATCACCAACAAGTGGGACACAATTGTGAAGTGGAACGAAATCTATTGGATATTTTAAACTTTTTTAGCAAATAAAAAACTGAAAAGTGGTGCGTGCAAAATTATTCGGCATCTTTACTTTCAGTGCAGCAAACTCACTCCAGAAGTTCAGCGAGGATCTCTGAATGATCCAATGTTGTCCTAAATGACTGATGGTGATAAATAGAATCCACCTGTGTGTAATCAAGTCTTTGTATAAATGCACCTGCTCTGTGATAGTCTCAGGGTTGTGTTGAAAGCGCAGAGAGCATCATGAAGACCAAGGAACACACCAGGCAGGTCCGTATTACTGTTGTGGAGAAGTTTAAAGCTGGATTTGGATACAAAAAGATTTCCCAAGCTTTAAACATCCCAAGGAGCACTGTGCAAGCGATCATTTTGAAATGGAAGGAGTATCAGACCACTGCAAATCTACCAAGACCTGGCCGTCCCTCTAAACTTTCAGCTCAGACAAGGAGAAGACTGATCAGAGATGCAGCCAAGAGGCCCATGATCACTCTGGATGAACTGCAGAGAACTACAGCTGAGGTGGGAGCGTCTGTCCATAGGACAACAATCAGTCGTACACTACACAAATCTGGCCTTTATGAAAGAGTGGCAAGAAGAAAGCCATTTCTCACAAAGATATCCATAAAAAGTCTCGTCTAAAGTTTGCCACAAGCCATCTGGGAGACACACCAAACGTCACACCAAACGTTGAGAAATGGCTTTCTTCTTCGGATGTTTAAAGCTTGGGAAATCTTTTTGTATTCAAATCCGGCTTTAAACTTCTCCACAACAGTATTACGGACCTGCCTGGTGTGTTCCTTGGTCTTCATGATGCTCTCTGCGCTTTCAACAGAACCCTGAGACTATCACAGAGCAGGTGCATTTATACAGAGACTTGATTACACACAGGTGGATTCTATTTATCACCATCAGTCATTTAGGACAACATTGGATCATTCAGAGATCCTCGCTGAACTTCTGGAGTGAGTTTGCTGCACTGAAAGTAAAGATGTCGAATAATTTTGCACGCACCACTTTTCAGTTTTTTATTTGCTAAAAAAGTTTAAAATATCCAATAGATTTCGTTCCACGTCACAATTGTGTCCCACTTGTTGGTGATTCTTCACAAAAAATTAAAATTTTATATCTTTATGTTTGAAGCCTGAAATGTGGCAAAAGGTTAAAAAGTTCAAGGGGGCCGAATACTTTCGCAAGGCACTGTAAGTATTGATGCGTCAACTTTTTTTTCAGTAAATATATTTCCAATGAGTCTATTCACATGAAATTCTCATTGGTATTAACTCAAGAAATGGAAATATAAAGAATTCACAACATTAAATTCCTTAAATAAAGTTATGTGTAATAAAATGGAATGACACAGGAAAAAAAGTATTGAACAAGCTAAGAAAAAGCAGTTCTCCAAGGTGAGGTAAGGCAAGGAACCAGCTGAAATCCGTAAGTAATTATACTCCCTATCTGTGCAAATTAAACTCAGCTGGGTTAGTAAATTTATGGTCTATAAAAAGGTTTTTCTCATGATGGGTAAAAGCAAAGAGCTCTCCCAGGACCTTTGCAAACTTACTGTTGCAAAACATATTGATGGAATCGGATACAGATGTGTTTCAAAACTTCTGAATCCTCCAGTGAGCACCACTGGGGCCATTATCTGCAAGTGGAAGCAACATCACTCCATCATCAACTGGCCATGCCCAGGAGCTCCTCGCAAGATTTCTGACCAGGGAGTCAGAAGAATAGGAAGAAGTGTAGCCCAAGAGCTAAGGACCACTCGGAAAGAGCTCCAGAAACATATGGAGGCAGCAGGTGCCCTAATCACAGAGAAAACAATAGGCAATGCACTCCACTGCTCACACTCATCCCACAAGATGCCATTATTAAAGAATAGGCATGTTGAAGCTTGTTTAAAATTTGCTACAGCGCATTTGGACAAACCCATGAAATATTGGGAGAATGTAGTCTAGTCAGACGAGAGCAATATTGAACATTTTGGCTGTCATACTAAACACCATGTTTGGAGAAGAAATGGCACTTCACATTACCCTAAAAACACTATGCAAACAGTGAAGTTTGGAGGTGGAAGCATCATAGTGTGGGGCTGTTTTTCATTGCATGGTACTGGCAGACTTCATATAATTGAAGGAACGATGAATGGAGTCCTTTACCGGGAGATTCTTGAGAAGATTCTGCTGCCATCCACCAGGAGGATGAAGATGAGACATGCGTGGACCTTCCAGAAGGACAATGATCCAAAGCATATAGCAAAGGAAACTCTCAACTGGTTTCAGAGAAAAATAAATCAAAGTGTTAGAATGGCCCAGTCGATCACGTGACTCATATCCAATTGAACAAGATTTAATGACAATATGTTTAGAAGAATGGGCATAAATCACACCCAAATACTGAAGAATACTAAAGAAATTCATTTCTTCATACAGGAATCATCTTCTCCACTAAGTATTAAATACATTTCAGTTAGTGTGTTCAATACTTTTTTTCCTGTATGGATTTTTGGAATGTTTGGATTTATTTATATGTGTGGATTTCTTGAGTTAATACTAATGTCTGGTGAAGATTTAATGTGAATAGCCTCATTGGAAATATATTTCCTGAAAAAAATGTTGATGCGTTGAATACTTATTTCCCCCACTGTAGCTGATACATAACCTGTGAAATGCCTGTTATATAAACAGGGTGTGTAAACAATTTTAAATGTATTGTTATTGGGTGGAAATCGAGGAAAAGGGAAGATGAATAGGATTTAAACAATCAAGTTGTTTATCCACATGCTGTTTGCTGTGTCGATCAGCAGCAGGTGAGGATACAGGACGAGTTCCCCAGAGAGTGCTGGAGCCAGCAACAGCACACTAACTAATTCATCTTCCTGTTCAGCCTACATCACATACCACGCATAAACAAGTTGTCTCGTTCTGACTGAATATGATTATAAAATGTAACGTTTGGATTAAAGACAGACATGATACACAAACAATGAGTACCCTTATAATGTGTACATCCCCTAGAATGTGTACAGGATTTACTGTTGCGCTACAGAAGTTTACATTCATATACTATTTGGAAATAATGTTTGGAAGCAATAAATTATGTAACCGTTTAAATAAATATTTATCACTGATTATTTTGTTAAATTCTAAAACCTATAATTTGAGCAAAAAGATAACATAAGGAGGGGCTAGAAGCTTTATTAACACAATGAAGGTTCATGAATCATGCAAGAAAGATGAATATAGGAGGCTTGCTAAATTAAATGGTATTTAGCCTTGTGCATAGTACAGCAATAGATCTATAATGCAGACATACATAACCTACAATCCCTGCATCCCCAAGGCCTTCAAGTTTCCCATTGCAAGAGGTCAAAACCTTCCATGATCTCTCCTAATACAGGGCCAAGCACCAGGCTCTCACCACCACAGCATAGACTCTCATTCTTCACATCAGTGCTACATGTCTGTGAATGGTATTGAGCGTCTGGGCCATATGAATAGGAACAATGCTAATGTGGCGTGTACGGATGCAGAATTCCTGCAGGATGTTGGAGAGGGGGGTTAGACAGGGAGTCTCTAAGCTGCTGTCATATCTCGTGTAATTATGATTAACGATGTACCTGGGAAGATGTTCCCTCCACTGAGTTTACACTGAGATGTGTTCACTAAATATTATCACTGCAGCGGGTGGCTGCCAGAGGGTCCGCTGATGGGGCAGGAAACAGGAGAGGCACCATGCAGAAAAAAGGCTGCCTCACATTCACATTAAGGAAGAAGACTAAATACTGTTTCATTTGCAGTTTAGCTGTCTAAACTTTGTGCTATTAGGTATGAAAACAAATGTAAATGTATTTCACAGCACTGCCAATTAAACACGCTTACTAAAGAGATGAGAACATTCCTCATTAATTCAATTATGCAAGCAATGCTGGTGATCCATGTATTCCTCACAGGAGCACCATAAATAATGTGAAGTCAGCTCAGTAACAAAGACGAAGACTAAACCGTTTCATTTGTACTGGGTTTAGATCTCACTGGGTACACATCTCAATGTCATTACATTGAGCATTTAATTTTATAGAGACTGCTGGGATCACAGAATGATAGAGTTCTGACCAGGCCTATACAAGAATCTTTCTCTACTTATCAGAGATCGCTCTCTCTTTCACTCTTTCACGTTCTCATATGCTCTCATACCCTCTCTCTCGCTCGCTCACTCTCTCTCTCCCTCTCTCTCTCTCTCTCTCTCTCTCTCCTTCTCCTTTACCCACAGGCTAGATTGTTATAAATGCTGTTTATGATCCTGCTATGACAGCTGTGAAGGGCAGGGATGGCAGAGGATGCAGCCACAGCATATTTCCTCAATGTCTGCATATGTTATGACATTGTAAAGGATCCAGTCTCATAATGGCTAGACTCATTGTTGCTGTCCTCCTCATAGTTTAGCAGCGGCCTGGTTCTAGTCCTGTGCTTGGTTTAAGGTGTCTTGTGCTTATGTGTATACTAAATATAGTTTTAGATTTTCAATCGAAATACAACATAAAACAAAGGCAATCTGAGTAAACACATCATACAGTTTGTTATATATATATATAATAATAATTATATATATATATAATTTATTTTTTTAAGCAAAAAAAAAAGGTATCCATCACCAATTACAAAAATTAACTGCCCCCCTTGAACTTAAAATCTGTTTGTGCCACCTTTAGCAGCAACAGCAATAACTGCATTCAAACTCTTCTGGTAACTAGAGATTAGTCTTTCACTTACTTCTAGCACTAGGTTTTACTCCTATTCTTTGGATCATTGTCTTGCTGCACAATCCAGTTGTGCTTGAGTTTCAACTTATGGACTGAAGACTGGAAATTCTCCTTTAGGATTTTCTGGTAGAGAGCAGAATTCATGTTTGCAAGTTGCCCTGAAGCAGCAGAACAGCCACACGCCATCATTTACATTTACGGCATTTGGCAGATGCCCTTATCCAGAGCGACTTACAGAAGTGCTTTGAAGTCTCTATCAAAGTATTCATCCCAATACTGATTTACTAGGTCACAGATTAAGAATACCATAAGTCTTAAAACTCTGTTGGGAGGAATTATAGTAAGAAAATTCAGATTTTTTTATAATGAAAAGTGCTAATTTAATTACTTTGGGAAGAGGTAGGTCTTTAGATGTGGTTTAAAGATCGTCAGTTACTCAGCTGTTCAGACATCTACGGGGAAGTTCATTCTACCACCTATGTGCAAGAACAGAGAAGACCTTTGATGCATGCCTTCCTTGTACCCTGATAGATGGTGGCACCAATTTAGCAGTGCTAAAGGTTTGGAGGGAGCGTGGGGCAGTGCGGGGTGTGATAACCTCCAGGGTCCGGGTTCGAGACCTGCCAGGGCCATGTGTGTGAGGAGTTTGGATGTTCTCCCTGTGCTGCGGGGGTTTCCTTCGAGTACTCCGGTTTCCTCCCCCAGTTCAAAGACATGCATGGTAGGCTGATTGGCGTGTCTAAAGTGTCCGTAGTGTATGAATGGGTTTGTGTGTGTGAGTGTTTTGAGTGTGCCCTGCAATGGACTGGCACCCTGTCCAGGGTGTACCCCGCCTTGTGCCCAATGCTCCTTGGGATAGGCTCCAGGTTCCCCATGACCCTGAAAAGGAGTAAGCGGTAGAAGATGGATGGATGGGTGCTGGTCCATTTTTGGCTTTGTAGGGAAGTTCAGAGTTTTAAATCAGCTACAGGAAGTCAGTGGAGGGAGCGTAGCAATGTGGTGGTGTGGGAGAAATTAGGAAGGTTAAAAACCAGTCGTGCAGCTGCATTCTGGATCAGTTGCAGTCGTTGAATTGTGCTCAGAGGAAGACCTGTCAGAAGTGAGGTGCAGTAGTCCAGTCTTGAAATGACAAAACATTGAACTAGCACATGAGTGGCCTGTATGGATAGAAATGGACGAATGCTTCTGATGTTGTAAAGAAGAAATCAACAAGAGCATGTTAGATTAACAATGTGAGAGGAAAAGTATAGTTGATTGTCCAAGGTTACCCCAAGGTTGCATTCAGTAACCGAAAGTGGGATCAGAGAGTTGTCCAAGGAGATCACAAGATCCTGACATGGTGATAAATCACCTGAGATTTTGCTGGGATTAATTTTCATCTGATGAGCGACCATCCATGATGAGAAGTATGCCAGACATTCAGAGATCTGAGCAGAAACAATAGGATCTGAGGGAGGGAAGAAGAGGATTAGTTAAGTGTCACCTGAATAGCAGTGGTATGAGAACCCATGTGAGGATATGACCTCACCAAGAGATCGAGTATATAGTTAGAACAGAAGAGGACCAAGTACTGAGCCTTGTGGACACCAGGGGTGAGCCTGCAGTTCCACTTTTGATTCATCAGTCCACAGAATATTCTCCCAAAAGGTTTGAGGATCATTAAGGTTTGGGCGAAATTCAGATGAGCTTTAATGTTCTTCTGGGTTAGTAGTTCTTTTCACCTCGCCACACTTTCATGGATGCCATTTTTGCCAGTGTCTTTCTGATAGTGGAGTCATGGACAGTGACCTTTACTGACGCAGGAGAGGCCTGTAGGTCATTTGATGTTGTCATTGACTCTTTTGTGACTTCCTGGATGAGGAGATGCTGTACTCTTGAAGGAATTTTGGAAGGGCGGCCACTTTTGGGAAGGTTCACTACTGTGCAGAGTTTTTCCATTTGGAAATAATGGTCCCAGAGCCTTTGAAATAGTTTTGTAACCTTTCCAGACTGGTGTATTTCAATCATCTTCTTCCTCATCATTTCTCTTATTTCATTCAGCTTTTGCAGAGTGTGAAACTGGGTAAGACCTTTTAACCAACTTCATGCTGTTGAAAAAGTTCTATTTAAGTGTTGATTTGATTGAACAGGGTTTGCAGTAATCAGGCCTGGTTGTGTCTAGTCCAGCTGAACCCCATTATGAATACAGTTTGGGGAATTAGTAACTACGGGGCAAATACATTTTCACACAGGCCCGGTTGGTATTGGATAAGCTTTTTGCTTCAATACTCATTTAAAAATATCATTTAAAAACTGTATTGTATGTTTACTCAGGTTGCCTTTGTGATATCATAGATTTTGTTTTAATTTCTGAAACAATTTAGAATGAGATATACACAAAAACAGAAGAAATCAAATACTTTTTCAGAGCACTGTAAATAAGCACAGTAAGTGATGTTATAAAATAAGGCATTTAGGTGGTTTTTGGATATTTGGTAAACCTTTTAACATTTAGAAAGATTACCCAAAAAGGCACCAAAGAACTTTCTCAGAAAGAACCAACAATCCGAGCACTGCTTTTATTCAAATAGGACGAATAGCAGTACTGAGAGAAATCCACCACTTTAAATGTCATGGATATAATTACAAGTGGATTCAGTAGTTTTGATTGTTTTATGGCCTCTCCACTGTAAGACTTCCACGTGCTATTATAATGCGTTATCCACTTTCATACATCTTCTGCTAAGAAGAGTGACGATGTTAAGAGACAGCCACCCCAGCTAGACATCCTTGTCCTTCATCCCTCTCCCTCAGCCATATGCTTTATAGCCAACAATAAAATATTTTACTGCTAAATAAATTGGGATCGTATTGAAATGCTGCTCCTATATATGTCAGCGAAGACCTACAATTATTTTTTAGCATTGGCTAGCCCATAGTTTATCATAATGTGAGAAGTGCAACCGGCGCTGGTACACATCATTGGCTTTTCTTGCTTAGTTAGATCGTGAAGGTCAGAGTTCCTTAGGCTTTTATGGCTGTTTAACTTTGGAGAATTATCACATGTGAGGATGCATGCTGATTTACAGCCCAGAGAGGGGCCGCAGTCAGACACGCAGAGTTTAAGGGCTGCCAGGCCAGGCTACATAATAATCATCTAACCCAGTGCAAGTGTGCACATAGTAATATAAGATTAATTGGTTTACATGTAAAATGCATGACTGTCTTTTGCAGCCAAATAAGTGAAAATAATTGATTAAGATATATTTGTGTTAAAGTATTATTTCCTGCAATTGGCCCTTGTTGCAAAAGCCAACTCCCACCTGACTCCAAGTCTGTGAGGCAATTTAAATCTTTCTTCAATAAAAGTGGGGAGCTCTATTGATGGAAAATGGCAAGGTGACATTCAATTTCCATTTGTTAATTAGTATTTTCATGATTAGTGCAGATTCTACACATGCTCAGGCACTGTAGGTCTATAAGGCTCACAATCTAATACTAGCCTATCTAATACAAACGTTGCTATATATCTGTTCAGACACCTGATATTATATCTTATCTCATCGCAATTAATATAATTTAATATATATCACATCTGTATACACTGAAGATTTGTTTATCAATTGTTTATTCAAACGCAATTGAAGATGCAGTTTTTTTATTTATTATAAGTTGCATAAATAAATTAAATAATATATAGAACCCCCAGGGGGGGTTTTTACAAAGGTCACATCCTGATTCATTGTTTAATTAGTTGTTTTTAGTTTGTTGTGTTAGAAGCACCCTGAAGTAGAACATACACACGGTTGCCATGGAGCCCATTCATGTGCAAATGTCTTCATTTAAATATTTTTAAGAGGATCAGTTCAGATTACGCCAAAGTTTGACAGAGATAATTCGATGGCTTGTGTAACGGCTTTGTTCAACAGGGCAATAATTCATGGCACGTCAGTGTACCTCAACAACCCACATATTTAATTAAGTTTACTTTGAGAAATTAGGACTTATAAGTGGTTTCTAGAATTGTGTCAACTTGCTGAAAGAAACCGTGACACTCTCCAAATGAGCTCAACATTACTAATCTGGCTCACTTCACACTTCACTCTTTGGTTTTAGGTTTACTGTATAAGTGGATTACAAATCACGTGTATTAAGTATGAAAAATTAAACAACAACATAGTTTAGCTTTAGGTTTTTAACAATGATGCACCATTAACCACTGGTAAAAACAAACAAACAAAAAACTAAATATCACACACAGTAGTTCCAAATGTAATGCAAAGCCATAGCCAAAGTGTTTGCCATACATTTATATTCGCTCTCCAGCTTGCATTATATGACAAACATACCATGGAGACCCCCTAGCATTTGGGACAAGTAAGGAGTGCTTAAATATTTATGCCTAAGCCTCTTGAGGCCTGCTATTAGTTGTGAGATGTTTTACTTTTGGAGACCGTCACAGCGCTCTAACGGTCATTAACTACAGGGGTGACAGGGACCTCTGGGTCAAACATTTTGATCTAACAAAAGGCTGTTATAGAATCACTTGGTGAGCCCCAAATTACTTCTGTGTCATTGCTGAACAATATTTCCCCCAAAAGCATTCCTCCCTCCGTTAACGCCATGACCCCTTTCACTGCATATGGAAATGATTATTTGTATATGGCACTGGGGATGGAGATGGCAAGCAGTTCACGGACATTGTTGCTGCCAGCGTCGACCCCCAACAGACGAAGCACTGCCCTCCCCCTGTTTTGTTGTGCTTTGTGAGAAAAGTTGATTAAAAACAGGTTGGGACTGAAGAACGGGAGTTGAGAATGAACATGTTGGGGTGGAGCAGAGAAGTTGGGGAAGCCAAATATACAAGACCTCACAGGGAACAGCATAAAAACATCCACAGACACGGGAGTTCTTGTGCAGACAGAATTACCTAACATGGCCTGAACATGGTTTTATACAAGCAATGGATTGGAAACAAACTAATTCATTTACTGAGCTCAGACATACTACTACTACTACTACTACTACTACTACTACTACTACTACTACTAATAATAATAATAATAATAATAATAATAATAATAATAATAATAATAATAATAAAGCTCAGTTAGCTAATATTATGTTGTATACTGATAATAATCAACATCCTAATGAAAAAAGATTGAAATAAATCTTCCGTCGATGTGACACTTGATATCATCACACTTCTGCCAGATAGTTCATTGAAATCCTGACGGATGCATCTTCCTAACCTGTATTCCATCACTGAATCACAATGCGAAGGGAATAATGTATGAAGAACACAAACCCAATCAGATGGATGGCAAACGGCTTCCAAAAAGGGGCTAAAGGACAGAAGAGGTAGGGAGGCTCCAAATCCCCTCTCAAGCCTAAGTGGGTGGTCCTTTCACTGTGGGGTAACCGAGCAGTCGCCAAGCATTCAGAGAGAGGCCAGTGAAGGCTCGCTCTCCAGCCTTACAGCTCACCAATGTGGCCCATACATCCACAGAATGATATTCACGCAACACTGGGTTTATTTAGAGCCCTAGTGCTGGTACTGGACGATCAAATGACAGCCAGAGTTTGAGCCCCCCTGAGGATTAAAATGATTCAAGGGAGAAAAAGGAGAATGACTTGAGAAAAGAAGTGATTCAGGGAAAAGGACCGTTTTCAGGGATTTCATTCAAATATGAACTAAAGTTACAGCAGCAGGCTGTCCTATAATAACCTGAAACCAATGTGGGGTAAAATGTCCCAAATTCAGGAAATATGCTAATTCTCACTATGTTTAATAACCATCTTGATAATATGAATCTAATGACATAACAGCAGGAAGCATTCACACTTTACCATCTGCTGCAAAATCCATGGAAGCAGTATTTTCAATAAAATATTCTCTCTCTCCCTCTCCCTCTCCTCTCTTCTCTGCCCTGCCTCCCGGAGGCCATGGGAACACTGTAACATGCTTGAGCAACCTAGTATAATGCAGATTTACTACATAGTGTCACACTCATCACACCTTGCCATGTCAAATAAAAGGCTGTTAAAAACAGTAGAAGAAAAAGACTGACAGGCAGGTGGATGCCTGTGTCAGAAACACCGTTCTCTCTCTCCGGCTCTACACGAGACAAAAGAGAGAAGTGAGGAGGAGTGTGTGAACACTTGTCACACAAAATGGGATTTTATTGGAAATATTGGGGGAAAATGTTCAACTTTGACAAAGAGTTGTCAAAGAGTCAGACTTGAAATTCATCCTGCTGCATACATTAGATATTAGAGAATATGAAATTGAGTGTCTTCTTGAAAAGATAAACATCTGAGTCTGGTTTTTATTCATTAATAAATTACTTGAATACGTACTGATCATTTTTATTTAGTTAGTTTATTCCATTCAAACAAAATCTAGAGAATGTAGCTAGCCAGCAAACCCTAACACCTTTTTCACTTAAAGGTTACAAATGACCAAGACCCCTCCAAAATGGCACAGCATCTGAATGAGGAATAATGGGGCGCTAGTGGCTACCAGCAAAGCACATTAGAACTGTTTAAGTTGGCCCCCACAAAGTCGCACATTTCAATTATTTCAAAGCAGCCTCCAATTAAAAGCTGCAAACATGCCTTTTGAATGCAAACTAACACAATTAAAAGTGTTTCAGGAGTGTATTAGAGGAATCAGTTCTGAATTAGTCCACTGAATACACAAGCCCCCCCTGGTTTCATCTCCCGCTTCTTTCAACCCGGCCCAGGAAAAAGGGAGAGGGCTCTTTTTGAAGTCAAAGGGGTTTTCTTTTCTCGCTCTCCTTCCTCTCTTTCTTTCCTTCTCTCCCTCAGAGGAAAAGAAGATTGAGTCAGCCTAATCTGCTACTTGTACATTTGAATGTGTAGTGAGCAGAGATGATCCCAGTTGCTTGATAATAGCCCAGGTGCAGAGACAGTGGCCGTGGCTAACTTGTTCTCAGCGGGGGCTGTATATCATGGAGGGGCAGGCCACCCTTTGAAGATGCATGCCTGCTTTCAGCAGCTGATTTGTGGCCATGAAGGCCAGAGCTTTACAGCCGTGCGAGACCTACAGCTGGAGAGAGTATAGAGAGCCGCCCGGCTTTCTGCTGCATGCTTAAGGGCCCTCAACTACATCACTGAACTGCCTAAGCAGATATCTGAGGCATCATTTATTTAAAGGAATGTTACGGTAGCAGACAGAGCAGACATGGGTGCTGCTGCCACTTGCTGGTCATTATTGCACATTTAATGCATGACAGTCAACAGAAGGCAGTGTATTATGTCAAATTCTGATTCAAAGTTGCTTTCTGAACTTTAAAACATGCTGAAAAATCATTTTCTTAGCGACACCCTACTGTCTCTTTCTCTTTTCCAGACTGCCACTTATTCAGTGATCAAACTTCCGACTCTGTTTGCACTAATCATCAAGAAGGTCAAGAGAGGCAACTCTGTTTGACTTATTCTTTGACCTGTGTGACAAGACAACAGCCACTGTTCCCTCTTTCACTCCCATGCTGCCCCTCCACAGTGCCACCTAATGAAGTCAAAGAAAGAAAATTAGCCGTGCATTGCATGGGCCCCATTGACAGTGTCATTAAGGTGGCCTGGTACAGGGTTGCCCACACTCACTCGCAAGGTCCTGCATTCCTCTATTTGTTATTGAGATGGTTATTTACACTGGTAGACAGAGAAGCTGGCGGCCCGGTAGCGGGCTCAAGGGGGGACACGCCAGTGTCTTCCTCCCCCGGCTGGATGACAATTAGCAGTGGGGAGCGGCTTTGGACAACCATTCATGTCCATCTGAGGCTGGGAGAGGGAGAGCAGTTTTACTGCAATTGAATTATGGCCATTCTCTTTTCACAGTCCCTCGACCGCACACTAACGGCTCTGTGTTAAAACCACCCATCCTGATTACTGTGCACCTGTGAGCGAGAAACTGCCCTTTTACACTGAGCTAGATCCTTTACTACTAATAATCAATTCTTCGATAATAATAATAATAATAATAATAATAATAATAATAATAATAATAATAATAATAATAATAATACATGAACTGAAATTTTAAAAATACAATGAAATAATAACAACAGAAAACAAAAATAAACAATCATGTTTAAGACAATGAAGATCTTGGGGCCAAAGCATCTAAACAGTAACTCGTGGTTTTTTTGTTTTTGTTTTGTTTTTTTGGTTTTTTTTAAGGGTTTGCTGCTGTTTGATCTGAGAAATCCAGCGTTAACATATTTATCCAGCACCTCCATTACATTAACTGGAGAAGTTGTGGAATATAACTATTTGCTCAAAATATGTCAGTCAGAAATAGTATTTAATTTAGTAATTAGAAATGACTATTTTCATGCCTAAAGTAAATAGAGACATAAATAAGAGAATTTTAATCAATTGTGACACATATAGGTAATAGAGTAATAAAGTATAGTAATGAAGCCCTGTGACTGTCCATTAATCACTGGAAGTAAGGAAATGAATGTGAGAGAGGGTGTGACTGCTATATGGAGGCACCTTTAAAGACGGGATAGATGAAGGCCAGAATGTTCAGGTCACTTGTATTGTTAAATAGAAGGTGTGGGTCATAGAATAGCCTGAGGCAACAAGTATATTGAACCCTCAGCTAAAACCTGTATTTAGGTCAAATAATCAAAGCTATAGGAGTCAGCAGGTTTGACCTGTAATTCAGTTAGCTAAACCGGATTATTCTGCATGTTGACTCCACATATTCAGTCAAAATGACCAATAACACTTTGCTAATGTCCATCATTTATCAAGTCATTAACAATAATACGTTGCTGACATCTACAGTAAGAAAGAAAGTGCTGGTGGAAACAAAGCCTTTTTTTCCTCTCTTTGTAATGGTTTATTAGGAACGTAAGCCTTTTATTTCTCCCCATTTCATCATTCTGTGCTCTTTCAATTAACTTAAAATAACCTACATTTATTGTCATAATCAGAGTATGAAAGCACTCCTCTGAGAAATTCACGTGTCTGAGATTGGGCATAGTGTGATGGAGCTAACTCCATGAATGAAGTAGTTTCTTGTCTTGTTTATTTACTGCCTCATTAGCATCCACAAGCATAAACACTTTCAGCTACAGTAACCAACAAAGACCCTCCTGAGTATTATGGTTGCAATGGAAAGCTCCTTTTAACTGAACTCAGTTATTAATTCAATGTGTAGGTAGGTTTCTTGATTGACTTCTGATTTCTGTTTATTTTATTTTCATAGCCATACAATCAAGAAACCATAAACATAGAAAAGAAAAATATAGGAATATTTGTAAAATATTGGTGAACGATATACAATACATGATGCATTAGAATTAGTGTTCATAACATGTTAATTGATCAAGCCTCACTTTGCATAGTGGATTATGATAATATTAAATGATGATATAATGTATTATAAACACTATTATAATGGATTATTTTAACAATTTATAAATGCATTATAAACAATGCTACAAACTGTAATATCTTTACATAAATAATTAAGCTATTTATTTGTATGTTTGTCAAAAATAAAAATGATCTGTTACATTTTATATTATATAAAACATTAATAAAACAAAATAATAAATAAAATAAAATTGCCAGTTATGTCAATAACACATGCCACATTGTGTCTCTCTCAGAGTCTGAATTAATTACTCGCTTCACAAGTAAAACTCAATTGCAGTGTGGATCTTCTCAGGAGTCTGGTCTGCCCATAGATTTGCAGATGGTTTCGGTGTGTAGCTCTTTTTCCCGTGGAGGATAATCTCACTGGGGACCCTGGCACAGGCACAAACCTGCACAGTGCGCCCTCCATTCAGAGATGTCTCAAAGCTGCCATGGGGGAGACTGGTGACTTAACATAAATTAGACCACCAGGGAATGGGGAAATCTTGCTCTAAAGGAGGGCAATATTGTGGCTGAATGAGGAAAGTCTATATCCGGTGAGTTAATGTGTAAGAGAGGGACAGTCTAGTGTTAAATGCTCATAAGGAGTTTAGGTGTACATGTGCTCTCACTGGTGTCAATAAACCCAAAACTCACATATGTTAACATCATATATACCAAGTTAACATTAATATTAACATTTTTTCAGTATCGCAAGGTCATTTATCACAGAATATATTTTACATGCCATATAAACGCACAACTGATTTCTAGTACCAATTGACATTGCTAATATACAATTTTATTTGTACTCTTCTTGTGTATTTAGGTCTGATAACAATTACCCTTACAGAAAAGTCAAACACACGTCACAAGAATAATCACGATTCATATATAAAAAATTTTTTACACTTCACACATTTTTCAATTAGGAACTTCTTGCATGTATTGGATTTTCATTGTTATTTTTCATGTGTGACTTTTTTCCCCATGATTCATATATTTTTTCATGTGGTCATATACAGTCATAAGAAAGTACTCTCCTGAAATTCTATGTTGTTATTTATCAGGGGCTAAATAACAGTTGTGTGCTCCTCACCAACTTCTAGAACCAAAAAATAACCTCTGATGACAAAAGATCTACAAGAGATTAAATTTGTAGTTTTCCAAAAAGAAAATATAATTCAGTGACATATAGAACCACCTTTAGCAACAATAATCTGAAGTAAACGTTTTCTGTATTATCAGTCTCTCATATCAATTTAGAGAAATTTTGTCCAACTCTTCTTTACAATATTACTTCAGTTCTTTGATGTTTGAGGGCATTTGCTTATGCACAGCTCACTTAAGATCCCACCACAGTATCTCAGTGGGGCTGAGGTCTGGATTTTGACTTGGCCAGTCCAACACCTTGATTTTTCCTTTTTTAGCCATTCAGATACCTATTTACTGGTGTGCTTGAGATCATCGTCCATTTACAAGACCCAATTTTGGCCCAGCTTATGCTGCTGGATGGATGACCTCACATTTGACTCAAGAATATTCTGGATATTATGGTATTAAGTGGAGTTCATTGTTGTTTCAAGGACTGTAAGTTTCCAAAAAATGATTACCCCTCCACTGCCACACTTAACAGTTGGTATTGGGTGTTTGTGGTGATACAATTTTTGGAAACAAAAGTTATGCTGCTATATTCTTTTTGGAGAGCAGGGGTTTTATCTAGCCACCCTTCCATGACAGCCATATTGTTCAGTCTTTTTCCGATTGTGCTGTTGTGAACATAAACATTTAATGTGCTTACAGAGGTCTGTAGGTTAAATGATGTAGCTCTTGGCTTTTTGTTTATATCTCTGAGCATTGATATTTATTTCTGCTTTGTGACAATGTCCATTGTTAAAATAAAATTTCATTGAATTGAGCATTAAACGATCTGATCTTGGACAGGATATTCTTGGACACCCACTCCTTTGAAGCTTAGCAACTGTGTTGAAGGCTCTCCATTTATAAACATTCGTTCTCACTGTAGAATAGTACATTTCAAATTGTTCGACGATGGAATTATAACCCTTCCCAGATTAAGGAGAAGGCTGATGTTCTTTCTTCTTTGCATGATGTAAACATACCTGAGTGCTCCAGAACACCAAAATCACAAAAATATTGCTTTTAGAGCAGTAGTCACACTTTTTGATGATTGACTAATCTTGTGCATTTCATTAGTAACATCTGGCTCCTAATTACTCTCTTAATAATTGTGGAAGTCGGAAGGGTGTATTTATTTTTCCCCACCTGTTTTCTGAACGTTGGTTTAATTTGGGGGGAGGGAATTACTACATATTCAAATCTGTTGTGTGTGTGGGGTTTTTTGTCACCTGATGTTGTTATTATTATTATTTTTAAATAATTGTTATTTAGGCTCTGATAAATAAAAACATGGAATTTTAAGGATGGTGTACATTAATTTTCACATGACTGTATTTCTCATATGATGACATAAATGGTAAATGTGCACTTATATAGCGCTTTTATCCAAAGCGCTTTACACTGTGTCTCATTCACCCATTCACACACACATTCACACACCAATGGTAGCAGAGCTGCCATGCAAGGCGCTAGCTTGCCATCGGGAGCAATTTGGGGTTCAGTGTCTTGCCCAAGGACACACTCTACCAACTGCGCCACAGCCGCCCCCTGCCGACATGTGTTTAACCAGTGATCACATATAGCTCACACAATCATACCTGAAAACATGAAATGTCCGCGATTTTCCCCCAAAATGTATATTGAGTCAACGTTGGAGCTCAATGCTTGATATTCAACTAGCTCACACAGCTGGCTTCACTTTACCTGTGGGGTATCTCTCTGAGAACTGAATAAAGCATATATACAGTCCATCCAATGCTGTCCTCTAAATCTAGGATTAACAGCTCACTGTTTGTTATTTTGCTGTTTGTTAATGGCAGGACCTTGGCTGTGTTTGCAGTGGCTGTGTCTGAGTGTAGTGGCTCGCTGAAGAGGATACTTCAAGTGTGATTAACTGTGAAGGAACACAGGGAGCACCAGTGGCTGCTAATTAACCCCACATTGTGCTTCCCTAACAAAGGCACAAAAGAACAAAGTCGAATTTAAATGTGAGAGATTATCACGATAACAAAAGTAGTGAATCGTGCTCTTGATTTGGAATTTTCACACTGATCGTGACAACATGGGATTAGATCAAAGACTGATCAAGTTACATTAGCGGGACAATGGGGCCTTGTTATTCGACAACAAGAGGCATCCATCTGCATGTCACAGAGCCCCATTACAGACAGCTTCCTCTGGATTTAAATACAGTACTGTGAATTTCAAGTCTACAAAAGATGTGTCCTGATTGCTGATGGATGTTCCGCAGGTAGTGCTGTGTAGTATCTAAAAATCGTTCACTACATCCTCTTTTGTGGTGCCTGACATGATCTCCACCAACTGCAGCAACTGGTTTCTTAAAAACTCTAAACAGCCATTATGGCTACCTTCATAGTCTGCATATATCACTGCGTCTCTAGTGGTTCTCTAATGCAGATCTGGCCCCATTCCTTCAATATGGCATGAGAAGGAAGAGGAGACAGGACGATTGTGGCTGTCAGGGTTCACGCTTTTCTTTTTTCTACACAGTAGAGATATGGCCCGGGTAAAAGGTTGCCTCCACTGACACTGCTAATCATCAGCAGCTCATCTGACTGCTGGGTCTGGCCTTTAGCACTTCTTGACTCTTTCTCTCACCTCTACTGGCCCACCTGCCTTTGAAGTACAACCGAAAGTGTTATTTTACGACATGAGATAAAGATCTCAGAAACTAAAACAGGGCAATAGATTAACTTGTTGTGGCAGCTCTGCAGTGGGAATGAGTCGGGTATGAGAAATGCAGCAGAAGGTGTTAGTGTGTTAACATATGTAACACCTTAATGCAAAGATCCCTTAGCACTCAAATACCCTGCTGCAATGTCCTGAAATAAGATACCTTCAGTATAATTACCTAACATTACCAAAATATGCAAACTACTGTTTGACTGTTTACTTTAAGCAATGAATTTACTTTAAGCCATCCACATGACAAGCCAAGACAAAGCGGAAGGCTGTTAATCACACAGACAACCGCTGCCTGCTCAGGGAATGTGCAGCACGCACACACACACACACACACACGTACACACACACACGTACACACACACACACGACAGCCATCCTGATTAATATAAAATATGAGTACATCAGCAAATTATCTGCTTTTAAATGAAATGAATGCATCACACAGACATGGTTATCTGTGGTATGCTAAATAGCAAACAGCACAGCAATCCCAATGGTTAATTCTGATTAAGCATCTGAAGTAATCTACAAGTCAGCACTCATTCAGCAATTCACACAGGTACATCCACTTTCATATTGTAATAATCTGGATGACTGCCAACTCATATTGTCCTCCAAGATAAATAATGCAGATTGCAAAACTCAAGCTAATAGTAAAATCTAAGACTATAGGCTAGTGGCCAAATACAGCTGAGCTTTATGAAATATGATGTAGAAAATGAATTAGGGAAGGAATGCTTGGGTTTTGTCTGTGATTTGGTGCCTGGCATGTTTTGAGTGTGTCGCTGCTGCCAAAGCTGGAGTCTGAAGTGTGATAAATGGGAAGTGTTACAGCTCACGCTGGGCTGTGTCTGAACCTGTGAAACACCAATGAGCCTACGTGGTTCATCTGTGTCTCTGCAGGCCAAAACAGGTGTGGATCACTAGATGGTCTTGTATATGTTATGACACATGCTAATTTATGAGTTTTATTACTGAAAACAGAAACAAAATACTGCAATATATACCTGCACACCGAAAAAAATAAAAAGTGTAGAGCTTGCTGTGCATTTACACATGAATAAGCATTTACATATACATAAAATATGTAATTAACAGTATTAGATAAAAAGGTTTTGCTTTTAAGGATCTACAGTAGTGCTTGAAAGTTTGTGAACACTTTAGAATTTTCTATATTTATGCATAAATATGACCTAAGACGTAATAAGATTTTTACAGTCATAAAAGTATATTGAGAGAACCCAATTAAGCAAATTAGACAAAAATATTATACTTGACAATTTATTTATTGCAGAAAATAATCACATATTACATTTGTGTGGCAAAAGTATATGAACCTTTGCTTTCAGTTCCTGGTGTGACGCCATTGTGCAGCAACAACTGCAACTAAACATTTCTGGTAAGTCCTGCACATCGACTTGGAGGAACTTTATCCCATTCCTCAGTACAGAACAGCTTCAACTCTGGGATGGAAGGTCAGGACATTGATTTGGGGGCGCACGGTGGCTTAGTGGTTAGCACGTTCGCCTCACACCTCCAGGGTCTGAGGTTCGATTCCCGCCGGGGCCATGTGTGTGCGGAGTTTGCATGTTCTCCCCGTGTTGCGGGGGTTTCCTCCGGGTACTCCGGTTTCCTCCCCCAGTCCAAAGACATGCATGGTAGGTGATTGGCAGCTTGGTACATTGTCCGTAGTGTATGAATGGGTGTGTGAGTGTGTATGTGATTGTGCCCTGCGATGGACTGGCACCCTGTCCAGGGTGTACCCCACCTTGTGCCCGATGCTTCCTGGGATAGGCTCCAGGTTCCCCGCGACCCTGAAGCAGGAATAAGCGGTTGAAGATGGATGGACATTGATTTGGACATTCCAAAACATTAACTTTATTCTTTTTTAACCATTCTTTGGTAGAATTATTTGTGTGTTTAAGAGCGTGGTCTTGTTGCATGACCCATTTTCTCATGAGATTCAATTCCTGGACAGATATCCTGAAATTTTCCTTGAGAATTCATTGGTATAATTCAGAATTCATTGTTCTATTCAATGATTGCAAGTCGTCCTGGGCCAGATGAAGCAAAACAGGTCTAAATCATGATACTACCACTAGCATGTGTCATTGATGGGATACGGTTCATATGCTGAAATGCAGAGTTTTCCTTTCTCCAAACATATCAATTCTCATTTAAAACAAAAATGACATTTTGGTCACATCCATCCACAATACATTTTCCATATGCATAGCCTTCTGGCTTGTCCACGTGATTGTTAGGAAACTGCAGATGGGCAGCAATGTTCTTTTTGGAGAGCTGTGGCTTTTTCCTTGCAATCCTGCTATGCACACTATTGATGTTCAGTGTTCTGCTGATGGTGTACTCATGAACTTTAACATTAGCTAATGAGAGAAAGGCCTTTAGTTGCTTTGATGTTACCCTGGCTGCTTTATGACCTCGCAGACTATTACACATCTTGCTCTTGGAGTGATCTTTGTTGGTTGACCACACCTGGGGGGGTGGGGGTGACAATGGTCTTGAATCTCCTCCATTTAAACACAATATGTCTGACTGTGGATTGGTGGAGTCCAAACTCTTTAGAGATGGTTTTGTAACCTTTTACAGCTGGATGAGCATCAGCAACTCTTTTTCCGATGTTCTCAAAAATCTCCTTTGTTCATGCCATGATACACCTCCCCAAACATGTGTTGTGAAGATCAGACTTTGATAGACCCCTGTTCTTTAAATAAAACAGGATGTTCATTCACATTTTATTGCCAGCCCTTTGATTGAAAACACCTTCAAATTAACTGCTAATCTTAAAATTTCACATACTTTTGCGACTCACAGAAATGCAATATTTGATCATTTTCCTCAATAAGTAAGTGATCGAGTTTAATATTTTTGTATCATTTGTTTAATTGGGATCTCTTGGTCTACATTTAGGACCTGTGTGAAAATCTGATGATGTTTTGGGTCATGTTTATTCAGATATACAGAAAATTTTAAAGGGTTCACAAACTTTCAAGCACCACTGTACACTGATAAATTAGGTGTGAAGAGGTGAACTCAAACAAATGTGCTTTTGAGACTGCTGTTCAGCTGACCTGGTGAACCAGTGAGACGGGACAACACTTCTAGCGTAAGTTCAGGTGAAAGCAAAGACCTTTAAAACTAAGATCCTGTCTAATGGTTCCTATTATCACCTTCCTGTGATAATACACATCCTTATCTTGAATAACAATTAGTCCCACTTTCCCTGTCCATGCTATGCTAAATCGTTCCCATTAGCTCTAACAGGGAGCATAAGAATTGGGCATTAGCTAAGAGACCAGGTGCCCTCAAACAAGAAAAGACCTTTAAGTGTCATTTGTAAGCTATACCCACCAAACGAATAAAATGACAATGAATAAGAAATTATGGATCGAGTAAAAATAAACGTTATTTGTTTGGAATGTTAAGGGGATGTATACATATATATATAGAGAGATATATAGATATAATTAATTACAAATTTTGACTCATTTGTAATCTGAGTAGTCATACTTTAATGTTGCATATTCTTTCTTTTTTCTTTCTTTTTTTTTCAAGATATGAAATATGTGAATATGGACATATTTTCCATAATATACTCACTTTTGAGCCACGTTTTATGATCTGATGAAACAAGTTTCAATGCAGTGCCTTTACGGCTCCAGTTTGTCCCACATTCAGCAGATAACCATGTCTCAGTGGAATATGGCACACGCCTCCCACTGACATAATTTGTTTCACAGTCACTGCCCAACAGTGTGAATCAGATGTTGACATCCTAATTTCATGCACATGTGGGTGTTTGGCTCAGTCCAGCCCTCTGTTGCTTTGAATGTCCACTATTTCCCACTCCACCTGCATCTGTCAACCACAGCAATCTACAGTCTGCAACCTCCAGTACTGAAGGTAACATATCCATAAACTGTGTATGTGTAGCTATGATTATTTGCTCATCATGAGCTTCAAAATAAATATGCAGGTCACAACAGAGATTGATAGAATTGCCAAGCATGTAAACATTTCACTACTGCCAAAGTGTACTTACAATAATCAAAGAAACAAATACAAATATCTTCTTTTTATTCATGTTTAATTATGAAAAGGGCACAAAGCCACAGGACTATAAATCACAAAGCGATTCTCAGCTAAACTGCAAAATGCAGTATTCATGCTGTCTACTTCTGTTTCAAAGAACTTTCACTGTAAGGAGATTTAAAATATTTATTTAATGTAGAGTTTTTTTTTTTGTTTTTTTTTTTTTGGCAATAGCAGCCGCATTATAGGAAAAAATAGCCAACAGCAAAGAATAAACACATCAAAACTTGTCTACCTCAAGTAAGCAATTTGGCACATCTGCAGAGTAAACTTAATGCAACTTTTGCTTACTATAGATTAATTTTTATCACTTTTACAAACACTGCGCTGACAGCTCATAATATGAGAGAAATATGAAGGGTCTGTGCTGCGTCTTTTTCTGATCTCATTCTGTCAAACCTTTCAAATTCAGTACCGGCACAACTCCAAGAAGGAGAATGCTCCGACAACAGCAGCAGTGCTGCATATAAAATAATTTTGTGTGTATATAAATAATGCATAATAAACAGTACATTATATACAAAATAATACATTCTATATTAAATAATATATTTTGTTTGTATGTGTATTAATAGTATATGTGAAAAATAAAATTAAAAAAAAAATTACAATTAAAAAAAGAAATTCTAAATAAAGTGGACATGGTATGATACAAAAATGGTAAATCAGTAATTGTTGACTCATTCAACTGAGCTTTTGACCTAATACTTTGGACCATTTTATGTGTATGATATCATGCATGATTTGAGGTAATGGATTTTGTTTAACTACTCTTTCTCTGGAGTCCTTACTGGTGCTGAAAAACCAACAAAGACAGTGAAATTTAATATGAACAAAGTACCAAAGTTCTGCAAGCTCAATAATAAACATGTTATAAATAATCAGACACTGTCCATATTAGCAGCCTTCACTGGAGGTAGAGTTTTATTTATTTATTTATTTATTTATTTACTAGCCATGGATGGCATGCATTAAGCAAATTATAAATTATGCATGCTAATTACCATAGGCTTCCACTTTAATGAATTCTTTTAATTAAACTACCACATTGTGGTTTAGCATGGCATGATCTATGTTTTATCCCCATGCCCAAGATGACCTTCTTCTTTGTAGTATTGGAGGGGAGGGAGGGACACAACAACAGTTTTGTCTTTGATTAGACAACACACATCATGTTTGTTCTAATGAATAAAGCAAACTAGGACAGCATGCCCTGCTCAGAGCTCTGGAAGATACAAAGATTTTCAAGCCTTAAGCTAGTTGTCTATGTATCAAGGTTGGTGGCTATATCTGATTTAAACAGTGGCATTTAAACAGTGAATTATGTTGAGAGGATTTGATTATGTTTCCTGGTGACGATGATTATAACTGTAATTTACAAAATAACTGATAATTCTAGAAACATTCAGCGTTGTCAATAACCAGGTTTAGACTGAAGAAATGCTTACATTATTTGTTTGACATGTTAGCAAATACAAATGTCGTCTTTATTTATTTGTATGTTTATGATCTGTTCGTGTTTGTTTAACTTACTTACTTATTTTTCTCTCTTTAAATATAACATATGTACACCCCAGTCTCTCCTATAGCACAGAGTAAACAAGGATATGCCACACACGCAAATAAGAATAAGAATAAAACCCAGCAACTTGCAGTGTTGTGCAAACACAGTCTAAAGGGGGAGGGGTTGGATTTAAATTCCAAAGGGCTCTCCGAGCTCGTTTCCTAGTCCCCCAGTCAGCTATGTGTTTGTGAGAAATCAGCCTTTTTGTCTCTTTGGAAAAAAGGCTAAATCTACATCGGTGGCCCAGTCTAAGTTTGCAATTCTTTGCACTTTCTATTCAACTGAATGGGAGTGAATGAAGTGGCCAGAGACCCTTTTATTTGATCAGCTCAGTTGCATAAAGTGACGGAATTCTAATGTATTTGCTTAATATCCCGGAGAAGGCTGTTGCTCTGTGGGCGGAGATGCAAACAATACACCTGTTTCTTACTGTTTAGCCATTAGTCTAAATCTAAGAATAAATAGAATGAAATAAAAAAATGTGTTAGTTTATTTTTTTTTAACGAGTGTGAAGTTAAAGAAAAGGGGGAAACGAATTAGAAACTGGAAAATAAAAATAGGTTAGATTTTTTTTTAATAATCGATAACAAACGAAATTAATTTATCTAGGCGAAACAGAATAAGCAATTCAAACAATAATAAAAAATTAATTATTTTTGCGTTTCACCTGACCGGTGAAATACACTGCTAAAAAAATATTCTAAACAAAACAAAATTATGAAACAAAAATGAAATTATTTTTCGTGCTCTTGTGCAATGTACGCTCCTCCATAGTGGTTTTAATACCACCACTACAATTACAAACGATATTAAATAGTATATATATATATATATATAGATATAGATATAGATATAGATAGAGAGAGAGAGAGAGAGAGATGTACATATGCAGAATGCACTATGTAAACGAGTGTGAAAGTGAGCGGCATGAATGAGAGGCTGTTTGCGCTGTGGTCTCCTACAGGAGCTCTGTGCATCCTAATCAAGCCCGCGCTTCATTCAGCACGCTTAGCTCAGTGCGCCTTTTCCAAAAAGCTACAGAATAAAGCCAATGTGTGCCGAGATTCAGACCATGTGAGGTCTGAATAGAAGTAAAATAAGAGCGAGGAAAAAAGAGCGCGTTATCAAAACATCATTATTGTGTAAATAAATCTGACGTACTTATGTTTTTTTTTTAAAACGCAATACTTCTATTACTACTACTACTACTACTTCTACTACTACTACTACTAATAATTACTATTCTAAATTGTAGAAATAGTGCGCAGTTATTTATGAGCAAGCAAAAATATCAAACAAATTCCAAAACTGATTAAAAAAACGAAACAAGAAAATGTTTAAGGTTTGTATCATTTTAATGAAAAAATATTCTGATGACCAAGTTTATAATTTAATGCAGACGTTTTTGCACACTTTTTTTTAAAAGCTCGCATGCTTGCAGCAAAACAACACAAAGTTTCGAAAATGCATGCTTTACATCTGAACATAAAAAAAAAGTTTACAAATTTACGGCATTTAATACACATGGTCACCACGGCTTTAAATTAAATGCTCCACAAAACATCTCCTGTAAAATAGAGATTATCTAAAACATCGAACTAAAAAGTGCATCATTTAACACAAAAATTTATATCACTTATTTGCAATTATTCACATATATACGCCTTTACCTCACCTTTTAAATGTAGTTTTCAAGTTTTCGATATGTGCAGACCCATATGTAAAATCTAACGATGATATAGTTTTGTATGAAAAATAAAAAGTTTTGTTGGTAATTTTGTTGTTTAGTGGTACAGTTTTACCGAAGAGCATTTCAGGTCAATCTTCGTCTGCACTAATGTAACAGACACAATAAGATTTTAAAAGTTTGTTGCAAAGTTTGCCAAAGGTGCTCACACCAGATGGAAATGTATAAACCAAAATCAGTTAAACTGTCTGTCCTGACTACTCACCTTATTAACACTAAAATTAAGAAATTAGAAAGAGCATTATTATTAGATTTTTAGCCAACGTTCTTCCAATTCGAAAAGATTCTGGTAATGTCAGAGTTAAAACCCTTTTTTTTTTCTTGAGGACTATAAAATATGCCTCTATCTGTACTCCGTTGGTGTAGTCAGACGAAAACTATTTAAAGCAACACACAAAATCGGAAAACACGTACACATAAATTAACATCACTGCAACACAGATATAGCTCTTGCCTTGATTGTATAACGGTAGGCTAACATTGTGGTAAATGTTTTCAAGGGCTAAATTAAAAATTAAACTTTGGAGAAGGTACTTGGCTACGTCCTCCACCGCAAATTCCCGTACTAAATGCGATATGGCAAAAGCAGTACGCCTGTTATAGTAAGCTACAGGATTATCTGGTGCGTAAAAGCGATAAATATAAAACCCAGAAAACCCCACCATGCCAACCACAACTTTGCGTTTTTGTAAAGTTGTGCTTTGATGTGATTTAAAACCTTCTGTGTTCATATAGACTGGGGACAGTAGATTTAGATTGGAGTTGTGAAAACGGCATCAAATCCAAGAATCAGTTATATAAATGTAATAAACTTATATAAGGAACCTCATGTTGCGCCCTATTCTGTATTTAGTACAGTAGTGTGAGGTTTCGGACGTAGCCGTGAAGCTGTCTACAGGCCTCCAGTTCCGTGTCCTGGAAAATTCCCGTCAACTTTGGCCCGCGTCAGTGCACGGCGACTGACTGCAGAGTAGCCGGGCCGCTCAGCGTGTCGCTCGGGTTGGCCGGACTGCTTTGGCCAGTTGCCGTGTGAGGGGATGTGGGGCTAAGAGACTGTGGAGAGTTCGAGAGAAACGCGGGCAGGTGCGGGGGCATCGGTTTGATGGGCACCGGCACGGCGGGCAAACTCTGCGCTCCATGGCACAGCGACTTGATAGGCACGCCGTATGCGCCGTAATCGCTTGCCACGGTAATGGGCGCAGCGCTCTCAAGAGCACCCGCGCCATACATGTGCGGCCAGGCTGTGGCGAGCTGACCGGGTAACGGGTAACCGGCAGACATGGAGGGCATAGTGGAAAAGGCCAGGCCGCCCGGCACCTTATAATCGCGCGCGATGATGTTCTCAATGGCGAACGGGTGTTTGAAGGTGGACGGCGGAGGTGTGGTCAGGTTGTAGGCGGGCACATGTGGCAGGTGCGCTCCAGTGGCGGCCAGCGCGCTCAGACGCAGCTTGGCATGCTGCTGCTGCAGGTAATGTGCAGCTTCCGACGGCTTGCTCGGTGCTAACGGGTCCGACATGAGCACCTTGAAGCGCTTGCGGCGCCGAAGAAAGCTGCCGTTCTCAAACATGTCACCGCAGTTCGGGTGCAGCGCCCAGAAGCTGCCCTTGCCCGGCTGATCCGGCCGCCGCGGGATCTTGATGAAACAGTCGTTGAAGGACAGGTTGTGCCTCAGTGAGTTCTGCCATCGCTGTGTATTCTCGCGGTAGTACGGGAAGCGGTCCATGATGAATTTGTAGATCTCGCTAAGGGGCAGCATCTTCTCGGGGCAGCTCTGGATCGCCATGGCCGTGAGAGAGATGTACGAATAGGGAGGTTTTTGGTCGCTGTAAGTGTTTCTGCCCGGGCGAGGCATCCTCTTGTTTGTTTAGTTTTTTTTCAGAGAACGAACTATTTCGGTCTGAGTGTCGATATTAACAAATCTCTAAGCGATGGAAGCGCATAAAACAACAGAAAATGAGCAGTTTACCGGTTGTCTCTTGTCCAAGTTTCAGAGCGCTGAAAGTTGGGAGTCCGATGCTGCAGCATTCGCTGTTGATGTGAAGCTGCACTGCTGTCGCTCGTATAAAAAACAAGTCTGCCCCTTTAGACGAGTTGGAGATAAGCTTTAGCCTATAAGCAAATGGCGAGCAGCTTCCTCTTGCCGAGTCAGACGAATAGACGAGATACCCTCTCTCTTCTTTCTTGATAAGGTGAACTAAGTGCCTGCCTCCATGGCCTTCCTCGAACCATCTGATAGTTTTATGTGGTGACATGAGCAGAAAAGACCCCCGGAGCGGTGCTTCATTAATGTGCCACTTCTTTGCTATCACATGACAATCGCCTTGGGAGGAGGAGGAGGAGGAGGGGGTGGGTGGGAGAGAGGCATAATCTGGTTTCATTTACACCTATTTACACGGACACCTTGGGCCAATAGGAATCATTTCCATTTGAAGACAGAGCAAAGGGGGTGAAAAGGCTCGGCAAACCGGAATTGAACCGCGATGGCACCCAGTAACAGTGTGTGAAGGTATGCGCTAACCTTTCTGTGGGCTTCGCAGGGTGCTTGGTCTGCAATTCACGCGTACAAATGGAGCTACTAAGCAATGGGATGTTTGACATGGAAATTGGCTGGCACTAGCTCTCAGTTTGCATTGTATTGTTACGGCTACTTTTTTTCGGTTTTCTGTCACTACAGAGCTCGCATGACTTTTGCTTTACGCTTTGTTAAAGGCTCTTCGGAGCAAAATGCCAATTGCACCGACAAAAAAAATTTGACACTATCTGTGCCGCGAGGAGATTCTGTGTATTTGCATTTGAATCAGTAGTTTGTCTAATTATCTAATGTACCGCATGAGCCGCATACCCCTAATCTTATAACTATATTTTCAACAGCATGCTCATATCTGAAAACGTTTATTTCAAACAAGTGGTAAGGTCTCATTATTTGCAGCTGGTAAAAAAAAAAGCCATGGAGTTAAATTCAATGGATTAATGTAACAGAAATTGCAAATGTGTGCTATTTAAAATCACCCAATCTCTCCATCGATATTAAAATATTACAGAGGCTCATTATTTCTGTTTTAAATGCGCATGCACATCCCACAATATTAAGCGCAACAGACGAGCACTCGAGAAACCTCTTCACATGACAATGGAAAGCCAGTATAAATGTAAAGAGAGAAAGTATACGAACGGCAGAATACACAGAAGACTAACACACATTAATCAGCAACAATAAACAAATCATACATGCTATTATCTTTGTAAATGGAGGGGGGGTGAATTGGGTGAATGCCTAATATATTTTCCTGTAACACTAAAAATTTATTCTAAAATGTTATGCACATAATTTCTAAAATTAAAAAAAAATACTCTAACAAAGTTTGAGATTGGAACAGAACTTGGTTGGTTGCCTACGGTTTAAAATGCGGGATTATTTTGCGCAAAAGCAAATGCACAAACAGCTATACAAAACAAACACAAAACCCTCATTGAAACGAAACTTCATGATGCCAGGCAGCCTTTATATTCGTGTAAAACAAATTGAAAAGTACTTCAGAAATGCAAATAAAGCCTTTAGGGTGGCGTTGCGAAAACTGTATAAAATATCCATAAGTCAATTATGTGAATGCGAAAACCAAATGGAAGCCTATTTTGAGCAATCGCCATTCAAGCTTTATTTTTCAGAGCTCACCAAGGGCCACCTTTCCGCTTGGTGGATTTGCAATACGGGGGACCACACACGCGCTCGCGGATTTGCTCATAATTTATGCAAATGTTCTTCCATAAATCCACAATGCGACCCTTCAGCTCTCTGACAGATCACGAAGAGAATCGGTCACCCAAGTGATTGCAAGATAAAATACAAGGTTTCTTCTGATGCATTTTTTTTAGTAGTAGCAGTTTGCAAATGGTGATTGGGGAGTCTAAACAATGAAAGTCTTGAGGGAAAAAATGAGCAGGCAGTTAATATTTACAAAACAGGGTGAAAGTAAAGGAAAGCCCTATAGTTTCCTGGGTTGCCACACAATCTCCGTGTCAACAACACTTTCCACTTTCCGGGATAGGAAGTCAGCTCCACGCTGCGACTTTAGCACGGTGCTCTTTACATGTCACAATTTCTTTCTCTCTTCTTCATGAAGTAACTCTTTTAACGTGTCATTCCCCTGTTTGTGTATTGACAGAAAAGGGCCAAAGGATTCCGATTTTCCAGGCTTTTCTTTCCGCAAGAAGTCTTCCAAACAGTCCTGGCGACGTCGATCAAACCGAGCCTATTGTGAGATAGCAAGTATTCTTTAATAAACCTGCCACTTCACACCAGTCTCACCATTATATCTTCTCAACACACACTCACTAATATATATATATATATATATATATATATATATATATATATATATATATATATATATATATATATATATATATATATATATGTGTGTGTGTGTGTGTGTGTGTGTGTGTGTGTGTGTGTGTGTGTGTAATGTATTATCGACAAGCGGTTAAATCCGGTTACAATTCATTATTACAGCCATGGCACAGTACAGTATCAGTGTAACATTAGGGTGTGAGGAGAGACCACCCAACTCACAACTCATACACTTTTGCCCTTAACTTAAAAGTTAACCAAATTAGACTCATTTGAGCAATTTTTTGTTAAGCTTTTTATGCACTTCCTTTTTATTTTTCTCTCTATAAGGTTTGATATACTTTGCCTACACCCTGAAAACGCCACCCTCCTGCTCATCCGCCTCCTCCTCTCCCAGAACTTGGGAATCGGAGTAACAGCAGTAGATCAACTGTACAGTGTATGCGTGAGTTGGTCATTTGTACGCGCTGAACAAAAGCTGCGCTAAGCCAAATTGCGCTGCACTTGTGAACCGGGACTCCGGCCTTAAGTTACAGCGTGTGTGTGTGTGTGTGTGTGTGTGTGTGTGTGTGTGTGTGTGTGTGTGTGTGTGTGTGTAGGTGTTGCGGGTAGGCCATAACAATTTTGTGTGCGTTCAAAAAAAAGAGGAGAAAAAAACAAAGGCGCTCTCTGCAACCATCTCAAAGTCGAGTAGTGAGGCGTAACATTCCCAGGGCGACGGGACACAAAAGCTTAAGGTCACGGGGATGAAAAGGGGAATCAAACAGCCACTTTCACACGTCTGCCCTCCATGGCCACTAAGCCAGCACAATGCCAAACAAATGCTGCTCAAAGAGGAGTGAGCACATTCGTTCTGTATTGTGGCGAATGATAGCAAAACAATCTCGTCAGATGGCATACCAGCAGTAGGAAGTGCTGTACCACCCATATGCCCGAGGACAGATAACTCGACTGTTACAGATCAGGGACCCATCAAGGAGAGCTCAACGCAGAGGAACACAATACCTCATTAAACAGCATTAAAACAGCTCCAAAACTTTCCAAGGCTGCTACTACTACTACTACTACTACTACTACTACTACTAATAATAATAATAATTAAAAAATAATAATAATGATATAAATGAGAATGATGATGATAATAATATTAATAATAATATACATGCAATATAATATACATTATTAATATTATTATTATTATTATTATTATTATTATTATTATTAGTAGTAGTAGTAGTAGTAGTAGTAGTAGTAGTAGTAGTCTATTATATATGTATTGCATACAATTGTGGGCTGTTATTATTTCTCTTCATTCACCTTTTATGTACAACATTGAGAATTTGGACGAAAAATGAAAAGCGCGATATTAAAGTACACCGTATTACTCTGCTTCTGATCTATTTATTTTTGCTTGTTCATTGATAAATACTACTGTTTGTGTAAACTGCTGAAAAATGTACTTCTAAACCCAGTTGACGTGGATTTGCCTCTAAAGTGTTAGTTGCTCTTAGCTTTAATTCTTAAAGGGTCGTGGCGATTTCTCCTCCCCCTGCTATGGATCATAGAGCAATTACACGCATAATTTGTAAGGAAATGTATGAATATTCAGAAGAATAGCAATTAATTATCAGATAGGGGGATGTCTTATTTTGCAGATTATTCTTCTCCTGCCCAGTCCTACCCAAGCTAAATGTAAAGGAAATTGATATATGATTGAACAACAAATAGATATCGCGTCTAGAAGCCAGTCGTTTTGGCCGTTTTGCTGTAGGTGTGATGTAGTTCATTTCCCATAAAGGTTAGTAGGATAAACACGAGGGCTGGCCCATATAGCGACTCCCATATTAGTATGCATGTAAAATTAATTAGCTGCTTCTCGGCGACATCAAACGAAGTACCTGGGAGATCAGCGCCTCCAGGGCATGGCCAACATATGCTGGGATTATACTTAATGGACTAATTACACGAATTAGACATTCATTATACAGCACATCAGGTGTAAAGTGTGTCTCAGCTGAGCACGGGGTGGGACGGTGGGGCATCAAGGGGGGGTTTACAAAAAGCCAGGTCAAGACTCATTTGTCTTAACCACTTTTTTGTCCAGAAACTGCAGCAAAGGAACCGAACATGGGGGAAAAATCAACCCGAGTCGTCTGTGTACTAATATATTTTACATTTTAAATTGTCTATTTTGACAAAATGCTAAAAATCAGTAGTAACCCCCCTCTTCGCAGGTAAATTAATTTCTAGTGTAGCTTGACTACAAGCGAAATAGCTTAACGTTAAAAGTCAACAATGGATAAACAAGATTTCAAAAAGAAAAAAAGAAGAAGCTGTGGTACTGTCGGTTTATGGGTTTTGTTCTGTAAGCAGCAGTTCCTTAGTTTGGCCATCAGGTGGGGGCAGTAACTGTGTAGTGCATTAGGGGAAAAAGTTACACTGATTTTAACACCAGAGGCAGAACCATTAATACATATAATAAAATAATTCTATAAAATAATAAATAATATAATTCTAGTTTTTACATATGCACCTGGACTAATCCTGTTTACATATTATGTATTAATAAAGCACCAGGAAATATTATTTATAGCATAGAAAATCAAATAGGAGAGGCTTCAGTACCATGGAAAGTTCCGTAACCCACATAACTGTTGCGGACATTAGTTGTAGACAGTTTAAATAACACTGTCGTCCCATTCTTAATTTCAATTTTATGTCAGTGTAACAAGTGTCAAACTGAAAGAGAAGGACCACATGTGACAGGCAAACACATCTGGCACCCCTCAACAGAGTAGATACAGATTGTGGCACAGCTGGGCATCAGTGTAAGACTGAGCGACACCTGTCTATGAGCATGTGCTGTGTGTAAATCAATAACTGTGATTGCATGTGTGATGTGTTTGCTAAAAGATGCTGCTAACATGGGTTGGCAAGCCTCTCAAATCTTCCTAGTTCAGTAGGTCCATATGGAGAGAAACCGCAGGACTGATGAGCGCTTCACCTGGGTTCAGGGTTTGGGCTATCAAGTGTGACTAGGAACAAGGGGACTTCCCGGCCCTGCCCGCCTGCATAATTCATTGCAGTCATCGTGCTCTCCTTAGGTTTGGTGATGGATGACACTGATCACCTCCTGAAAAAGAGCTATCCTTGCTCAGTCTGCTGACAGATAGCACTTCACTGTAAAAAGCTCTTTTCACTGTGAACAGCTGGCACAGTAAAAGAAGCTTCAAATGTGGTGGCACGAAAGGCAGCATTATAGCATGCAGTATAGAGTGAGGATCATGGACACTGACAGCACTGATGCTTTCAAAGTTAGCACAAAGCTCATCAGATGACACTCCAGGTCTAATAGACTGAACTACATTCAAATCCTGTACAGAGAAGTGCTAGTGAATAATTATGAGCTGATTAAAATCCATGCAATGAGTCATCTTTGCCATAAAATATTCTTATTCTTTTGAAAAATGAAACAAAAATGAAAAAAATATATAAAAGAGGATATTGTGTGAAAAATGTATGAATTAGAGTGGTTTTATTGGATCTTGGCTGATTTCATAGAGAATAAAGCCATGAAAGTGGGCTTTGAAATGCATTATAATGGATGTAGTGTAAAACAGGAGGTGGTCTAATGAACAGCGCACAGAGATTCATAGTAGCTAGTTAGTATGCTTTCAACCTGTACACACACACACACACACACACACACACACACACACACAAATTACATTTGTTATCCACAACAAACACTAAATTTACTCCTCATTACACATTGGTCTGTGGTAATAGGTTGTAAGAGAGTCTTCTAATGCTGTAAGAACAATTTCATTCATTTCATAAAACCTTTGGCAAACCCTAGTCTCCTTTACACATATGCTAAGATTACAACCTCCAATTTAGCATCTTTGTACAATTTGTGCCAGGTCCATTATTCCTTAAGTCAATGTCAACGAGACATTTGCTTAAGGTTGTATTAACACATAGTACCACAGCAATAGGGCTTCTCTTTTAATGTCACACCTTTCTTTTTAGGCACTTTAATAAATAGTATGGCCTCATCTGATGATGAACCTTTTTAATTTGATCAGGAGTGGCAATGACGCAGTGGAACTTTAAGGCTTGTGTGTTTCATTGAGACCTTGATAATGAGGAGGAGGCACTTAGCCAACTGGGACCAGGCTTTTATCTCCTGTATCTGGGGACAACCTACTCTCCCAGGACACCACTCATTCCCGCTAAAGATCACACCCACATGCCACACATCAGCACGTAATTTGTAGTTTAGTACATGGATACACATCACTACAAAGGACTTTGTGGAGAGTAACAAGAAGTGGGTGCATAACTGAAATGTCCTAGACTGGGTAATTCCAGTCTAGTTGATGTACTATATAGATGGCGGCCTGGGAAAGCCTTTCACAGGGTGAAATATTGACTTTTCACATGAAATGTGTTTCTATTTACATGTATCTCAACCAGAAGTAATGCATTTTAAAGACTGGTTACCATTTTAAAGACTGGATTCCAGTCCAATTCCACAGCAGTGGGAGCATCATGTATATTTTGACAGCTGGTCAATGATTAAAATTCACAAATTCATCTGACATGGCTTATGTCTGTTATGTCTGGCATGTAGCTATCCAGGCCTGACATTTAATGTGTGAGGAAATAACACAAGGTTTTAGACATATTTATGCGGAGACTGTTGTCACTGCTGGATTGTTAAACTGGCTTCTTATTCTACATGATCTTTGCAGGAAGATAACCAGAAGGAAAGATTTTGTCTAAAAGCTGATTTTTCATAATTTTGTCTGTTTGCCAGAATTCAGTCACAGCAACATAGGATGGGTTTTCCCAGCCCACTACATACATTTTAAATGCCATATTAAATCATTTATCTGATATTTTCATAATAATCATATGTTTTAAAAGACAAAGTGTCAAAGTCAGTGCACAATTAGAGTTATGATAATGGAGTCTTTGCACACTATGACAAAGTGAAACTTGTGTAATAGTTACAGCGCTAACATTGGCTTATCAACTTATTTCCTTGTCTACTGCTGTCTATGTTTATGAGTGAGTATCACTTTAAGCTGTTAGGGCCCGTCACAGACATTCAAATACTTTAATTGGCTTTGATTTACATCACTCTGAATTAGCAGCATTTCCACAGTAGGGTGAAATTAAGGGCCTCCCAGTAAATCATGAAGCCGTTAATAAGGCCATACAAACAGTCAACTAAGCATGACAAGGCTTTCCTCTGACCCTCGTGAGTTGACCAGCTCTGCATGCCTCCTGCTGCAAGGTAATATCCATGACACTTTTGCAAGCACTAATTCATTTGTTTAATAAGGAGACAAGCGAACATGAGCCAGTAACGAGATGTGCTATGAGAAATGCAGAAAGGTCTTATTAATCCAGAACTAATCAAAAGCCAGGGTGTCACACCTGCTCATCAAAGTACATTGTGTATTGGACTGTGTTTGTTTTGGATTTGTACACTTTAATAAACCTTTGCATATGGAAACTTACTTCACGCTTGACTTAGCTGTATCAAGCTGGCATGTTAAAGAATACCAATAGTTAATGCCATATACTAAAGGCATCTTCGTCTTGTTTAATCATTCTAGTGGTCCGTCATGCCTCTTACATTCTGACCCATTGACACAATGCATACATTACTTATAAAGGCAAAGTCATATTGCTTTGCAAAGAAATCTCTTCATGAAGTGCTCTCCATCAGTTACTACAGCTGCAAAATCTAATCAAGAGCACTGAGAGAGGAAATGACCATAGTGTTGGGTCTTATTCCATGTGAGAATTTATAAAGAAAACAACACTCAACAGTATCTGCTCATAAAATATTCTTCAGTTGAGGGATAGTGCAAAATCTGATTGAAGACTGAAAGAAAGTGATTTTCTAGCTGATGCAGTGCACATATGAGTAATCACACTTTTTTATTAATTCTTTATGCATTTTACCAACCTGAACACAATTAGATGAATTAATCCGGTCAAGCACTTAGTGCATGTTTAATTAATTACATGAGCGACCCCCCCCCCACTACCCCACCCCGAGTAGTCTTAGAGAGGCCCATCCACTTGTTAAATTCTTCTTTAAGAGAACACCAGGAGCAGTCCAAAGACCAGCCATAAATCACACAGCCATATTCCAGTTGACTTTCATTTGAAATCCAAACAAACACTGACACAGAATGATGGCAAAATATACTATACATTATTTTGTAAAGATAGATTCTGAAAAAATTTCTCTTATACACTATTGCCACTATAATTTTTTTACAGTTATAAAAAAAATGTGATCATGCACAAAGACATGGATATCATAAAATGTTGAGAAAGATATGAAGTGTTTTCTTCACCCCTTTACCTCTATGGTGAGACTATTTAATGATGTGTGCCAGAGCCCCAATAACAAGAACAGATGAAAACGGCACTGAACAACCCCAATTTGAATAGGCAATCTTAAAGGTCAAGATATCTTCTATTTACGGTTTATGTGTGATACAATCACAGGTTACGGTTCAATGGATTTACTCCCCCTTTAAATATAATCATGATGTACGGTCTATTCGTCTAATTGCTACACACATAATGAAATGGTCGGCCGCGAGTATCTAAATTGCCTAGTGTAATAGTAACGAGAGGGTGCAAATCTCTTTGGCTCAATGATTGGAAATTAACGTCAGAATTCTATTTGCCATTTTATATTCCAATTTAAAACGGTATACATGAAATGCATCACAAAAATACCTACAGTGCAAAAAGAAAATATGTGCACAAGTCAGTCAGCAATGAATATTAAATACTATATTCTTTCACATAAACACTGTAGCTTTATGTGAGTCAATAAAAGTACCATATATACATTAGTGCTTATTTCACTATTTGGACTGTTCACTGGCTTTTAATATGGACTGTGAAAACAGAGCACATTTATTTATATGGAATAAACAATTCAACATCCAGCCCAATAATACCTGAGAAGGACATTACGTTCTCAGATTGTAATCTCTTATCCGAGCACAGAAGCACACCTTTTGGATCCTGTGACTAATCTGCTTCTAATAAAGTTCTAAATTTATACGTAGTAGAATTTAATACCATTTGCACTACAATATCCTCAGAGATGTCAGAGCGGCCGTGCAGCAGCGGAACATTCTCGTGGGGTTATGAGCAGAAAACCAGAGCGCGCAGATCTGACAAAATGTCAAGTGCCACTGGATAGTAGAAAATACCCGTGTCTCGGTCTGAGTTGTGGCCCACTGTGCCTTTAAGGGCCTAACTCCAATAGTTAGGGAAATGTCCAATTCCCCTGTCTGGACAAAAACCATTATGAGCCCAAATAATTGACTTTCAAAAACCTGTTACCTTAGCAACAGACAAGTCATGGGTAGTGGGAGAGAGCACAGAACTGAGCTCACCTGTGGAAAGCTGGTGGTAGATCCGTTTGTCAGAAAACCTTATTTATGAAAGGGAAAGCAAAGCAATGAAGGAACTCTACTCTAGGTAATCAGTGTTCTGACAAATATACTGGAAAACTGGAAATTTAAGTAAAACATATCATTTAGTAACTACGATGATTTTTTCAGTTACTACAGTGAAACTAAACAGGAAATGTCTGTATATAGTTACACGTGTGAGGTGGGAACGAGTCCTGGATGTTTTAGGGGTTAATCGTGTATTGGACAGCTCCAGGGTTCTCAGTTTAATCCTGAGATTTTGTTACTGTCTGTACAAAATCCTTGTTTCTCCCTCTAAAAACATGCCAATAGAAGGACCGGCTTCTCTTAACGGCTTTTTGGTGAGAATGAGTATGTGAATGTGTGTGCTCATGGTGCCCTGTGATGGACTGGCATCCCACCCGGGGTGTATTCCTGCACTTACACTTACTCAAGATGAATAAATGAATGAATGAATAAATGAGGAGATGTCTAAAACACTTGCATACCATGAATACTTTTCCAGCGGTAATCCTTACAGTTTATTAAACACAGTCAGACTGCAAAAGAGACATCACAACAGCAGCCACAATGCTCACACATCAGGGTTTAACTATGCCTTTAACTGTTTTGCAAATTGGTCCAATTAAGCCAATTAAACTGGCTATTAACCAAATGAATGCTGATTACAAAAAAAAGAGAGCCCCTTTTTGGGGGTGTAGTGGAAATTAACCAGTTACTGAAGTAATTACTATAATCTGAAGGAGTCTGGCAGTGTTAAATTGAGTCACCAGGGCTTTGCTTCATTACTGTGTCACAGGATCTGTGGAGACTGATGAGTGGCAGCTCACTAATGCATGTGTGAGCACAGATAACTGTGGATTCAGTTTAATATTATGAATCGCTGACTGACCTATTAGTAAGGTAATGATGCTGAAAAGAATCAGTATTGTAAAAAGGTGCACACGACAAGAGATGAACTACATGACTGAATGGTACACATTACACCACAGACAGAAAAATCCAAAATGTATACCCCTTAAAAGGGTAATATGAGCAAAAAATATCCCTCCCTGCAATTTCTATGTAAAAAATTATGACAATGTAATTTGTATAGTGCATGCAATATGATTGACTAATACAGAGAAGACTGCACACATTATGGCAAAATAAAAGCCCCATATTCATTTGTATGAAGTAGTGAATAATATTCTTATGGAATATTAGAGGTTATGGCAGTGTAAAATTAATAATAAATATGGGAAATGAGCAGGAAAAAAATGTCTCATAACAGCTTGGAACGCCATGCTCTCAGAAAGCTCTGTGGGACCTGTGGTCTCATTTTTTAGTGTTACTGCAGGTACACATCGAGGCCAACAAACATTTGGTTAGAGTCTAGTTATAGCCTTTTAAAGATGTTATTTTGGGTACCTCATTCTAATGAACTTTCAAGGCATGTCTAATATGTGCAAAATGCAATGTCATGGTTATATAGATATCACAGCTATTAACATTTTATGATGCTTATTTGATAAATATCATAAAAAATGAATGGAGTAGAGCATATCTCCTAAAATAAAATAATTTTCTGATAATCAGCAAGTTGTGTCTGTACTAACACTGACATGAACTTAGGATAAAAACTCTAACTTTCAGATTTCAGTAGTCATCTAATAATATTAAAAATACAATTAAATGTCAATATCTAAATGCACATCCATGGTATTGTCAGATATGATCTAGATGTAATCAGTCATCAAATAACCTGAGTGAATGACTCGAGTCGATGTAACCATCCTTTACCATCCAGCATGAAATGTCTTAGGAGTAGCCAACTATTCTGATACCAGGGGAGTATATAAGCTTTAATCAGAAAATAAACAAAACATCCACTGTAATTAGAGTCAGATGTACTGGCAAAGAAATAAGAAAGGAATAAAACAAGATTTGCTATTGTAGTAAATAATCAGCACCAGTGTGATGTGATGTGGTGCAGCAGGACATAAATTACACATTCTACTGTGTACAGAATACTGTGATATGTTGTACTTTTTAATTGTTTATTTGTAATACTATAGCAGCTATAAACAGGCATTCCCTCACATGTCTCTCTTTTCACTATATCTTGAAAAAAAATGCAGCTTGTGATGTTACAGAGAAACCTGAAGATTTTTCTGTGTTGGAAAAAGAAAAGAAAAAAAAAAAACCTGTTACAAAGCACTGACACTGGAGACACCTTCCAAAAATGTTTTCCCTCACTGAAAGCTTCACCATATCAATTACAAATTGCACAGCCCCTGTGAAAGTTGTTAATACAGGAATGATAGTAAATAACAAGTAGATAACAAGTAATCAAGTAAATAATTAGAATTACAGTCAGAAATAACGGCAGAGCTGCTGTAACAAAATTAATCAACACCATTCAGAATCAAGCATTCAACAGAGCTGTGGTACGATGATTTTTAATAAAAAAAAATGAAACACCTTCCCTGTGGTCAAAAGATGTGTAGTGGCATTAAGAAATGAAAAAAAATGGGGCGGGAGGGAAATCAGGCCTCCTCCATGTATCAATTAGCTATGCACCATTACTGTGTACTAGTATGTGCTGAGACAGGCACTAACGCTTTGGCTGACACAGATATGTTTGATAAGCCAAGCCTAATTAGACACACTCCAGTTTAATTATGGAAACCTGACTTTGTCTTTAAAGAGCAACTGGGACCAAAGACTGGGGCTTTCAGTGATTCATAATGATGGGAAAATCAGAGTGATCAGATGTGCAGCATGTCAACAAAAAAAGTCAAATACAATACGTTGTTCAAGCACTGACATATAATTTCAAACAGAAACAGGAAGCAAACAGCTAAAATTAATATGTATTATACTTTGAAAGAATCAGGCTTTATAAAGTATTTAGCTAAATTAGTATCTGAAAGATTATACACTGGGGAAAAACACATTACATATAGTTTACATATAAAATATTTGGTTTCTAATGAAAACATGATTTCATTGCTTATACTTAATTATGTTTAAACAAGTTTCTAATAACTAGTTTTAATTATTTAGAGTGAGTGTGATCAATTCATGTAGTATTATTGTGATCCATTTACCTTATAAGGATGTTGGCAGTGACAGGAAGAAATAACTATTGTATCAAATATCTCATTAAATCTTGTTCAGCAAAATTGCAGTGGGTTATGTTGCTGTCTCACACCAGTGACCAAGGTTTGATCTCGAGGTTGGGTGAGATTGCAGGTCTAGACTTTATTCAAGGCTTTAAAAATACTTGATCAAATCATGTTGGATGAACGAAAACTCACATGGAGCTGATATACACATTTGAATTAACATTCTTTTATTTTTCTTTTAACTGTAGGTCATTATCAATTTAAAAGGGTTCTAAATATAATGAGGTGAAATTAAAATCAGTAAAGCAATGCTGAAAAACGAGAAAAACATCTAATTGCTAATTTAAAGCCGAGTATGACATCACTTAACTATAATATACAACAGAATCATATATGATGCATATGAACGTTACTGTGTGTATGTATTTAAACCTCCTTAATGAATCTCTACAGGAGCTAAACCAACTCTGATAATACGGCTCAATAAATGAGGTCAGGAAAAAGCATTTCATTTTGAGAGTCAACGTGATTAATCATGTACAAAAAAAAAAGATACAGAGACCCAGTCAAGGTGGCGATAAAGAAGGCATTTTGCATCTCAGCAGTCCTGGCAACAAGACAAGCAGTTAAGTGAGCCAGCCCATGCAACAGTATGAATATTTAATTAATAATTAGTCATGTAATTCCTCCTCAGGAATTATTATCCCTAGAACTGGTTTGTGAATTTAATTATTAGCAGCCTTTTTGTTTCCATGTCCCCCTCATTACTGTCAGGATTGATATAACATAAACTTCATTAAAAATTAAAGCAAGAGTCTTAATTACAAGGCTACCCTGACTGAAGTTAGAATTAGCCAACTCAGTGATGTGCAAATGAGAGCATTATTTAAGAAACACGCTGGAAGTAGTTATGCTAATTTAGAGGGTTCACAGTAGCAGACCTTTTCACTTGCAGTTGCATATTCATTAAACACACTATGCAAATTTAATGTAGCAGTCTTAGTAATGCCTTGTTAATTTATTCAGATTTATTGAGTACAACTTGTAAAAAGTACCAATTTAATTACTCGATCTCCTTGGGAAGGTAGCGGAATATGGCTGAGGTTTATAAACTGTGTAAATCAGAATTATTGTGCTTTGATGGAGAAAAGGGGGGATAAGAGGACACTGTTTTAATAACCAGGTTTAATAGTCGTATTTGATTTACTTAAGCTGCACACTAAGGAGAGCATCACTTAAGTCCTATCACAGAGGGTGATGGTAGGGATGTATGTGTCCAAAACCGTTTTGACCACAGATATGGATGAGGAAGTGGGTTCTTATGACATTACTGAGAAAGAAACGAATAAATAATAGTCAGTGTAGTGGCATCAGTCACTTAGAAGCAACTAACAACTGCAGCGATAAAGTGCACTATGACAAATGATATGTAATTAACTGTAGTCAAAGAAAATCCATAAGTAGACAGTTGTCACAACCCAATTTCCTAAAGCAATTCACTAAAGAAAACAAGCTGCAATGTAATTACCAAACTGCACAACCATCCAGTACATAATCTAATAAAAAAAGAACATTGCCAAACAATCAAGACTCAGGTACATATTTCCTTTTCTCTACAACATGTTTTGTTCATTTCCCTTTCTGTGCAAACATCCCTGTGGGAGGCAAACAAATCCAGCAAGTTAGGATGCAGGGTTGAATCTCTATGAGCCTTTCATCAGATTTACAACTTGTTTTTTGTCTTAGGGGTTTCTTTGAGCTGATGGCTGCCACATCTAAAGAAAACATCCACCAAAACACAACTTCCATCTTCCTTCATCTTCCAGTGCATTTTGACTTTACTCTATACCGGCACTCCAAAACAGACATTAAAAAGAAACGCCTGACTGTATTTTCTCCAGATCTGAATACATCCAACTTGTCTACTCAGATCTTAGCTCCATGGCCAGTTGTTAATGACTGTATGCTGGTCTCCAGAGACAGTTGTGGAGCTAGAAAACATCCCCAAGACTGCAGGCTAGCAGAGCTCAAAGACCACACAGCCCAGAGTGGATCCACAAAGCCAGAAACAGTACTGGCCACCGGCGAAAGACATTCTCACACTCCAGGATCTAATTATGTACTGCCATCACTCATATCCTCTCTCTTTCCTCCAGGAGAAAGCGCCACACAGGGTACGCCAACACTAGAGGAGCAGGAGACGTGCAGCTACTGGAACCATCTCACATTTATCTGAAAAGACTATAGAATAAAACTCTTATCTCAGAGTATGCTAAATAATACATAATAGTCAGAAAAAAATCATGCAGATTGGAACAACGAGTGACAAATGTAGACATAAATAAATGTTAAATTAAGTATTTTTTTCATATTCGGTTTCGCACCATATTAAAATGGATTTCATAGTCCATATGACATTTTAGAACCTGCAAATCACAGTGTAAGATTATACAGCACTGTATGAAAATGTATTTTCATGTATCTGACTAATTAACTGATAACCATCCCCAGGATATGGATGTTGATTCAAAACAGTCAATAAAAGAGCATCTTGTTTGCTGTGTTAGCTATTTGCATGAAGAGTAAATAACACTAAGAAAACAAATGAAACACAAGCACCCAGAGATTTATATAATCATACAGTGCGTCACCTCTAAAGCATTTTACATATGCACGCAGATGACTAGTTGCGGTAGCATCATAAAACGTACATAAATTCCACATAAACACATAAATTCCAAATGAATTAACAAGATATATTCCTGTTGTATACAAAGAAAGCATTTGTCCTAAAAAAATATGTCCTAAAAAGAATTGAACACATGAATATGCACGTTGTCATAGTAGATTAATTATCTGTGTAAGGACCTCAGAGATTTCAGCACAGTAAATCTTACAGAACTGCCCACACACTAAATCTTTTCTGTTCAGGCGGTTTTAATATATTTGTTTTATACATTATCTAATAAAAGTAATCTCTAAACCTCGCAATGTCCTCCTATTAAGCTTTTCACACAAGTAGACAACATTGTCAAAGTGAATTGATGAGGACAAATGCACTTAATCTTAATTAAATCCATCACAGTGTGATATGAGAGAGAGAGAGAGAGAAGAGAGAGACATGATGTGTCAGTCTTAGATATGATGACAAATGGAAGATTGATAAGAGTTTATTCATGTCTCCTGTGTTAGACAGTTGACTCCTCTTTTAATGATTTTGTTGACACTGGGTGTCTTTTGCTTATATCTGTAAAAATATGCTACCAAGAATGTTATACAGTGTTGTAAGTAGGGGTGCAGCAATATTGACACTGGTATTAGGTATCATACCGATACCATGCTGATGCCAACATCTGATACCATGTGATACTATGTTATGCATCACGTTGTATCTGATGTGACAACATGGAGTGACAGTTGGATCTGGATGCATTTCACAATTAATGAAGGCAATCAAAGCAAATCAGAGTACAAACTGTGCTCTGTGAAAATATCACTAGGGGAAAACAGTTCAAAGAGTTCACTGCTAGCAGCATCAGCCAGCACTGCAACAACCACTAGCTAAGCAAGAAACAAATGCCTACAGACAACACTAGGTGGGTGAAAATATTGGCTATTGTGTTTAATGATAAGCCATTTGAAATGATCAGTCATTTAAAAACAATGGATTCGGATGCAATTAAAACTAAAATGTACGTTACTTACAGCTGTACAGAAGTGCTTTTCCAAAGTGGGGAAAAAAAGCCTGCTCTCCATGGCATCCCTATTCAAAGCAAGGTTACTAAAGCTTGCTAATATTATTAAAAGAACAAACAAACAAGTCTACTAGCCTAAGTGTATGAACACAAACGTGTACTTTTATGGCTGCTATTTAAACTGGGGAACATAAACATAGTTAATTAAAATGTTCACTGGCAGCCCTGATTGCTTATTAAGTGGAATTCGGTGTCAGTTTCATTATTGACAAGTACCAAAAAAAGTACTCATAGTTGGTCTGGAAAAAATGGTACAGATAAATACTGTATAAGCACAGCGATAGCTGTATTATACAGGAAAATAAAAAAGATTCAGGTAAAATATGAAAACATCTTTTGCACAAACTGATCAACAACATGATGTACTTGCATCTTTAAATCTTTCGTTATGAACTACATATTGCAGCATTCTCGTCAATTAAAGTCTTTTTCAATTAGAAGCCATCGCGTATCCTGAAGGAGTGAAGGCCTGAGGGCCAGACTCTCTGCCACTCTCTGGCTGGTGCACTAGCCTGATCGCCTGCCTGCCTGTAATTACCCCAGCTCCATGAATAATAGCATTCCCACAAGCCCTGCAATGCTTTGATAGAGATGAGATTAGCTTAATCAAGTCCATGGGCTGGGTGAGACCTCTGAATTTCATCATCCGGCTCATCCAATCAGCTCCACGCCTCCAGCCCATCTGCCACCACTTGCTCCATTCACTAGCTCGTTAGTTTCACATGCGCTAACTATGCTAAGACAGGATATTACTTACTGTCTTGGTCATTTATGACCATTTGTAAATTGTCCATTTCAGCTATATAAGCTGTGGCATTTACGGTATTATGTGCTGCTCATCATTCTTTGATACTCTGCTGACCAAATACGGTAAGAAAAGTATGCAATTTATGCTTTAAATTAACTGCTCTGACCACACTAGTAGGATGTAAAACACATCACAGTGATTCAAGGAGAATGTTCAAGTACAAAAAGGTGTTTCAATTTCCATATGCTGAAATTTGCCAGAAATTAGCATCAAAATGAAGGGATCAAAGAACTGAATCAAAGGAGATTGTTGCTTCTGTGTTGCACCATAACACCGTACAGAGGCTCCCTGAGGGTCCGCCTGTTAAACTAGGGGATTAGTGAGGGTCCATTAAAGATTTAAGAGGTGGGTTTAGTTTATTATCCCAAACTTACAACTGTCACTACCATAGATATTCCCATCCTCATTCAGCTGTGCAGATTGTCAATAATTTTCACAGAGAACTGAATGTTGGGTTGATAAATAATGTATGCCCGTCTTTTATGCTCAAATTGCATAATTGTTTTTGTTTGCATTTGACTAAGGGTAGTTATTCCTCAGAGACACCTCAACTAAAAGCAAATATATATATATATATATATATATATATATATATATATATATATATATATATATATATATATATATATATATATATATATATATATTTTTTTTTTTTTTTTTTTTATATTTTTTTTACAATATATGTAACAATCAAACTTTATAAGGTTGCATAATTTAGTGAACACCAAAGATTAATTAAGGCAAAAGAAAAAAAAGATTGAACAAACAAGATGAACAAAAGAAAGAAGGGAAGAAACTTGACTGAAGAAAATTGATTGAAGAACATATATGTAAAGGCATGAACATCCACACTTTTATTTTGTGACAATCAGGTAATTTTGTGACAATCATCACCTTGCTCTATAGAAAATCAACTCGGATGAATTCCAAATGTGTAACTAGAGTTGCTATGTTTAAGATCGCTTAAGCACCTATCTTCAGAAATATCAACATTAAATTACTCACACTAATGCATTTACCCCCCCTTCCCCAAGAGGTGCTCTATTTTTACCGGCAACAAATCATTTTTGTCAAATCTGACAAACACACCCTGGGCTGTGAGAGACTGAGGAGTGTAACACGGGGTGGGGACACCAGCAGCTGCTCCGTCGACTATTACAGCACCCAGAAACTTCCCAAACAAAGCCGGAGAATGTGAGCTCCCTACATTTTGTCCCTGTTTTGACTTTCACACAGTCTCTGTCCACACAAGACCCCGGGAATAGAGAGACAACACACCATAGCAGAAGACAACTTGAGAGTCATTCATCAAAACTGGACAGAAGATTAATTAAGCACCAAAGTCTGATTTACCCCCAGTCTCTGTTCAGCACAGTGTACATCCAGCCTCAGGTGAGGTGAGGGTCCTCTAAATTGGGGGTGGGGTATGTGTGTGTGTGTATGTGTGTGTGTGTGTGTGTGTGTGTGTGTGTGTGTGTGTGTGTGTGTGTGTGTGTGTACATTAGCTACAGAATAATGGTAAAGTATCAGGGAAATGCAATAATATGTACTACTTTTTTAAATTTAATGAAATGTCTAATCGATTAAATGGGCCTGAATTTTGCTTGTCATGCAGTTCATATTAAAATGGAAACACAGAAATGAGCTTCCAAGTACATCCTTTGCAAAAAAAAAAAAATTAAATGATACCAATTAGCTTAAAATACACCAGTCACTTCAGTGAGTCCAGTTCATCTTCAGAGCTAAAGTATTTAAATACAGCACACTGATATTAACGTGATGGATAAATCTTGGCCTCCTTGAGTTGCTGAATATGTTTATCTCTGTCAGCTTTACGGTTTGCGTAGGAATACCACGTCTTGCATATATATCATTTCTCTAAACAGCCATCATATCCCACATGACCGATGCATACAATCTGAACTTTGAGGAGGGGCTAATGGTCTTGCATCGTACTCCCATTTTTCCTGCCAATGAATCCTGAGCAAAACAGTCCCTACTTCCCATTTGTCCATATAAACATTATGCCTTAAAACACACATGGGTGAATATACACACCTGCATGCATGCGCATACACACAGCACACACAGATGTACGCAAATTTTAATGAGTTCATTAGCCCATTGTATTCTCTCGCTCATATCAGCAGGTCAAGCCTGTGATAAATGTTGTGTGTGGTGTGTAGCTTGGGGGTAGGATTTCAAGAGGCGGAGGGGGGGATCAAGAGAGCAAAAGAGAGGGACTAAACATGGATGGTGGAAAGAAAAATAAGGAAGAATGGATATGTGGGTGGTGGTAGGGGGTCTGGTGGTAAAGAACAAGGCGTTAAGCTCACCAGAGAATTCTTTTCTGCCCGAATGCGGCATGGAGGAGACATTAGGAATTTAATGTGCTATTATTCTCCATTGCCCCCCTAAGCTTTCAACATCTGTCCTGTGGGTCTGTGCAGTAATAGGCATGGGCTTTAGGACCTGTTTTTCTGACAAGACTCCACACTTACAAGGGCCCTTGACATGCCTGCAACTTAATCTGCGACTCCTTCCACAAAATTGACATTGTCTAGAGAGTAAAGCAATCAGCACAACTGGTATTACAAAGCATTTATATTTGAGCTGGGCATTCCAGACAGACAAATCTTGACCTTTCAAGAAACCCTGCTGCTATCTTCCATTTCCCTGTGTGCGCCTTTCCGAACTTCCTTGAAGAATTACGTTTGCCATTGGACTTTGCTTTTCTCAAGGCTGTCTGTGGGTTTAAATTCACAGCAAGCAATCTTTTACTCCTAATACCACTGTGGATTTGGGGCTGAAAAGAATGAGAGAAAAGAAAAAAAAAGAACAAAAACACTAGAGGAAGGGGATATATCCCTGCTCTTGAAGGATGGAGAGAGACATTCATCTCTGGACAACTCCAATTCCTCAGAGTGATTTAGGTATTTGGGGCTAAGCTCTCTTGGACATCTAGTATGATATGTGGTAAATTAGAGAGTGGACAAACGTGTCCACCAAACACCAACATTCACTCTTATACTCTTATACAGTACCTTATACTCTTATACAGTATTTTCACCCATTTTAGCAAAAAACATAACCTGCTAAAACTATCCATCCATCCATCCATCCATCTTCTACTGCTTACTCCTTTTCAGGGTCGTGGGGGAACCTGCAGCCTATCCCAGGGAGCATCGGGCACAAGGCGGGGTACAACCTGGACAGAGTGCCAGTCCATCGCAGGGCACAATCACACACTCACACACTCACACACATATTCATACACTACGGACACTTTAGACACGCCAATCAGCCTACCACGCATGTCTTTGGACTGGGGGAGGAAACTGGAGCACCCGGAGGAAACCCCCACAGCACGGGGAGAACATGCAAACTCCGCACACACAGGGCCCGGGCGGGAATCAAACCCCAGACCCAGGAGGTGTGAGGCGAACGTGCTAACCACTGTGCGCCCTCTGCTAAAACTAGCTAAATTAAAATCAACAAAGAATATCAACTTAAACACAATAAGGCATTTTAAGGAGTGTTTAGTCTGTTAACGTTATTGTTTAGTGTATCATATATTGCACAGTCTATTATCTGTACTTATAGCATTTATTGATTTTGCACTACCACTTTGCTTCTCACTTATCATCTTGTCCAACATTCATGTGTAAGCACCATCATTCTGAGAGACCTATATTTCACTCTAAAGATTATATCTGTCTGTGATGAGAGGAATGTCAATAAAGTTAACTTCCCATGTCCCATGGAGTGGAACAGTAACATCATGCTAGATTGGAATGATCCACATAAAAAAAACAATTGGTATGGTTTCTATAATTTATAACTCAATGCCACATATAGTACCATTGGTGTTACTGAGGTGTGCAATCATGAAATGGAGAAAGTAGGTTTTCAACCAGACTATGACACAATGAGGTCTATCAAAAACATCTGTGATTATCTGATTTCCTAGACATTGCCCGTCTTGACCAATCCACTGCTTTAATTTAGAGGGCAAAAATCAAAACAGTTGGTATCTGAAATGTAAAGCCATAATTGTTATTTTTAAACATTAACCAATATGCAGGAGATGGAGAAGATGATTGACTGTATGTGTAGGTAATGTATTACTGCACATGTATAAAGTAGCATTATTTATCCCCTGACAGATTGTTCATTATTTTGGCATACATATACTGTCAGTCTATGAATATACTTGATTTTGGTTTATAAAACCAAATAAAAGGTTGATCACAAAAAAAAACAGACTACTTGATTTAACCAGTACAAGCAAATAGGTCAAAGTTTTGACATATCTACTTTATATCTGCAGTTTATGCGAGTTGTACAGACTGACCTGCTGTTCATCATTAACAGCGCTGTTATAATGAGCTCCTGTCTGTCTCTATTGTTCAGCTTTGTAGTGTCACTGTCATTTACACCAGTGGGTTTGAATGCTTCATCATGTGCTGAGCTATGACACAAAACTGACCACAAGGGATTTGAGCGACAGCTAAGCTGAACAGTCATTCATATTTATAAGTCGGGCAATCACGGTGAAGAAGGAGGGAGGACATTAACACCATCAAACAAAGCAATTTACAACAAACAGTCTTGAAGAGATAAATATGTTGCTTTCATTCACATTTAGCCTTTGATCCAATGTGTGTTCTTCAAATGTGGAGGAATTAGATTTAGATTAGATTTGGCTGATTTTGCTCATGTGACAGGTGACTGGTATTTTTATTAACATTTGTTATTAAAGTAAATTTCTACTGAGAAATTGAGACCTTGACAAGAGTTCTTAAAACCAGCAGCATTACTAAATAATTTGTACAATTTCACTTCACACACTCTTGGAAAAAATGGGCTTGTCAGTGGTTTTTGGCATGGTTAACGTGTCTTTAAAAAAAAAAAGTGGAAACCCTCTCTTGTAGGCTTCTACATAAAACTGTTCCTAGAGGAAGATGCTAGATTGAACCATATATATATATATATGACAAGTAAAAGGTTAAAAATCAAAGCAATTGACACAAATCTAGTCTAACAATGGATAAATCTGATTGAAATGTTCCCAAATCTTCCCTCCAGGCCGTATTAAATATACAATCTGGATAAATTAAATATTAATATGATAGTGAAAGGCTTGTTATGTTCTATAAAACACTACAAAACAAAAAGTGTTTTCTCATAAATACCAATCGACAAAAACTACAATGCAAATACTAACGCCAGACCTGTTAACAGGGGGCAGCAGTAAAAGCAGGAAAAACAGAAGCAATCTCTTTGCTCTTTTGTTTTACACAAAAACAACACATACTCTCCTCTGTAAGACATGAGGATAAAAACAACACCAGCCTATCTAAACAGTTAACAGATGGCCAAAGCTTATGTCTTTAAACACTGTATCTCAGCAGCAATTAAAAGTTTTTGCTTGTTGTTTCTCTCCCCAAGTGCAGACTGCAAACAGCACAAGAGGTCAAATATCTGCAAGGTAGAAAACCGAGAGACGAGCGACTCATCTGGCACCAAACGGGATGCCTGTTCACCTGAACAGGCGCCCATAATCACCCAGCACCTATGTGAATAATTAGCGCAATAATTACCGACCCTAAAACAAAGCTGTGTGCCGCCCTTTTATAACACCAGCGAGGATAACAGGTGTTGCCTGTGCCTGGGAGGGACAGAGATTAAAGATTATTTCACCATCCTGTGTCTCCTTCTGGCTAAAGTCGTCTTCCATTTTCTTTTCTAAGGCATGCAGCAGGGCCACACGGGGCCTCGTTTTTTTCTCTCTGGCTTAGCAGTTTTGGGAGCAGGGGCATTCAACAAGAGAGAATTACTGTTGTTTAATCTAGGAGAGCTGTTATGTCCTTGAGATTCCTGAACATCCTGTGTCCACATCACCTGCAGCCATGTGAAGGTTGTTTTTCTCTCCCCAGCAATGTGGCTAATGAGTAGAAGTACTATGAGAACGTGTGTGTGTGTGTATAATGGGCAGGGAAGATGAGGTAAAGCAGAAAGAATTTTTTTTTCTTTCAGTGAGGACAAAGGCGGTGTCTACAATGAATTATGCGTTATGTTATATGGTGCTTTAGCTTATCGGTAGAAATGAATAATTATGCTCTATATAAGTTATTTTGTTTTCACCTAAATAAAATCAGATAGCCATGGGATGTTTGTTCTTGATGGAAATACTTAAAAACGTACGCCCATCATCACTCCTTGGGTACCCTAGCTTTCAGTGTTTGTTATTCTGACTTCATGTGTGTTTTTAAAATTACTTCAGCAGGTATAATGGATTACATCGAAGGAGCGATGTTATTTTCGTGAAGTAATGAGCCGTTGCTTGACTCATTGCACTAAGAGGAGATTAAGGTTTTATTTCTCAATGTAAAACCAATTTTTCTTTGAGTATTTATGTGCACATTTGCAGATTATTAATCATCTATTGCGGTGACAAATTATATACACACAGGAGTCTTAGGTCTGAGACTAATACAGGCCTTTAATCTAAATTTCCGCAAGAGATGTGGCATTATATTCCCTCTGTAGTCAGTGCTGCCCAGGGAATCCTGGATACCTCAAGTCTAGAAGGATGAGGCAGCCTCAGTGTTCTTTGTCATGATTATTTCTTTCCATTCATCACTAAGAGCACAACAAAGAGCCTCTCTACTTACAATTTAAATAAGGCTTTGTGTGACACTTTCCGTGACAAGCTGATGTATCCATTCAGCGTCGGGCAGAAGATGTGCATGTCTATGCAAAATCAAGATGAATGTAAGGAGAGAACAGACAGCGGTTGATTAAGGTTCAAGAAAGTGCACTCTATCTTTCATAGTATCCTCTTGTCTTATGATATCTTATCATTAGTTTCCCTGACAATGATTTAGCAGTCGATATACCTTGCATTGTCTTTAAATGTAACCTTCTTTCAAACACAGCTTCCATTTTTCACTTCTGAAGTGTCAAGCACAAGGGCCGCACAGCAAAATTGGACACCTCCAACCATGGCCTCCATGTCCTGACAAAGGCAGGCGAGTATGCAGAATCAGGATGGAGGACAGAGCTGTATGTATCCATAACATTTAGCTGGTCACAGAGGATAACTGAACCACCGCTGAAACATCACCACCTTTAATTTCTTTGGGGAGAATGGGATTCAGGTTCTGTTGCCAAGCTGTTTTTCCCCCCTCTCCTTTTCTTTGCCCTTTTGTAATTTTACTACTTCAGGTCATGCCCTCCTGGCTGTTAAATAAGAACCAGGGTAATGTCAGCATACAGGCTGGGGACAGGATGGGAGCATGCCCCATGCTCTCTCTCTCGAGGCCAGAAAGTCACCATTCATCTCTAGCACAACACTAATGATGCATCCTAAAACAGAGGAGACTTTATGCTAAAACCCAGTTTGCAGGTAATTCTCAGCTTCAGTTCTGAAGCTTTACACCAGCAAAGTATGAAACCATGGAGGGAAAAAAAGAGCCTCTAGTATCCCTTCAAGACATAGGCAATGCTTTGATGTCCTTAGAGCCCCGGTTCAAGCCTGTGGTTGTCTACTCTGAGCTATGCTTTGGAGTCTCGTTTGAAACTGCTGCTCATATATTGAATAATAAAATTCTATCAAAGCAAACCTTATGCTAATGCCCCTTAATAATACTTTGAAGCTATTTTCCAAATGCTGGTTGTGCTTGGCTGCTTTCGTTGTGAAAAAACACCAACACTTTTGGGATGGTAACTTGATAAGTGATGTAATCCAGGAGACTTCTATGATATTTTTGCAAATTTTGAACATGCTTACAAGAGGAGATGTATACAAGTTAGCCATGCTATGTCCTTAATCAACCAAACACTACAGATTTTCTTTTTCCTTTTTCATCTGAGAAAATCTATATGTAACATAAACAAATTATAATAATATTTTATAATAATATATCATAATAATTTACTGAGACTAAGATACAAAATAGTCCTTTAGTAAATAAGTGATTCATTATATTAAGAGATATAAAGAGTACTGAAAGAACACTGCAGTCCTAAGGACACTGCAATCAAAATCAGCTGGTTCAGAAAATGTTCGAATAATTATTTTATGGAATAGAAATTCGATAATAATTCTACTGAATATGTTTGTAATATATAAATATAGATATATACATATATTTAATATACCACAATATCTATATAAATTCCATCACAACAGCTTACTTACACATGTATACAAAGCATGACATTTTAAGACACACACATTTTATATATACATAAATACACACACACATATATATATATATATATATATATAGATATATAGTCTTTATATAAACATAAAAAATCAAAAACATCCTCTAGAGACATCCATAATTGACAAAACATTTAATAAGTGTTAACAACAACTACAAAAATAACTACAACTATCTAATAATAAAACAGAAATTATTTCATGTGAAAGAAACACTTCTGCCTCAGGTAGAACCTTCAACTACAGCAAATGTCTGTTTTTAAAAGTGCTTGAGTAAAGTTTTTGCAGGGAGACATAATATGTTTGCCTTTCAGTTCACTTAGTTTACAAAAGACCTTGAAGAAGTATTAAACTGGTGCAATCCATTATAAAATGACATACTTTTACATTGCCATAAGCAGCAGTGACAAAGAGGAGAAGGAACATGTCATTTTTATTGCCTTGGTATGACAGACTGCAAAACACACACACACACACACACACACACACACACACACACACACACACACACACACAAAGACTACTAAAGTCATCAGTCTGGATTGTATTTTATAGAAGGTTCCGAATGCATGAATGGACACGGTGCTAAAAAATGAAATAGTTCCAACAACGGTATTTACACATACTGCATCGAGGACCAACAATGCTTAGCAGCTGAAACAAACACAACATATCAAGAAACACACAGCATTATATCCTTGATAACATATTCTAATGGACACGGCAACCATTAATGGTCTCTTTTCCATAACCATGTGGTCTATCATTTCATCTAATTTGCCTAACAATAAAAGGGCCAATTAAAGCATAACTGCATTACTTTGTTAATAAAGCAGACAGATTGACTCTGGGGAGCACTTCATTGGTAGTTAATTATGCGCAATGGTAGTCCCAGATCCACTGAGCAAATGTGAAGCCATAAAAGCGTTATAGTCCTGACAATTCCCACTCATAGCCGTACACACAGTTAAATCCAACGGTTGTGCATATTGCTAAGGCCAGAGAAACACTCACTGAAGAGAAATGGAGCACTCTGCAATTTTGCAGCTACCTCAGAGAGTTGTAGCTCGTCCGTTTTTTGAGCCACAATGAACAAAGAAACAATAAAAGAACGGCATTCTTGCAATAGACACTCTGTATGAAGGGGTCATTCTCAGGGCATGGCCAGACTGGTGCTGATACACTCTCAGACAATCCACGACTTCATTTCTTCCTCTAAAAACAGGCCATAAAAAGCTAGGAACACTCATTTTAATCAAACATAAACTATATTTGTGTTTTTCTAGATGTTATAGTTGAACACTCGACACTGAACCTGTCACTATGCTGAATGGTTTGACCCTGAGTGAGTCTGGCTGCACTTGTCGTGTCGGCATCCTAATAAAGAGGCATAGAGTCATGTGTGAATAAAAGCTTCCAGCAAGAACATGACATTTTGTCAATACTATATTGGCATTCCACTTAACCTCTGGGACAGGAGGATCATTTTGTTGTTGCAGGCTAGTAAATGGTTTGTTTGTACTGTAGTGCTCTCCAGATGACATCTGTATTATGTATATAATTAATGACTTTCACTATATAAATTTACTGACTTTCAACACACGCTATTTTTCACATTCTAGTAAGAAAAAGGAGAGATGAATACAAATGAGATTAATCACTAAATGAGATTAATGAAATGTTTACACATGCTCACTCTTACACTTAATATGCACATCAATGTGTGTTAATTGTTATTAAATAAACCATTTGAATTATTTTTGTGATAAATGCAATAAAACCCATCATTCGAATAAAGAATGACATCAGTAACACAACACCTAACCGTAAATAAGCTGTAGTGCTCTTGGTGCGTATGGTATGCTTCAACATAATATATCATTTTTAGAATTAATCTATAATAGGACATATAATAGTTCACAAAACCAGGCAACATATAAATACATCAAAATATGCATAACTTTTTTCTTTTTTTTTTTTAAAAAAAAAAAAAAGGATTGCTTTAAAAAAAAAAGGGTATAATGAATAGATATATTATTGCTAAGTACCTGGTCTCTCCAGTAATTCATGATGCCCTCGCTAGTTTAAAATTTTGACATCGTTTCTCTTTATAATTACACTGAATCAGTTGGCCATTACTAGCTTTCCCCAGCTGTACAATTCTAATAGGTTGTCAATGACTGTTATTCTTACACATTAAGATCGGTTACAACCCTGTGTCATGGCACACTGCTGGAGAGCCGTCTGTGATAAATGATGCTTGAAAAGCACTCAGATCAGTCACTGTTAAGAATCTGGCTTCAAGCGCACTGGGACAACTCCATTTCCAAGGGTTAATATGACATGCCCTCTTCCAAAACAACAGGAATTTAAGCATATCAGTCTGTCATTGGGAAACCTTGGGTCATTGGTGTGGTGATCGATGGGAGAGGTTGATGCTTATATGTTACAATGTCATATACATCTTTACAGGATTATTCTTCCTGCCCATTACTCAAGCACACTGGGGACAATGGGTCTCTCACCATTCAGACAACAGAAACTGATACTGACAGCCAGGTATGGTTGAGTCGACTTAGCAACCTGCTCTAATCAAACAGTATATAAGTATATATATGTATAGAGAGAGAATATTATGCACAGATTTTTTATTTATTTATTATTATTATTTTGAGTCAAACAGTTTTACTACTACTACTACTACTACACACACACACCACCAGCACCACACACACAGGGCTATCATGTCAGATATGTACACTGAAAATTCTGCACAACATTATATGTGCTCAGATTAACAAAAAAAATAAATGCACCTTATCCTCCGGAAACAAAGGCGAGTTAATATGTGACTTGTCACAGCCTGTTAGGTTTGTTACTTTTCTCTTTACAGTAAACTTTCTTTTTATTATGTCTTCCAGTTAAAGCTAGGGGAATTGTGTCTATCCTCTCTGATAAAGGAGAAATATTGTCTTTTAACCGCCACATAAAAGGAGAAATGCTGAAAGCCACTTCAGCACTGTGGAACAGCCTGCAGGGATTTAAACCGAGAGCACGAGCTGGGGCAGATTCAACGCCATCACACACGCAGCCCAAACTTCAAATGGTAGCAAACAGTTATTATTTTCACAAAATTAAGAATTTCTATTCTACCTATGAACAGTGGTGTTAAAATATTGGAAAATAATACATTAAACGTTATATTTCTGAATACGTGGTGCATCTGTCCCCAGCTAATTGAGATGCGAGTAAGAATGTGAGGGCTCAGGAGAATAATTTGTCGGTGGAAAAACACTGAATGGTCCAATTTATTGCTTGCTGCAGGCTGAGATGTTTCAACAGTCTTTGATCAAGCTTTTTAGGTCAGTATGATTTGAAATATAGAGAGAGGTCTCAGAAAACCGGAGAGAAAAGATTGTCTTTTTCCACAAAGGATGGAACAAGTATTTCTGTGGTTGTTCAATGTTTGGTTGTACAGGATTGAATAAATTCTTCGTAGAACTACAGGGGCTGAAATAGAGAAAATTCACTTATGCCTTTTATTTGCATTGATGCCTAGGCAATTAGGAAAACATTCATGATAGAGCAACTGCAAGTTTAGCTGCCGAGCCATCACTCAGATCACCTCAGATCAGCGGACAAGCAACGGATTAATAATAGATTTCCCTCAAAAAGAACAGTTCAAACACATTTGTAGTCAGAATCAAAGTGGAGAAACATAAATGTGAGCCAATGACAGTGTGCTTGTCAATTCAATATGACAACTTCATTCAAAGCTACAAACGTTCTGATACATACCATTTTTGTCCCCAAACTTTGGGATTTTGTTCAGGGAATGCAAATCTATATCTAATTTTGGATCCCAAATGCACCTTTAGTGTACTGATGAACCAAAATGAAGAAAGCTGTATTCAGAGAATACTGGTCAGTTGGTCAGTCTGCATACAGTGTCCAGGTAAAAGGCTGTTGAAAGTTTACAATATTCTGTTCAATGTGACAGAATTATAGGTTCTATGCATTTAAAAAGCATTTGTTTCAATAAGCCTTTAGATTGTAAAGACGACCCAGATTTCTTACATTTTTTGCTATTATTATTCATTTACTATTAGTGATTCATTTCACTAGTTTACAGATTATTAGACTATAAAGATGCCAATATAATTCTATATATGTCTATCTAGATGTTAAAATTTTAGACATATTTTGGCAGCTTTAACTGTCGCCTTATAAAATCACCCTAATGTGCACCAAAGGTTTATGAGATATAAGATGTAGTTCATTGTTTAAAATTCTCTCTCAATATTCTGTCTGCTAGCGTCTGGTTAACCTTGACAGTGTTTGGAGCTGCAAGCTTTCACAGGGCACACAGGAGTCTACTCCACTCATGCCCTCAACCCATTTATTATCCTACAGAATGATCCCAGGTTGCAGGGCCGGAAATTTTAATTACGTGGGCCATAAATGGAGAAATTAAGTAGCACGTTTTAAAATGCTGAATCGGTGGAAAGAAACTGTTGTTTAATTTTTTATTTTTTGGATGGCATTGACAAAGAGGAAATGCTGCTGTGTCCAATTCTGTGCACACTCATTTCTTAAGAAAGAAGTCATACACATCTATCCGAAATGTGTGCCATGGCAGCTGTCTTTTAAACGCAAACAATGCTGTTATTCTGCTTTATGACCTTGGGTTAAAATACTACACACCACTCACGGTTTAACAACTAGTGTATGTCTCTCCAGCTTGTGCAGGCGCGTTTCATCTTAGCAGTAAAATGTGACTTAAGGTTTATACTCCAGGCTGGCCTGTAAATTAAAGACAGATTCACCTTCACTTACATTTGGTGTCATGGCAGGAGAAATGAGTTGGAGCTGCAGTCACTTGGTCCTCTGAGGCATCTGTAGATCAGAGATTCAGCCAGCTGCCCTACGGGTAGTGGACATAATTATTGAACATCAGGCATTAACTTGGCACATGCTACTGGCCAGTGATTTCGTGCAACTTGCCCTGTTTACCAGCTAATTTTAATTAACATGCTCCATTAGAGAAGTGTGCTGTTTGCCCTGCTAGCTGTGCTGGGCTCAGGTCCATTACAGTTTTGGTTCAATAATTAGTTAAAAAATAAGCACAGCTTAATGCAATAGACAGGCATTGTAATATAAATATCAGTGAAAACTGAATGAAACCATTAAATATGCAGTAACCAAAAACCATTCTATATGTAAAGGTAATGATAAAGGTAATGATCTAATAAGCTGTAAGATAATATCGTGGGAGATTAATTGTTAATCTCTTCAAAAAACGTTTTCCTACTTTGATATAATTGCACTGAGAAAAACGTGGAAAATGGGAAAACATGGGAAAAGGAACCATGTTCAAAAACATGGATACCTGCAGTACGGCCCGCTGTAACATCACTAGAAGAGCATATAAAAATTAACCTGATGACTGTCAACGAGAGCTGGAAAAGTCTATTTCTCAAGTATAAGGTGCAACAATAGAGTCATGTGGAGACAATCTATGGTTATGCATTAATTAGGCAGAAAGCTACAAGGCAGCCAAACGTTTGAAATTTGTCATTCTCAGAAACCAATAAAGACTACTGTGGGAGTTCTTCAGCTCCCAATACTCAAAGATGTAGTGAGCAAGCAGCACATAAGGCATTCAGTGATACTACACCACCAAGCACCAAGCAAAAGAATTTAAAGATCACTGTAATTGGAGCACATGTAATACAAATACTAACCACTCTGGCCACTTAAACATAGGAATACTAAAAGCATGCTTACAGTAAACTTGAGCTGATTATTACCACAGGGAGAATTTTTGAGTAAAAAGACTGAGTAAAGCCTAATACTGAAATGCTTGCCACATGAAGCAAAGCCTAAACTAAAGAAGGCAGCTAACCTGTCCTGTCCCGCGTCCCCCCCCAAACCGCCCCATCCCCTTTGGTCAGTCAGGGAAGACTGAGGAGTTCACTCTGGCCATGAAGATGGAGGAAGGCAAGCAAATGAAAGAGGGTCTCATCCTTATCTTAGAGCCATAAGCACACTAACAGAATGTGAAGGGCTATGTCTGCTGTGCTAACCACAGAGGGAAATAAAAGTGTTCAGTCAGGGCAGCTCGACTGTAAGTCACAGGGGTAATGATGTCAGGCTGTAGGCAGGGTTAGAGCGATGACTGCAGCAGGCCCCTTGAAGCTGTCAAAACACACACACACACACTCTGATATATGAGGCACACAGGTCAGTGACATTAGTTCCACAACATTCAATACGCATTATAATCGAGCTAAACACAGGTGGCAGCGCATCACTTTTGTCACGGGCCAATGCAAGATCCCTGTGGTACACACTATGAAGCCAGTAAACAGAAATCAATCTTTGCACAGAAAGAGTGTTATAAAATCATAGTCAACAAAATACACTTATGTGCTCTAAAGTACCTTCAACTTGAAATTCAGAGTAAATTTAAATGTAATTAGGGGGAAAAAAAACAGTTTCTCTCTCTCCCTCTCACATGCATGCACAAACACACACAGGCGCACACACACAGGAAGCAGCGAGAGCACTTGCGCCACTCAATTATTTTGTAGCATGATAATTAACCAATTCACTATGCACAGTCAATTCTCAAAGGTGTCTTTGAACTAATTGTTCTCATTGACTCAATTAATTATTTGTTTGCTGGTTTAATTATTTTTTGATCTAGAAAAAATGTAAATTAAAAGACGAGGGTAGTGACTGGCAAAAAAAGAAAGAAAGGAAAATCTTAAATAAGATGTGTGATGAGTTTGACATCACACAGCTTAAATACAAGTTTAACACCTGTTAAAGCCTGTTATAGGAGAAAAATGAAATAGGTAATCCTCATTTCAAGACAGGATTAAAAAAAAAGACAGACCTCATAGCAGGAGCAAAAGACAATTAGATCACACCTAATTTGAAATGAGTAAATGTTAATAAATGTAAATAATTTAGCTAAATAGTATTGTTCTACACCTTAAAGGAAATGTTTTGTATTAATGTGACCCCGTATCGGCCAGTTACTTCGGGTAGTGGTGGCTCAGTGGTTAAAGGCTCTGGGGTTCACTGCCACTGTTAGGTCCTTCAGCAAGGCTGACCCTGAGCTCTGACCCCAACTTTCTAACACGCTGGAATATTTGAAGAAAAGAATGTCACTCTACTGTAATGTATATGTGACAAAGTCCTCTTCTTCTTCCAAAAGTGAAGCACTAAACTGTATACAGTGCATAAAATGCTGATCGGGAATGCTGAAGCATTGTCATCCTAAGCTGTGAGTGTCAACCTAGAATTTACACCGATACAAAGCTAGAGACAGTGACTCATTTTACATGAATATGAATACAAATATGACTCAGAATGCAAACAGGTCTGACACCAAATTTGTTTGCACTATGTGTAATGCTTCTGGTAAAACATGGAAAATATGTTCTGCATTAGAGGAATATTCCTTGGAAGTTGGAATTGTGTATAAATAAAGACTATGACCATATTATTGCATTAATGTACCAACTTGAAGAACTATAAGTGTGTAGTGTACTTAATTTCACCCAAAGTGAAATTTAGTGCTCCAAGTTAATTTAGCCTTCTAACAGTATGTCCTGTCCTCTGGCATAAAATATCATCTCTCCTTCTGGCCAGTGCCAACGTCCTGCCCTGAACTTGTACAAGACCAACTGAGGCACTAAATTTTGACTGGCCTGTGGCATCCATCCAAAGCACCCTCAACAAAAAGCCAATATTCCTTTACAAAGTGTCAGACCTGTCGAACCTTTCTAACGACTGCCATATGGAAAATAAATAAATAAATAAATAAATTGCCAAGGCTGGGCTCAGACACAAGTGTGAGCGTGGTAAGAATTCTGAGGACCCTCTCCAACAACTGGACCGCTTTCCTTATGACATCCACTATTATTTATCACACTGCTTTAAATGTTTTGCTCATTTGTTTCCGTTAAATATTTCATCCTCCCTTAAATATTCATTTAACATCTTTTACATATTTTACCAGGTTCTATTCCTCTCTCTTTTTTCCATGGTTTCCTTTTTTTGGCTTCACAATCACACACCATTATTCATGGGCACCCAGAAATGGATTGCATAAAACATGCACATGAATTTCTTCTCGCCTTTTCTCATTAAGAGATATACTTCAAGTAGCCTAAACACTTCCCAATGCTCCACTTGTGAAAATTGGATATTCTCTTATGCTGTACAGGTTCACAAATGGATTACAGATTCATTCAGAAATAATGGTGAAAAAAAAAAAAGAAATTGCATTCTATTTCAATCCTTTTTATTCTTAGTTTGTATTTCATACAAACACATTAAAGACTGAATGATGCATTCCTAGAACAGTAAATCTGTAGTTGTAAACATTTAGGCATTAAATCTTTAAAAACTAAACTACTGGGTTTCTTGCCCCTGGTGGTTCTTTCATGATGTCAGTTGAAGCTGGGAAAACTGTTTTCTTAATAGCTTCCTTGTTATGTCCTCATAAATTAGTCACTCACTTCATCTCACTCTGTTCCAGATAAGAATAAGATCAAACATTTCAGCACTCGATTCTGGGAACATTTATATCATTAGCTGGATCTGATACTCATTTCTATGGTCAGGTGAATCAATTCTACCTAAAATCTGTTTTCTCCCTGCACATACACACTTTAATTCTGCTTCTGCAAATGTTTGAGAAGAGGCTGCTTGGTGCATAGAAGAAGAAAAACACACATTTTTACTGTGTAGTCTAATTTATACTACAGAAACACAATAACCGAAATCAACATTACAATAAAAAGACGAAGTAATGTATGTTCAGTTTTTCATTAAAAAAATGTTGAGTCTTTTGGTGTTGAAGGGGTGTGTACAGACTTCTCACTAACTTTCCTATTGATCCACAAATAAAACTGAGAATATCACTGTTTGCTACAGCTTCTTCAAAGCATATTAGTGCCTCAATAAGTAAATTTGCTTTAGTTGATGAGAAAGACAAGGCCAACAATCAAGCACCCAAAATAATTCCACCAGTCTTGGAATGCACATAACAAAAACCCTAAACTTCAAAGTCTACACCAGCTTTTATTTGTGAATAATACCAATAAGGAACCAATGCAAACATTATCATAGTGAGAGATAAAAAGGTATTGTAAACTTTCAATTTTGTTGGATTAATGAGACCGCTTGATCAGACAGAGCAAATAGCAGTGTGTTAATTAGAGATTATACCAAATGATCCTGTGCACATAGTTGAGATATGCAGCAATGTTCTGATTTAGCAAAGAGCTACTGTTAAAGAGTCACCATTAATGCCTCCATCTCTACTAAAAACCAATCTTTCTTTCCTTTAAAATAAGGGAATACTGGAGCACAAAGGTAAATTGTAACAATGCAATGCAAAGTTACTATAATGGTATTAAAGACAGACACAGGCCCATAAAGGAGAAAAACTACACACGTGCAGCCACCAGAGCTGTGTGCACTTTTCTTTGTTCATCTGTCAAGAAATTAGTGAAAGCTTCCTGTAGTCCATTCTCATTTGCATACACTAATTGCTAGTCCTCATCATGCAGCATGAACAAAGCTCATTTAATAATAAGACAAGAATAATAAATCATAAACTTAATCATGCAAAAAAATCAAAAGATGATAGAATATTTGCAAAGAAATACGCACCTGTCTTTTCATTTCTATTCGCTTTGCTGAAAAGAACAGAAAAAAACTCTTCAGTTCAAGTAGGAAAAGTTCAGTAATTTTTCCACAATTCATTTTGATCTTTTTAATGAAATCTTTCAAAGAAAATATGTAATGAGTTTAATACCCATAGCTGCTTTTCATGGCCATGTATTAACAATAAAATAAAATTGTTAGACAAAAAGAGTGTTTCTTCACCCATGTTTGTCTAATTGTTTCTTGGTGTTTTGGAACAAGAGATAATGATGTTAAAATTCTCTGCACATGAATATATATTAATGAATTACGATGTATTGTAGTGATGTCAACTTCATAATTCGATTACAGTTACAATAGTCATTATTCTAGTTCAGTATTTTATAAATTACGTATTCACGTATTACTAATATTTAAAGCCTAGGCAGACTACTAATACTGAACCAGCTGGAATCCATCATTATGTATATGAACTTATTCAGACTAGGACCGGATCTGAATAACTTGGTGCACTGTTGCCATCTAGTGAACACTAAGTGATCTTTCTTCATTTTTCCTCAGTGTGAAATGAAGTGAGTTTGTAAAATTACAGTAAAGTCGGCAGGGACACTACCGACAAAAAGTGTTGACTAAATGTTGAATTCAGTTGATAAAAAGCAGTTTTACTGCTAATTTTGTTTACACTGTGAGAAACCATAACACAAAGACATTACAATTCTGCATCCTCATTAACCTAGTTTATATGCCTGCGGAAAGATCCAGTTAAGTCCAGCCAGCCACCATCTGCCAAAACACAGGTCAGACTGGTCAAACTGGTAAGCCACGTTTGCCAGCTGCTTATGCAACATCTCAGACAATGTTTTTTTTTTTTTTTTTTTTTTTTTACTGACCAAATAAGTGATCTACTAGCATACTAGCACACCTTAATAACTTGATGATCATGAGAGATTTTGTCTACTTGTTTGTAGGTTTTTTTTTTTTTTTTTTTCTTTTTTCCCTTCCAACTTCATCACGCAAACTTAAGCTAGGCCTATACTTTCCACTAGTGAACGAGTTACAGAACTGAATCTCAAATATTTTCTCAAAAACTTTGGCTTAAAAATATAAAATACACGTAAAGACATAGTCCGAGACATGATGGAAAGTCGCTATCCATCTCAAAGATAAATAAGATACATCTTATTAAGGTTTAAGGTCTTTGCGACCAATACTGCCACCTGCTGTATACCACTTGTTAGTGATGAATCGGAACGTTAAAATCTGGGGTGTGTCGCAATCCCAGCACTTACACGGGGAAGGCCATTCGTTAAGCGGCTCTTTGTGTTCTGCTCCTCCTCCGTCCAACTGAGACTTCCGGGAACGAAGAGTCCACACAACCTTTCAAATGATACTAGAGCCTGTTACCTAGGCCAGTGTGCCAATAAAAACAATATAAACCATCACAGAAATATTTTATGGATTCCAATACAAATACTACATTATAAACCATCAGCTAACCATTAAAACCATTAACAGTCTTTAATGGTATCCACTAGACATAACATGAGACCAATAGAAGGCAACAAATTACCAGTAGAGGCCCACAGGGACCATTAGGGGTCGTTGGAGTTTCCATTAAAACCAATACAATTCCCATTATAACCATCCATCTATCCATCCATCTTCAACCGCTTATTCCTGCTTCAGGGTTGCGGGGAACCTGGAGCCTATCCCAGGAAGCATCGGGCACAAGGCGGGGTACACCCTGGACAGGGTGACAGTCCATCGCAGGGCACAATCACATACACACTCACACACCCATTCATACACTACGGACACTTTAGACACGCCAATCAGCCTACCATGCATGTCTTTGGACTGGGGGAGGAAACCACAGTACCCGGAGGAAAACCCCGCAAGACGGGGAGAACATGCAAACTCCGCACACACGGCCCCAGCGGGACTTGAATGCCGGACCCTGGAGGTGTGAGGCGAAAGTGAAAACCACTAAGCCACCATTATTATTATTATTATTATTATTATTATTATTATTATTATTATTATTATTATTATTATTATTATTATTCAGTGCAAAAGTAATATTACAAAATAGCAAAGGTTTAAAAAAAAATATATATATATGTATATATATATATATATATTTTTTTTTCTTTACAAACATTTATGTACATTTATAACACTACTTGTTACATTACTCTGGCATTAAATTACAAAAAAAATAAAAATAAAAACAACAACTTGTAAACACTGCTGTTGAGGGAGTGATGGTAAATTTGACAGATTTTTCTCTTCTGACTGCTGTAATCCATTTCTCTACAGTTTTTTACTCTCTTGAAAAGTCATAGAAAGGAAATACTGGATTTTTTTTCTTTATTTCACTGTTGGAGCAAATTGTAATGCAAAAAGGACATTTGCTCTGGTCTCCCATATCCCTCTATAGAAGAATACCCTGCTATAGTTTACTTAAACCCAGAAATGGATGTATACAGTGGTGTGAAAAAGTGTTTGCCCCCTTCCTCATTTCCTGTTCCTTTGCATGTTTGTCACACTTAAGTGTTTCGGAACATCAAACCAATTTAAACAATAGTCAAGGACAACACAAGTAAACACAAAATGCAATTTGTAAATGAAGGTGTTTATTATTAAAGGTGAAAAAAAATCCAAACCATCATGGCCCTGTGTGAAAAAGTGATTGCCCCCCTTGTTAAAACATACTATAACTGTGGTTGTCCACACCTGAGTTCAATTTCTCTAGCCACACCCAGGCCTGATTATTGCCACACCTGTTCACAATCAAGGCATCACTTAAATGGGAGCTGCTTGACACAGTAAGGTCCACCAGAAGATCTTACCTTAAAAGCTACACATCATGCCGAGACCCAAAGAAATTCAGGAACAATTGAGAAAGAAAGTAATTGAGATCTATCAGTCTGGAAAGGGTTATAAAGCCATTTCCAAAGCTTTGGGAATCCAGCGAACCACAGTGAGAGCCATTATCCACAAATGGCGAAGACATGGAACAGTGGTGAACCTTCCCAGGAGTGGCGCGCCGCCCAAAAATTACCCCAAAGCCGCAGCGACGACTCATCCAAGAGGTCACAAAACACCCCACAACAACGTCCAAAGAACTGCAGGCCTCACTTGCCTCAGTTAAGGTCAGCGTTCATGCCTCCACCATCAGGGAAAAGACTGGGCAAAAATGGCCTGCATGGCAGAGTTCCAAGGAGAAAACCACTGCTGAGCAAAAAGAACATCAAAGCTCATCTCAATTTCTCCACAACACATCTTGATGATCCCCAAGACTTTTGGGACAACATTCTGTGGACCGATGAGACAAAAGTGGAACTCTTTGGAAGGTGTGTGTCCAAGTATATCTGGCGAGAGGGAAACACTGCATTTCATAAAAAGAACATTATACCAACAGTAAAATGTGGTGGTGGTAGTGTGATGGTCTGGGGCTGTTTTGCTGCTTCAGGACCTGGAAGACTTGCCGTGATAAAAGGAACTATGAATTCTGCTGTCTACCAAGAGATCCTGAAGGAGAATGTCCGACCATCTGTTCGTGTACTCAAGCTGAAACGAACTTGGGTTCTGCAGCAGGACAATGATCCTAAACACACCAGCAAGTCCACCACCGAATGGCTGAAGAAAAACAAAATGAAGACTTTGGAGTGGCCTAGCCAAAGTCCTGACCTGAATCCTATTGAGATGTTGTGGTATGACCTTAAAAAGGCCGTTCATGCTCGAAAACCCTCTAATGTAACTGAATTAGGACAATTCTGCAAAGATGAGTGGGCCAAAATTCCTCCAGGACGCTGTAAAAGCCTCATTGCACGTTAAACGCAAAAGCTTGGTTGCAGTTGTTGCTGCTAAGGGTGGCCCAACCAGTTATTAGGTTTAGGGGGCAATCACTTTTTCACACAGGGCCATGATGGTTTGGATTTTTTTTCACCTTTAATAATAAACACCTTCATTTACAAATTGCATTTTGTGTTTACTTGTGTAGTCCTTGACTATTGTTTAAATTGGTTTGATGTTCCGAAACACTTAAGCGTGACAAACATGCAAAGGAACAGGAAATGAGGAAGGGGGCAAACACTTTTTCACACCACTGTATGCATGAACACAATCCATTACAGCTGATGTATCATGCAGAATGATTGAAGTCTTATTTATTTATTTATTTAGGAAATGTCTTGAATATGGTATTAAATAGTATAAAATTGGAAGTGTTGATTCCTTTAGCTACATTGAGAGCATGCGTTGATTGGGCAGCACAGGGACTTTTGTTGTGGAGTGGACGCCGGACACTTCATTTGCGGCTCCTTGCAGTTTCGCAGTCGCGCCGCTAGTTACGCTATTGAGAGAGCGTCAGTGAGGCTGTTGTTCCGTCCAGCACTGAACAATGTCTTCCAGATAAGAACCCGTTGAATATTTTGACCGCGTGGGTTCGTTGATTGAGAGCTTGATGCGCCGTGTGCTTTAAAGGTCAGTTCCGGTCCGTCAGCACTGAGGTCCAGAGCGAGCTGAAGCGGCGTCACCATTCCTGCGGCAGGAAGGAAGAGAGACGGAAAAGCAGGCTAGCTCAACAGAACCCGCGTGTATTATATGGTATTTAAACATGTCGGTTACTTATTGAGTCAGTTCATTGTAAATGTTTACTGTTTGCATCAGTGTTATGATTCGTTAATCAGCTGGTAGGCCGAGCAGAGCAATCGTTTCCAGGCGGACTCGGATTAGCCAGGCTACCAGCTAGCTGGTCACACTGGATTGTTTTGGTCGGGGTGCTGCTGGAGCTTCCTGTGCTTGTGCGCTTCTTCGCCGGCTGTTACCTGTTTTTTAATCCGACCGTCCAGCTCGCTCATGGCTACAGATGCGAGTGAGAGTGAAGGGGGCTTGAAGGAGACTGGGAGAAACAACACGGGGATGAATGAGCGCGGTGGTGAAGCAGACACACCCAGAATCAGCGCGACGCTGGAAAACCAGTCGCGTCGCGTCGCCGAACAAGGAAGCGATGAAGACACGGTGACCGCGGACTGCGCACCCGGAGAGGCCGTGCCTTCTGCGGGTCATCGTGAACATCCTGTCTTATCCAGTCCGGAAAAACCAGGAGTGCAAGAGGGAAGAGAGGAGTCTACACGGACACACAGCGGCGCCCCGCTGCCGCTTCCGGACGCGCACGCTGCACCGGAGCGTAACGGCAGGTCAGAGTCGCTCACCTCCTCTACATGTTTCACCTTTAATCACGTGTTAGCTGGACGCTCAGCACAAACCCTGGGATATCAGTTCATTTCACGGCCATTATTTAAATGCGTAACAATAATATTGGGTCTGTTCATCAGGGACATATAACGTTCGGTCCATAAACTTTTGACACACAGCAGATTAGATTCATTATTTATAGGCGTGGTTGTTTTCCAGGCATTGAGGTTGGGATTGAAACTTTTTTTTTTCTTTTTATACCTTTTTTAATATGTATCTTTCACCTGGATATATGAGTAAGAAGTGCTTCTAAAATGATTTAAGATACTGTAATTATCCTTTAGAGTAAAGGTACATGTCATGGACATTTCTAGGGAAAAGATACTAATGGCACTTTTCCATGGCTCGACTCTGCTCACTTTTTGGTGGTTTTCCACCGTGTATAGTACCTGGCACCTTTTTTCTTTTTTTTTATAAAGCGCTACGTAGGGTCTAGAACAGGAAAGGGATTTGGAACATGGCCTGAACGTGTATTTGTACAAGGCTTCGATAATACAACGTTATTCCTGCGTGGAACATGGCACCCACGTTGAGGTGGCACTGAACCGTAGTGGAAAAGCGAGCTCAGGAAAGTAAAGTGAGTCGAGTTGTACCGTGCAGTAAAAAAGTGGCTTAAAGATACCAAAGAGGAGAGGTTCCATGCCAGGTGTAGAGGGGTGTCCAGCTTTCTCACAGCTAAAGATGTGCTAGGTACCACTCGTTGCCACGTTTAGTACATGTTTTCTCAGAGTTTAAGCTTCATGGACCCCTAGCAGTCCCCGGGCCCACAGTACCACTACTCTAATCTTTCTCATCTTGATGAACAGTGAAGGAATGTTGGGTTCTTATTTATAGTGCAGTGAAATATGAAGACACAGATATAACATTGTTAATTAATGAAACTTTTTACCTCTCTACAATGGCTGGCAATAATTCTGAAGCTGACTATGTTTTGCTTAAATTTACTATGTTGTATATCATTTCAAATTCATATCCAATATTGGCCACAAAAGTATAACTGACATTTCACAATAGTCAAACTGAGTTTCTTTATCAGTACATCAATAAATAATGCTTACTGTGAGACTCCGGTAAATGCTTACACATAACACAAGGTACAGAATAAACAGCAACCAGGAGCAACTGTCAACATAAACATTATTAAAATAGATTATAATAAGAGTACACTATAATAGTAATTTAACAAAACCTAGTACGAGTCATGTAAACGACAAATTGTTGCGATGTACAGTAATCAGCAGCAATGATGGAAAAATGATATATTCTTTACAATCAGACTTTACATAGTTATATGCATTTTTTTTTCTATTATGAAAACTGAACATGAAAACATTAAACCTAAAGATGTGCAATATGACTGGTTTGTCAGTGGCAAATAAACTAGTAGAGTTTAGTTGCTAACTAGTAGAGCAACTTATTTGAATAAGCAAAAGCTTTTTATTGAGTTTTTACAAAATTCGAAAGTATTTTATTTAACAAAGAGCAAGAAGGAAATTAAGCCTTCTAATGTCTAAATGATACTAACATCTGCTTAGTGACTTGTTAGAGTGAGGTTCCCTTGGACACACACACACAGGTTCCCAACTCCGGTCCTGAAGTACACTGTGTCCTGGACGTTTGAGTGTTTTCCCTGCTCTTACGCACTCTTCACCTCAGGAAGGGTTATTAATTAGATGATTAGTTGAATCAGATGTGTTAATGCAGAAAAAAATGTGCAGTGCACTATTCGCTGGGCGTTAGTAAAACTGCAGTGAGGGAACTGTTCTGCATCCCCGGCTTAAAACTTCAGCCTCTGAAATGTTTTTGTTTGGTGCCTAGCTAGTGGATTTTTGGTTTGAACCTCCAAAGAGGAAATGGACCATCCAAGCTGTTACCAGCGTCGGGTCCAAAAGCCAGCGTCTGTCATGGAATGGGGTTGTCAGTGACCATGACATGGGTGGCTTGCACCTCTGTGAGGGCAGCATTAATGCAGAAAGATGTGTACACATTTTGGAGAAAATATGCTGCCATCCAGAGAAGGACAATGCCAAACCACATTCTGCCCGGATTACAAGCACATGGCTGCATAAACGGAGAGTGCAGTGCTAGCATGACCTGCCTGCAGTCCTGACCCGTGTCTGACTGAGAATGTGTGGCTCATTGCAAAGCGCAAAATAAGGAAACGAAGGACCTGCAGAGTTGCACAGCTGAAGAAATGCATAATGGATGAAGGGGGGAAAATTCCGCTTGCTAAACCTAACCACCTGGTGTCTTCAGTTCCTAAATGCTCGTGTTATTAAAAGAAAAGGCAATGCTACACAGTGGTAAACAGTCGACTGTCCCAACATTTTTGGAGTGTGTTGCAGTCATCAGATTTGAATTGAGTGTATAGTTTCAAAGATAATTTTAATTCACAAAGTAAAACACCAAATAATGTGTTAATGTCTTTTCAATATAGTACAGGGTGAATTGAATTTTCAAATGACACTTTATTTTTTGCATTTTTCATACTGTTTCATACACCTTTTATGAACATTATGGTGCAAATACTGCAAAAAATGTTATTCAGTGTCAAATAACATGTTTTGCACAACAGTTCTGCTGTAAAAATGGTCCATGGAATCATAATTTGGATTCCTTATTTAACTGCTCCAGACATCAAATGAACGTGTCCATTAGTTTGTTTAATCATACTTTATTGACTACCAGTTAATGTTAATGAACCCGATTAACCAATGGGAACTCATTTTTATCATTTCTGTTTGAAAATTATAGGGTGTCCAATAAGTCAGAAACCAATGGGAATATGTTGATCCGAACATGTTAAGCAAAATCCACAAATACATCATACAGTGACTGAGAAAATGCATAGACAAAATGCAACACTTCCTGTCTTTTTAAATTTAAGCTTGGCAACCGTGGTGTGTGTGAGAGAGAGAGACTTTTGACTTTTAAGACACCTTTTATTAGGTTCAATTTCCTGTTCTCTGGATATCAGTCATGGGACCGGCGAACTTGCAGAAGCGGGCCAGCTCCTTCATTATTAGTTTGTCTTTAACGAAGGAGGGCACGTTAGAAATAACTACCCGTGTCGCAGGGGGAGAAAGAGGGGTAACGCGTAGTATGTCACCTTTTAGCAATATTCCACTTTCGCACAGCGTTTTGGCAAATATTTCTTTTTTTAGGAAAATCACCACCGCTTTGTTCATTCAGGAGGCGGAGTTGATGTTCTTACACCTGACGTGCTCTCCCACCGCTAGCAGAACCTTCTCCACCTGTTCTCCATTCTCCTGTACAGACCCGACACCATAGCAGAGAGACAGCGTCTCCCCTCTGGCCTTGGAGGCCATGGCGTCCCACTCACCTTCACCCACTCTTAACTTTCACTAACCTCCGCTATCTCACTAACTAGACATTCAATAAATTAACTTCAATAAAAACTTTGGCAAGACACCAAACCACTCACGTTCTCCACCCACCACGCTCACTCCTCCACCACAAATGCGCAGAGAGAGAGAGATGGATGGATGGATAGATAGATAGATGTATGGGGACTTTTGTGACACCCTGCAGATACAGAGCATAGCAATATTGAAATTTTTTTTTCAATAAAATGCCATTTCGCCCTATTACTAGCATCTTGTTTGAACCTAATTGCACATGCTGCCATCCAGAATGCATTTCAGTTTCTCCCTTATTTTAGGTAATTGGGATATTCTATTATTCAGTCTAATATTAGTCTAATATTAAACATCATAACATCACTCATTTCCTCAGTAGGTGTAAATTAGGATATCAGGCCTCCAGTGCCCTCTTCAGATGGCACTCAGATGATAACATGCCTGATTCATAGACATGCTGACAGTTTGACAAACATAGTAAAATTGTTGCTTGCTTCTGCTGAACTTTTCTCTGTGAAGATGAGGAAAAATATTTTCTCATCAATAATATGAGCTTAAAGGTGGTGTCTTGTTAATGGATTGTTAATTAGTTTTACTTGAAACTCTACCAGGAATGATCGTGTGCGTGATGGTGAACATGGATGGCATGGTAATTAGAAGTGTGAGACAGCGAGCCAGTGTTTCTGTTCCTCTATCCTCACATCTGAGAACCACCTTTGAAATGGAAACCATTTGTTTATATGAATGCTTTTTTTCCGCTCTACATAATGATTTTTTGCATAAGTTTGAATACATTGAAAGCAGATATAGTTACTGTGCTCATACTTATGTAAGGTGTTTGAGACATCTAGATCATCTATCTCTACAGATAAATGGGTATCTCTACTCCATAAATGGGTTGGGATGTACTAGGTCTTGTTCAAGCAAACACTATTACTATACTATTGTTGTGTGAATACTAAACTGATGAGTGTGGTTTAAAAAAAATAATTCTTCTCTGTGCAATTGTTTTCGCCATTCCTTGTTATTGTTTTTTGTTTGTCAAAACGATATAAAAGTATCTTTTGTGGAAAATGTACATTAAATTGACAAAATGAACACACATTGCTTAATGATCAAATGTGTATATACACAGCATTAACCATTCCCTTAAAGCAATGAATGCATTTTACCATTTAATGAAAGCAAAAATTAAAGCATTTTTGTTTTTTCATCATTCTCTTCAGAAGTAGCAGATTGCACATCCACTTCAGTTACAGTGGTTCTTGAAAGTTTGTGAACCCTTTAGCATTTTCTATATATCTGCATAAACATTACCTAAAACATCATATTTTCACAGAGTACTAAAAGTAGACAAAAAGAACCCGGTTAAACAAATGAGTCAAAAATATTATACTTGGTAATGTATTTATTGAGGAAAAGTATACAATATTGCATATCTGTGAGTGGCAAAAGTATGTGCATGTTAAGGATTCAGTTTAATTTGAAGGTGGAATTAGAGTCTGCATTATACCAGTGAATTCTTAAGGAGAGATTTAGGGATATCTGTTCATGAACTGAATTTCAAGAGAAAGTGGGTCATGCAGCAAGACAAGGATTCTAAACACACATGTTGTTCTACCAAAGAATGGATAAAGAATGTAATGTTTTGTATTGGCCATGTCAAAGTTCTGACCTTAATCCAGTAGAAATGTTATGGAAGCACCTGACGCAAGCAGTTCATGTGAGGAAATCCATCAACATCTCGGAGTTGAAGCTGTTCCATACTGAGGAATGGGCTAAAATTCCTCCAAGCCTATGTGCAGGACTGATCAACAGTTACTGGAAATGTTTAGTTGCAGTTCACATGCCTTTGCCACACACAGACATGTAATATTCGATCATTTTTCCTCAATAAATAAATGACCAAGTTTAAAATTTGTCTCATTTGTTTAACTATGTTCTCTTTAAAAAAAGTCCTAAAAGTAGATAAAGGACAATTTGATGTGTTTGTTTATTTTTTTTTATTTATATATATATATATATATATATATATATATATATATATATATATATATATATATATATATATATATATATATAAAAATGTATTTATTTCTAAACGGTCCACAAACTTTCAATCACCAATGTACACTTAAACCAAACTACAATACTGACAAAAGAGCATTTTGACACTTGCAGTAGGCTAATTGTATTATTTTAATTCCAAACAGCAAAACTTCCAAATATGTTAATCCTCTTTTGTAATTGCTGCAATTCCAATACACTCCAGAAATCTGCGACTATGTAGAAAGATTTCCTTTGACTGTCCTTTTATTGGTTAAGGTGATGAAAGTTCATATAGTAGATTCTCATTATCTTTTATGCTACTGTTTTTTCACAAAGCACTGAAGGTTTTATCTTTGCCAGGCCCAGTATACTATATAGACACCAAAGCTTGTGTGTATGGTAACACTTGCCTGCATGAAGTAAAGTAATTTTCAGATGACGTAGGCACGAATGCACTGTCTCTCAGAGTCCGAGTTTGTTAAATCCAAAAGCCTTCCTAGCAAACAGTAAACCTGTTTGACTCCAGAGACATGTCTAGAATGACTGTAAAATGATTCAGGTTGACAAGCAGCAGTGAGTCACATTGAGGCTCAGCAAGCCTAGTTTTGTTACGAGTGAATTACCTGCTAAACCACAGACATTAACAGCAACAAAAGCTCTGGTTCAAAGAAAACTTGTCTGTCAATGCCAAGGTTGCTGCCTAAGTATTGTATCTTTTGATATTTTAGTTTTGAGCAACAAGAATCAGTCAGCACTACAGAGGCTCGGTTGCGAATGGAAGGAATGGAGTTCAAAGAGGAGTGGCAAGATGAGGACTTCCCCAGGTAATTAAGTACTAAATATTAAATGAAGGTGCATTTAGATAAAGGTTACTTAATATTTTCCCCCAAGCACTGTACAGTGAATTTTGTTCAACGTTTTAGTGGATGTTTCACTATATTTGCAGTTTCATAACCCTTTATTTGCTGTACAATAGTACAATACTAAGTCACTGTCTGTGTCCTCTCTATGGAGCCCTGTATATTAAAAACATACTTTTTATCCAACTGAAAGCTTACAAATTTCACTTTTCTCACTAAATTTTAAGGCCACTACCTGAAGAAGGGGAGATGCATCCTGATGAACATCTCTTCACCCACACATCTGGAGAGGATGATTCTGGTATGGGCCATAGATATATACTTTAAACAATGTGTAAAAAGTTTTTGTTTGGCAAATGCTTGTATTAGAGATGGTGCAGAAATTACTATCATAGATGCAAATGTAAAGAAACTCTGTACCACTACTGTAGCAGCTAAATTACCACCAACTGTCCCAGTAAAGGACAGACCACTTGTACACCATATAATTTAACTTGGATTACGTTAATGCTTCAGGTTTAATACCGGGGGTAGTGTAACCCTTTGCCCATTTGTACCTGGCTACATACTGCTCTACATAATGGTCATTACTAGCAAGCAGTCTGCTGATTAACATCAGCATGATCTAAACAAAAAAGTACTAGGCACTTGGTTGCTTTTGTGGTTGGCATTTTTCCTAAAGCTGTATGTGCAAAATGTGACTTTTCTAACTAAATGTTGATAATCAGATATCACATCTGACAATCACATCTGATTATAGTCAATGCTCATTCGGCTGACACTTTCTACACTGTAAAATTATACTCTCTGTATTTCTCAGAGTGTTTAGCCTGTGTCTGCTGCATATTGTCATGGAAATTGATTTTGATGCTAAGGGCTTCAACAGCCATAACAAAACAAGTACCTGTGGTTTGTATAGAATCAAGCTAATATGTTAGTACCGTAATTTTCGGACTATTGCGCGCACCTGGATATAAGCTGCACCCACTAATTTTAAAAAGAAAAAACTTGCGCACTTGTCTATAAGCCGCAGGTGTCCACGTTGTAACATGATAGATTGACACAGAAAGATTTTTCACATTTTTTAATTAAATACATACCGTTAATGCTTTTTTTCCGAACAGTGCCTGTAACACGGCTGATTAAAAAATGGAAAATACAGTTGCCTACCAGGAAAAGTCATTGATCACGATCTTCATCTTCCTCCTGCGCACTAAAACCACTAATGTCGTCTTCATCGTCGGAATTGAACAGCCTCAGAATTACCGGTACTTCGTCACACACCACCTCTGAAAGCTTCTGTCGTCTTTTTGCATTGAATCAGTTCTTCATGCTGCCATCTCCAACGTCTCACCATCGATTCATTGATGTCAAGCTTACGTGCAGAAGCTCTATTTCCTTCTTCGGCAGCCAGATCGATCGCCTTTAACTTCAAGGCGGCATCTTATGCATTTCTTTTTAGTGTGAGTGAGTTTGATTTAATTCGAACAGTTTCATTGGTCCACTGTGACCTGTTCGGTAATTTCATTGGTCCGATGTGACGAGGCTAAATGTAAAACAGTCATGTGACCAGTCAGGAGCCGTGCCACAGTGCCCTTTGCTGGCCATGGTGTAACACGCGGCATTAAGCTTGTTAGCCCGTAAAAATCCATAAATTAGCCACATCATTGTTTAAGCCGCAGTGTTCAAAGCGTGTGAAAAAGGTAGCGACTTATAATCCGGAAATTATGGTATTTAAATGTCATGTATTGGGAGATACATTAATAATTCACAAATCTAGCAATGTGAACATTCCAATTCCTAAAACAAAACATGCTCTGAAGTGTCTATGGGAGGTCATTTCTGCACTACCCTAAACCAAACATTTAACTATAGGAAAATACCGAAAAAAAAGTTGTTCTTTCAATGTGTAATATTAAGTATACTTATTGCTCATCCTCATTATAAACTATTCTGAAGCTCCACAGTATGAATCGAACAAAGGCAAGAACACAAAGAGGAGACTGTTGGCCCCTGATATCAGTCTGAACCTCGATCACAGTGAGGGCTCTGTGCTTTCTGATGAGCTGGATGAAAGCACAGAGTTAGACCTGGACGGCATGGACACCCCGTCAGACAACAGCAACGAATTTGAATGGGAAGGTAAGAGTGGAGGGAGAAATGTCTGACAGCTTCTCAGGTCTGCTGTATTACGTCCCTTTTTTAGTCCTAACCCCAGAGAAATAAATAAAATTTCCTAACGCACTTGATTGACCTATGCTAGCTATAGGTATTGCTCTAAGCTCAAGGCCTGCAATCTTTCTCGAGTGGTCTCTCATCAGGAAAGTGAGCACAAGAAGCCCTTGCGTATTCCCTCATGGTTAAATAGTGTTCTTGTTTTGTGTTTCCACTCTGCTGCCATCTGCTCTCTGTCCGGACGGATTGTTTCCTCCTAGTGGTTGGGAGTAGGCCTCTGGCCTGCCCTCTGTGGTAAGGTTACCTGGGTGACTGTTCATGCCAAATCCATACCAACTTGATTTTGCACATTCCTCTTTAATTGTTTATTCATTATTTTAATTTTTACACATGCCTGTTGAATGATTCAGGACTATCAGTGATTCCTAGTCCAGGCAATGGTCCATTGCTGATTATTTTTGTCCTTCATTTTATTATTGGAATGATTCACTGTTGCATGTTTGTAAATCAGTATCCGTGAGTCACTTAGTAAATTTCAGTGAAATATTAATATTGAAATTTCATAGTAACTATTGTCTTACATCTGTCTTGTTTTTATTTATTAATTTTATATTATTTTTCAAGAGAAAATATGGAAAATTAAATTTTGTGGAATATTCTTTAGTCATTGCATCTGTCGTTGCAGTAATCAACCTAATTTTATTTAAAAATAACAATAGGTTCACTATAGTTTATTGTCTTCCTTAAAGCAGAGGTTTACCCCATCTGAAGTGATCTTCATTGAGTGATTTGATTGATTCTCTTTTGATTTAATTGTCTTTGTTTGACTAGTGGTGTCTTTGAAGCTTTTATGATGTTCTTCAAGTAGTTGAAGTTTGAGCATATTAAGTCTTTCTCAGGTGAAATTTGTAAGCACAACCTGAGGCTTAAACGGGTTTTCCTCCTAAGTACATGTCCGTTTATAATGTGTATATTATAAGGTTTTTATATATACAGTATCTCTCAAGTCAGTACACCCCTCACATTTTTGTAAATATGATTATATCTATATCTTCAGTGACAACACTGAAGAAATGACACTTTGCTACAATGTAAAATAGTGAGTGTACAGCTTGTATAACAGTGTAAATTTGCTGTCCCCTGATTAATGTCTAAACCGCTGGCAACAAAAGTGAGTATCAAACAGTAAAACTTTGTGCGTAGGCACCTCCTTGTAATCATTTGTTATTTTATTTGAGTTTTATTTTGCATTAGGGTGTTATTTTATGTGAAGAGCACAATAGCAGCAGTTGTTTATGAAAATGTAGTAACTACAGGAGAAAATGACCAAAGGAGAAAACAGCTGTGCAGATGTTTGTCTCTGACTCTTTTATCCTGCCTTTCAGATGATCTCCCAAAACCCAAAAGCACTGATATGCTGCAAAAAGGTGTAGAATCGGTGAACGAATATTCAGCCTATGATGAGCGCGAAGATGGTCGACGCTGGAGGATCTTCCGTATTGGGGAACAGGACCACCGGGTCGATATGAGGGCCATTGAGCCCTACAAAAGAGTCATCAGCCATGGAGGTGAGTAATAAAACCCGACTTCAAAATATTACAGTTGGGGATAATTATTAAATGGATTCATTTTCTGTATCCCTTCTGCCCTCACAACTACACTCCCTGAGCAATTTATTAGGAACACTATACTAATACTGGGCAGGGCCTGCTTTTGCTCTCAAAACAGCCTCGATTTTTTTTTTCATGGCATGGATTCCACAGGATATTGGAAACATTCTTTTGAGGTTATGGTCCATGTTGACACGATTGCATCACACAGTTCCAGCAGATTTTACAGGTGCACTTTCATGCTGTGAATTTCCCGTTTCAACCACATCCCAAAGGTGTTCTACTGGATTCATGTCTGGTGACTGTGAAGGCCACTGAAGAACACTGAACTCCTTGTCATCTTCATGAAACCAGTTTGAGATCAATTTTGCTTTTGCTTTGACATGGTGCATTATCATGCTGGAAGTTGCCATTAGAAGATGGGTAAATGGTGGCCATGAAGGGATGCACATGGTCAGCAACAATACTCAAATAGGCTGTGACATTCAAGTGATGATTGATTGGTATTAACAGGGCCACAGAGAGCCAAGAAAACATTTCCCACACCATTAAACCACCTCCACCTGCCTGGTCTTTTGACACTATGAAGGTTGGGTCCATGGATTCATGCTGTTGGTTCCCAATTCTGACCCAATCATCTGTGTGCCTCAGCAGAAAGATTCATCAGACCAAGCTACGTTTATCCAGTCTTCAGCTGTGTAGTTTTGGTGAGCCTGTGCCCACTGCGGCCTCGGCTTTCTTTTCTTTACAGGCAGAGTTGGGACCCGATGGGGTCTTCTGCTGTTGTAGCCCGTCCACCTCAAGGTTTGATGTGTTGTGTTCTGAGATGCTTTTCTGCTCATCACAATTGCACAGGGTGGTTATCTGAGTTACTGTAGCCTTTCTGTCAGCTCAAACCAGCCTGGCCGTTCTCCAACCTATCTTAACACAGCGTTTCCATCCGCAGAACTGCCACTCACTGAATGTTTTTCTTTATTGTTGTGTGCATAAATCCCAGCAGTGTTAGATGAGCTGATTTGAGAATTTCTAAGGGTTGACATGAACATTATCCAAAGCTGCTGGCCTGTATCTGATTTGATTTTATGCATTGCACTGCTGCTACACAGTTGGCTGATTAGATAATGAGTAGGTCTACCGGTGTTCCTAATAGAATGCTTGGTCACTGTATATTGTTCAGTTAAAATTGTGCAACTGTTAGTCATGAACCAAGGGCATGTATTGAATTGGTGAGTGAAATTGCATTAGTTGGCATATGTTGCAATAATTTCCCATCAGTAATTTATTCTGTGGTAAGGGTTGCTTTCAGCTATGTTCAGACATGCTTCCCACTTCTATAGGTTACTATGGAGATGGACTGAATGCTATCATTGTCTTTGCCGTTTGCTTCATGCCTGAGAGCAATCAACCAAACTATAGATACATCATGGACAATCTTTTCAAGTAGGTTTACTCTTGTTTTTCTGAATCATTTGACATCTAAAGGATGCAAGCTTTCATGTGCGTTTTGCTTTATCAGTATATTTGAAGCATTATGGTAGCAAAGATTGCTTTATAACCAAATATGTGAAATGACCTGGAACTGGCAAGAATGAAAAACTTTATTGATCCTTTTGGAAACAGGTATGTAATAGGCACTCTGGAGCTGCTGGTGGCTGAGAACTACATGATCGTTTACCTGAATGGAGCCACCTCACGCCGTAAGATGCCTAGTGTGGGCTGGTTGAGGAAGTGCTATCAACAGATAGACCGGAGGTGAGTTCTGCTAATTCAGTCTGTCTGGGTCTTGATGTATTTTAAAAGGTTTTAAAAATATATTTAAAAAATAATCGGTTTATAACTGGATGTCCTAGTGATATGCAGAAAAGATATAGATTGAATTTGTTCGGAGAATGCACTAATGCTGCTGCTGTGCAAATGGTTATTCTTCACAATTACGATGATATATTTGTGTGTGTAAATTTTCTATTATGTGTTTTCTATGTTTTGTTGAGATTTGCCATGTTCATGCTTATAGGTTAAGGAAGAATCTGAAGTCTTTGATTATTGTCCATCCCTCTTGGTTTATTCGCACACTCCTGACCATCACAAAACCTTTTATAAGGTCAGTCTTAATGCTTTGCAAATCAATGTATCAGGTTACCAAATACAAAACATGATTTACCTAATCAGTCTTTTAATTTTTGTCTTTTACTTTTCCAGCTCCAAATTTAGCCAAAAAATAAAGTATGTGTACAGTCTTTCAGACCTTGCTGAGCTTGTGCCAATGGAATATGTGTCAATACCAGATTGCATCAAGCAGTAAGTGAATTTCTTAAGATCTGTTTTACTTTTTCTGGAATTAATTTAGTGATTCTTGTAGTTAGAGGGACATTGAAATGCATTTGAATATAAACCTGCATATCTGGACAATTCTTGTGCATATGCTCACACAAGCCAAGATCTTCCTACAAATTTATAGTGTTTACTATAAATACCATTTGTCATATCTTTCCCTGTAAATTTATTGCGGAGTTCCCACGAGATTGGGGCTGGTTCTGAATGACCACATGTCATGAGCTCGCCCACTTTAAGGCTGAAAGTTGTTCAGGAGATTAACCTTGTGCAACCTGGATAGGGTGCAAAGGTAGCAGCAGCATAAACTCCCTGTACTGGCATCTTTCAGTAATACACATGAGCATACATTCCTCATAGGCTGCATATCTAGCCCATAGACTACCCTTTGTTCTAGCTGGTTGATGTGTTTTAGTCTCGCACTCTTCCATGTGCCTCTGTGGCACCACGTTGTTCCCAGTTGGTAAAGAATGTCTTTCCAATGGGGCCCTAGTCCCAAGACAAACCCTTCCATGAGATAAGCCACGAGTTTCTTGCAAGGTAGAGCTCATGGATCTCTTGCTGAGATATGGATGTTTCTGTCTGTGGTGTTTGTAATTTAGCCACACATTGATAAACCACTTTTGGAAGATCCTATTTTCCAACAGGCATAGGGGAATGATTCCCATGGCTAAGGGATGTGCACAACCCTAGTGTACTCAACAAGAGCCTGTACCACACAGCAGCCTTACTGGAGTCATTCTGCAAGTGTGATAATATTTACCACATGTTGGAATGACAGGGTGGCTAGCATTCTCATTGACAATAATTTTATAATTTTTGTCAATTTTGTATGATGCCAAGCAGTGTAATGTATACAGATGGATGGTGTGAAATCCAATTGGAGGCATATAATTTTTACAGGCATATCCTGATGCCTTTGTCCATCAGAGGCAACAGGGCCATCAGTATATGCCTTGAGAAGGTCTGTGACGTTAGAAAGAGCACGAAAGGAAGACAACAATGACTAGTTTTGTTGGAAATAATTGCTATAAACAATCTTTCCATTTTATGTGACTGATGTAATTCTACTTATAACTTTCACTTAAATATTTATAAAGTTCAAATTAAATTCAAGTTCTAACGACCTTATTTCAGTTAGGGGGGAAAGACAAATGAACACCAGATTTTTAAATCAACTGTCCACAAGAGGGCGCAACAAACACACACAATCCAAACGTACTGCGTTCTATTGTTTATTGCAAAGAACTAACCTGGCTGTTAACAAAGAGCATTTATTTTTAAATTAAAGTGCATACATTTATTAAACCAAAAGATTTAAGCTAGACTCTCAGGCCAGTTCCATCGTTAAAGTTCGCTGTTTTTAGTTCTAATTTTTGTCTTCTGATGAAAATATCCTTTAAATTTAGTCAGTATTTCATCATATTTATAAATTTTTAAATTTGAGAATGCAAAAATGTAACCAAATATTTACACATTTTATATATTAACTTAAACATGTGAAACTGCCCTTGTGAAAACCTGATCTCCTGAAATGATACAGTAAGTACACTACTGTAATACAAAATGTTGGTGACATTCATTCTTATGTAAACAAACACGCATGTAAACAGAATGGGCAATATCGAGGTCCGCAAAAATGGTTGAGGTCATGTCCTATCATACAATAAGTGGATAACGTAAATATCGGGAACAGTCTAACTATCTGTTAATGTTGCAGTCGGAGCAGGGGATGTCTGAACCAGAGAGCACTTCCTTAACATAGTTAAAGCTGAGGCAATGTGTACATTGTGCTCATCCCTGGAAAGACGGCCTGGTGAACAGAATGCAGGGTTATTGGAGGGAACCTGACTCCAACCCTGATGTGTTTTTATATCAGCAAGGCTAACATTGTAGGCTAGCTTTGAGTAGTACCGTAACGTGCTTGCTGCAGGTAGAGCAGAAATGCTGAGAGAGGACTCTTTAAGCCAGTGGGAACAATGAGGGCATGAGCATGGAGACCCCATTCCAGACCCACTGTTGTGTGTTAGTGATCTGACTAATTTAGCAGGTTAAGCCGTGAGCAGCAGTACAGCAAGTGAAACCCAGTCTGAGATAGGCAGGCTTTTGGCTAACATGGCAGTGTTAGTGTAAACCAAAAATCAAGCATAAGCTCTTCACAGTCAGTTGTCCTGTTCAAGTACAACATATTTATGTCAGTTTTCTGAGGGATAAAAGAATCTTGCAGCATATGGACACAATATTGTCGACAAGCATAATTACAAGTCATGTAACATGTAAGCGAGAGTAAAAACCCTTTAATATACTACGACCTTACGCATGAACACAGTGGGCAGAATTCTTCCTCTGTCGTGTGGTGAATACAGCTACCATTTGATTATGGCTTTTTCATGTAGGAAAATGGAACCAAAAATGTAAAGGCTTTTTACTCATTAAATGTCTCATCACTGTTATATACCTTCATCATTTTTACAACTCTGTAATAACAAGAATTCTGTCTGCATCCAAGAGCTTAAAGCACGTCTCTTTTTGACAGTACAGTGTATGATTTTCTGCTGTTGGCTGTTTAAAACTTCAAAAGCCTCCTTGTACCATAACCCTTGTCCCTGCCCTTCTTCTAAGGTTTGATGAAGAAAAAAATAGGAAAACACATAAAAGGTATCTTTATAATTCACACTAGGCTTTTTTTCTCCATGGTCTCCATAGCAGTTATTTGCATCGCACAAACTAACCCTTACTGTTGAACTGTATTAAAGATAACCACGCATGTGACGTTTGTTGCTGAATGAAAAACTGCCAGTCACTGCATGTTCGTTTATGATGGATGATTCACACATTTTAAGTAATGTAGCTTCTAATACTAGCACTTGTTTTGTTTTTACATCATTTTTTTTAAATAAAGTTGAATTACTGATAGAGTCTCATTTAAATTCACTGAATCAGGGATCAGGGAAATCCGCGTCATAGAATTCTTTAGAGCGGTCTCTAACGTTGACGGTCTGCACCGTTTCGGAAAGAGTGATGACAGTATATGGAATTTTATTTCTCGTATCCCCTGTAAATAAGTGTGTATATAATTAATAAATAAATAAATAAATATATATATATATATAATATATAAATTATAAATAATACACACTCGCTCACTTTACCCATCTTTTCTCTGAACAAAAGATACAGATTTGAATGCTGACCTCATTTCTACAGTGTAAAGTATAGACTGAATGGTATGTACAGCTACAAAACTTCTGTCTTAAAGGGGATGGATTGCTGGACTTTTAGTCACAAATGGTGCCATTGGTTTTGTCACGAGGTACTTTCGGAATTGCATGCATCACCTCTTACCAGTGAAGCCAGCTACAGACGTGCAGTTTGTGCAGAGCTTCCAGTTCAACTTGTATTGCAAGTTGTCCTCGAGTAACCTGAATACTACTTTAGCTACAGTGCTGTGAAAAAGTATGATTTTTCCCCCCGTTTTTGTTTCTCATACTAAACTGTTTTAGAAATTAAAACAAAATGTAAGATAAAACAAAGGCAACCCAAGTAAACCCAAAATGCAGGTTTTTAAATGAAAAGTTATTCAAAACCAACTGAGCCCGTCTGAAAATGTATTTGCCCCAGTAATTACCGTCATAATAGGATTCAACTGGACTAGACATGAGAGCAAATCCTAGTCCTAGAACTACTAGGTCGTTCTAGTCCTGAAAGACACAGACACAGATTTTAAATTTATGGGGTGCAATCAGTTTTTCACATGTGATAGGTGTTGGGGGAAAACTTTTTTTTGCTTCAATAAAAATTAATGAAAACTGTATTGTGTTTACTCAGGTTGCCTTTGTTTAATGTTCTATTTTGTTTGAAGATCTAAAACTATTTAGTATGAGAGATGCACAAAAAACCAGAAGAAATCAAATACTTGTGTGTGTGTATATATATATATATATATATATATATATATATATATATATATATATATATATATATATATATATATATATATGGCAAATATTTTTCACAGCAATGAAATTCAAGTGCCGTAGAGTTAACCACAGTCATGCAAAGAGCACTGAACTTGTCTGTTGTTCTAAGCAAATGATTAATGAGAATATTTTGTCTGAGCAGGTCGAGTTAATGATCCTTTTCATGTGGTTTGAGTTCGAGACATGTCACAGTCAACAGACTGATTTTGCTTTATACACTTTTTACATTAGATTGCACATGTCCGTTGCAGCTTCAAACTAAGAAACTCGCACTTAAAACTTGGTCTTAATTGCTGACGTTAGAGTGAATTTAATTTAAATAAACATCAGAGTTCTTAGTGCACAATAATGTGAAAAGGGTCCTAATCAGTAACTAATCAGTGTCTAATTAATCAAAATTTACACCTGTTTTTCTTCTCTGCTTGTTTTGTACCAAAGCATTTTAACTTAAATCTATGAAACCCCTTTGATCAAAAACTAACATTCACTGTTATATGGCTTTGTCTGTCTTATTGCATTTTATATAAAAAAAATATATATAAATGCTATCCTGTTAAAATGTGTAATAATAAATTTGACTCTTGTAGCTGTTGATGTCTGGCCATTTTCAAACATGAACCTCATTCATGTGGTATTAGATGACCTTTTTTGCATAAAGCCTAGAATGTAAACGCATTTGATTGGATGGTTAATCTTCAGTACTCGTATTGAAACTTCACCTTTTTCTCCTCTAGGCTTGACCAAGAAATGCATGGAAAAGGGGAGATGGGAGATGCACAATGAAGTTGAAGAGGAAATGAGAGGTGGAGGAAAATAGTGGGGATTTTTGTATATCTCTCAGCTGGGGGGAGAGTTTGTGCCTTCCAAGAGTCTGTTCCCTGTTACATAGTGGGACTTTTATTTTATATTGTATTAGTGTGCCAAACACAACTTGGAATCTCAATGCTGTGCTTCAAGTATTTTTATAATCTTACATGTATAAATTTGGAGTGAGTTGTCATTGTCAATAATTCCTGTTGCTTCTCCCTGAGGTTCAATGCACTTGGTTTTCAAGCTAGTTGATGCATGTTCTACTACATTACATTTAAAATATATTTATATTCAAATGGTGATAAAGGAAAAAAAAGATTAATATATGTGTGTATACGAAATGTTTTTTTTTTCTTTCTTTCTTTCTTTGGACGGTCCTTTAAGGTGTTACTTTGACTTGCTGAAATCTCGCGTCATATACTGTTTATTGGTGAAAACCATATCGATGTTGTATGAGGAAAGTGTTGTTCTCTCCCTCTTTGGAACAATCCTAAGGAAATGGATCAATTCATAAGTTTACTATTCTAGTCACAGATTGTGTTGACATCTGTAGCATACATTTGGGTTGGGTGTTTATTGTCCTATGGTCTTGCAAGTAAAACTTCCAGAGAAGATGTCTTCCTCTTTTCCAATATGACTAATAGTACCATGAGCACACTGCAATTACTTTAATTCAGTGTATAAGGTTATTACATTTGGGAATTTTTTTTTAAATAATTTTTTTCCCCTCCCATTTTATTACACCAAGATTCTTGATGACCACCGGTTTTCACCAAGTAGTGATGCACTCATTTTGTGTCCTTATTTATAAAAGAATGTTCACATTCACATGTCACAGTTTTGGCAGTTTTCTCTGATGTGATCTATTTAACTGCTGGTTGATTTAGTTATTTTACTTCTGAACTGTTTGGACTCTCTCTTCTTGATTCAGTGTGTTGATTTTTAAAGATCCAGTAAACAAGAAAATTCAATAAAGGAAATATTTTTAGGTGGACTGTTGATCAATTTATTACTCACAAGCAGCTTGCCAAAAACATTGAACATTGAATAAAGTAGCAATTTGCTTAATTGCCTCTTCAGTTTTAGGTCAGGCTCATGTGTAACTTACCCCAGTTATTTGTTCAAAAGTTCATGTATTTTGTAATATTAAAGGTCATTCTCTCACTGCATGCACATATGATTTTTTTTCTATGATCTTTGGTCTGCCAATTCTCTAGCATTACCTCAAATATTACAAATTTTGATTTAGATCTTTGTCTTTGTTGCCAAGTCCCTCCCTGTGTTTAACACTAACTGTAGCTAATTATCTTCATCTGTCATCATTCAAAGCCTGTGGTCTTATTTTCTCCATGATGTATTGAAATGTTCTTTACAATGTTGCTGCATCATTGCATTACTGAAGCTGCATGTGATAAACACACATTGGATTGTTCTCTGTTCAATAGGTCAGACCAGTGAATGTATCACCTGTTTGCTGATATTCTGTTGTATGTTTGAAAGCGCAATAATACCAATAAACAAGTGTCATTACGTTATGCTAGCTTTGGTGTTTCACCAAAAGACAGATGCAGAAGACATGATGAAAAAGTGCATATCCATAATTGTTAAAAACCTCATGTTCACACCAGACATGGAGATTATTTTTGAATTATCCTCAATCCTACACCAGAGCATCTTAAGGAACTTGGCTCATAACAACTAGCTGAGCCCATAAAAATACATAAACATAATTACTTATCAGGTGAAGCAAGCTTGACATTGACATTTGTATATAGTCTTAATTTATATCCATTACTACGTTTCATTACTATATTTTACATGTAGGCCACCATAGTTTTAACATTTAACCAGTAGCTGGAAAGTGAGTATTCAGATTAGTAGTTCTACAGTACATACACTCACCATCCAATTTAATGGGAACACCTGCATATTTATGCAGTTATCCAACCACTCAGTCATGTTGCAGCAGCACAATGTATAAAATCATACAGCTACAGGTCAAGAGCTTCAGTTAACACGTGCATCGGAATGATACGGTATGTGACTAAAACCATGGCATGGTTTGAATTATATGGCTGGTACAAGTTATATGGTTGCAGTTCCAGGTGACCATTGATTTAAGACCTTTCAACATTGTTCCATTTATTGATTGCTAATAATTGTTAAGTTACACCAGATTATTTCAAATCTTATGTAGAAAGGACCAATGTGGGTGCAGGCTTTCATTCTAACCAAGCAGAAGCCATCATTGTATATTGAAAGCATAGATCAACTGATTAAACAGGTGGGAAAAGGTGTGGCTCCTAGTTGATTGAAATGAAAACCTGCACCCACCCTGGCCCTTTCCAGATAAGATTTGACACCTCTGAGCTACACCTAGATACAAATAACCATTCAGATGTATTGCAATGTGTTATTGTGCTCACTGTTTGCTTTTCATTTGCTTTTAAATTTTAATTATGAATTTAATTGTGTAACAAAAGTTTTGTGTACTCACAATTTTGTTCAAATTGAAATACATAAATATGATCTATAAAACATTGTAGTTTAGTTCTTGGAACATTTGCATTTCACCACAGGGCAAGTTGAATAATTATCCTGTGACAGTTTTTCAGGTAAAGTAGTGCATTCATGTTATTGCAGTTGCTGGCCAGTTTTTCAAGCTGCTGCTGCAGCTTGATGAGAAGAACCTCCATCACCAACTCCTGCCTTAGCACCCTCAATTCTGCTGCATCCATATTAAGGCCACATATTGCCACAAATCCAGGTAGTCGTATGTAAGTGCAAGTCTTTAATGATTAAACAACTAAGCAAATAAAAGACAGGAAAACTAACAAAGTACTAGACTAAGGCAAGACTGGGCAAGGAAAGGACAACTCCATAGGAACAAAAGCTAAGCTACTCACACTGCAAACACAACAACATATTCTGCTTTGCAACTAAGGAGGGAAAACACAGAACTTAAATATTTCATAAAATGCAGTGCAACTCTGTCTGGTGTAGAGGAAAAATTAGCAACAAGTGTTTGGGAGCAGGTTCAATTCTCCCTTCTTATCTGTCTCACTCAAAAGAGCCAGAATTCCCATCACCAATAAACAAAATACATAGATTAATAATAATAATAATAATAATAATAATATCAGTAACTTATTATAATTCATTTTAGGCAATGTCCACCCACCACCTGGATATGTGCCATAATGGACATCCAATGATGAATTGCAATTCCTTGATATTATCCAAGCTTCATTCAAAGGTATCACACAAAGAAGGTTTCCTGAGGTAGTAATCATCATCATCATAAATGTGCTGTTTATGTATAGAATATGTATAGAATGAACCTTTGTGACCTTTCCAACTACAGCAAAGAAGGTCTTCAGTGGATTGTTGTATAGTTCATTGTGCTAAAGTATTTCACGCGTTTCTAGTTGATGCTAAGTTGTGAGCTAGTTGGTTAGCTAAGGGACACATTCCGATTAATTGTTTTAGCATTGTTGTGTGTGTAAACTTGTGTTCTTACTGGACTTACTTTGTCCTGTAGCTTTACATCAATTTAATTTCTTTGTTAACAGCGTGTGTATTAAATCATATCTTCATGATTATCTTGTCTCTGAAAGATTTATTATGTAAGATTGTTTTTGTGCTGTTTAGGGTTTCTGCTTAAAAGATTTTCTGTAAAACTTTAACAGTTCTGTCTTAAAGGGGATGGGTTGCAGTTATTCAGTTACAAGTTGTGCCTGTTGATATTCTGTCACATAAAGTATTTTACTGTATGGTATATAGTACCAGGTTTATATGCTTCACCTCTTATAAGCGCTACCCTGCCCGGTGCCCCCAACAATCTGTATGATCTTACAGTTGAGCTTGTGCTAGTAATAGATTGTCTTCTTTGATAAACTTTTTTTTAGCTGAAACGGGCAATGCGTTTAACCACCAGTCATGCAAATAACACTGAAAGTGTCTGTTGTTCAAAGCTCAGGAATATTTTGTCTAAGCAGGTCCAGTTAGTGTAGTTAATAGTCTGGTGTGTCACTTTACTGACAGCCTCTTTCTGAAAGAAGATATGTTTGTGAAATATGCTGATGTGGACATGTTGACAAGCATGTGCACATTTCTGTCTTTTCATTCGGTATTTCTTTTCTCTGCATTTAGTGTCATGTCTTATCCTGTGTCATTCTGAATATGCACATCCTCATTTCGCAACTGCATGTTATACAGGCATATAACAACAAGAGCTTTCATACATCCTTCTTTCACACATCTTTCTGGCCTGCAAGGATAACTTTAGTCCCTTTGCAAAGCAGCCCTACAAGATTAATCTTCCCACTCTTTATTTGCTTATTTCTCAGCTTTAAAGTTTTCAGGATCTGACTATAATCAAAGACAGATGTAAATCAAAGACAGTGGTGTGTAGAATTTTCCCACTCACAGTGCTGGTTATGAAGCACATCAAAGGCATTTGAACCTATGAGAATAGGTGAATGACTGTGTCAGGCACCACTAAAGCAATATTCTGGAAAAGTTATGGTGACCTAAACATTGTCTTGTAGCCTTAATTTCTTTGTTAACAGCACATATATTAAATGTTGTGAAAGGCTGGTATGTTGTTTTTATATACTTTATATATTGGTTACAAGAGAGTGAATCTTTAATTAATTAACTAATGTAATGATGTAAGTATTGTACTTAATGAGTTACATATTGAATAGTTTATTCATTAGTTTTAGTTTTGTTTGTCATAATAAAAATAATTAGTAATTATGGCATTGAAACTAGCTGTTTAGTTTGTATTCTAACAGAATGCAGTAATAACGTTTACCCATGTTTAGAGTATGACAAAGCACCGTGTGCATCCATTTTGCTTCCATTTATGTAGACATTACTTGACTACATAAATAAATAAAATTGTATATGAATGGAAGAGTTTTTCACAAAAATCTGCGGTTTTTGTCTCTCTTCTAAACTTGTATGAGCATTAGCTTTTTTTGTTGTTGTTGTATTTCTGTGTTTCTGGATGAGAATCATATCTTCAATCTTGTGTCTGAAAGATCCATTACATAAGATAGCTTTATGCTGTTTTGGGTACCAAAGCCCAAAAACTATATTGTAGCTATTGTAATGAGGGCTAAATTAGGGCTTGTTATGTAGAGTTGTGTGAAAAAGCAGGTACACCCCATGGAAATTGTTGGCTTTTTTGACATATTTAGACAAGCAAACATTTTATCATGTTTGAAACAGTGTCTATTAATAATATTAATAATAACTGATAAACTTGAACAAAATCACAAAGAAAATTTGCTTTTTCAATCATTAACAGAAATATCAATAGATTTTATATTCTTCTCTGGGAAAGTAAGTATACCCTTGGCCTCAGAAGTATTGGCATAATTGTCCACCAGGCTTGCTGGAATTTTGACCACTCTTCCATGCAATATTGTTTCAGTTGTCTGAGTTTTCTTGAGTCTGGTTTTCTTGCATGTACTGCCTGTTTCAAATCCCCCCACAATATTTGAATGGGATCCAAATCTGGACTAGGCCATTCAATAAACCTCCGTTTCTTCTTTTTGAGACATTCCTTCGTGGATTTGTTAGTGTGCTTAGGATTATTATCTTTTTGAAAGGTCCACTTTCGGTTCAACTTCAACTTTTGGACAGATGGCCTCATATTACCTTCAAGCACTCTTTGATATGATGCAGAATTAATAGTTGAATCAATGAATGCAAGGTCTCCATTCCCTGAGGCAAGGAACCCCAAAGCAACCCCAAGCCATAACATTTCCACCACCGTGCTTCACAGTTGGTATGAGGTATGAAAAGCATGTCTGCTGTTACTGTGGCCAAACAACTCTATATTTGATGTCCAGAACAGATTATTCCAAAAGGCCTATACCTGGTCTTTGCCTATATGCTGATTGGCAAACTGTGGTCTTGCTCTAATGTTCTTTTTAGACAGCAAATGCTTTTTCCTGGCATAGCACCTATGCAGGTCAAATTTGTGCAATCTCTTTCTGATGCACTCTGACACCAACAGCTGCAAGACTTACTAGCAGATCCTGTGATTAAATTTTGAGGTTCTTGGAGACTACTTTTTGCATCAGACAGTCTGCTCTTGGTCTGAATTTGCTGGGAAGGCCAGTCCTGGACAAATTGGCAGTCATTTGAAATCTGCACCATTCGTAGATAATTTTTACAGTGGAATGATATATTTCAAATAATTTGGAGATATTTTTAAATCCCTTTCCAGACTCATAGGCATCCACAACATTTTTTTCTGAAGGCCTTGTAGAACTCTTTAGATCTTGGCATGATCAGTAACAAAGGGAACACCAGATACTAGATATAAGAGTGGTATAAGTGTCAAATCAAGTGTGTCAAGTGGGTTTTTATTGTCATTCTTATATAGCTACGTTACTAAATCGCTTACAGTTTAATGTCCATGTTTACAGTTTACAGTATATGTTCTGTGTATCTATAGTCCTGTGAATTTACTGTCCTGCATATGTATTGTTTTGTTCTGTGTATTTATTTATTTTGCACTCAAATCTCAACATGGTTGTGTATTTGCACTTTATGTAGTCTTGTATACTGTTTTGTGTTGCACTATGGTCCTGAATAAACAAAATTTTGTTCCACTGTATACAAGCTATATAGACAACTGGGGAAATTTTCAGGGAAATGTTGAAGATGTCTGTGAGGAGATCTCACAGCTGATCAGCACATTCCCTGAGCACCCAGCTGTTACGCCACGGCCAGCAGAGGGCACTGTGGCTTGGCTCCTGACGAGTTTAAGTGACTTTAATTTGCCCCAGGTGTCCATGTTTTGAGTTGATTATGTTGTCTATTTAAATGATTTGGTTACTGCGCACTTCGCTTAGTATTATATCGTTTCTATAGTTTGTTTCCATGCCTTGACTTATGATTCTGTTCTATGCCACAATTCCCGTTTTCCGGTGAAGACCGCGTTTACTTTGATTTTTGTGTCTAATAAAGACTTTGATCTGCACCTGCATCCAGCTCCAGTCTCGATACGTTACACCAGCCAGGTATTTTGTCCATGGGTTGACATTTGATAGTGTATCAACTGTTAATAAGCACTGTTTCATAGAGGATCAAATGTTTGCTTGTCCAAATATGTATATAAAAAACCCCACAATTTCCATGGGGTGTACTTTTCACATGATTATATGTAGAGCTAAAACAATTCTGATTTAAAGGGGATGTACTGAAGCTATTCGGTTACAAATGATGCCTGTTGGATTTCTGTCACATAAGGTATTTTTCTAAATGGCACACCAGGCTTATATGCCTCACCTCTTATGAGCTCCAATCTGCCCTGTGCCACCGACATCTTTATGATCTTCTAGTTTAACTTGTTTTTTAATACATTGTGCCCTTTGTTGAACTTCAGCTGAATTCAGGGGCGATGTGTTTTAACCACAGTCATTGCCAGATTTTGTCTAAGTAGGTCCAGTTAGTGTAATAGTCTGGGAAGTCATTCATACCTTTTACTAATTAACATGCTCTTCGGTAAGAAGATATGCTATGTGGAATATGCATGTGTGGGTTCAGCTAATGTTTCTTTCTTCCGCATGTGAATGCCATGTACACTAATCCGGAATGGGCACTTCTTCATTCTGCAAATGCATGTTATGCAGGAATATCTTCATGCTGAAGGACGATGTCAATGTCCTCACCAATGCATTGTTTCTCATGATACTCTCTTTGCTGAGCTACTGATAAGGACAGGATGTGGCTCACCACAGCAGAACGAAAATAATGTACCCATTAGTTAGAGACTGTTCCCTGGAAGCTTTGAGACTGGCCAGTTGAACTTGAAGAGCTGCAGTTCTTGATCATCTGATGAGTTATTTTTAAATTCAGACAAGAGTTCATTACAAGATGCACACAAATGTAAAGCTAAGGAAAAAGTAAAGAGATTAATCTTAAATAAATTTACCACAGGCTGGATTGATGAAGTGTGAGCAGGTTTTTTTTAATTTTTATTATTATTATTCCTGCATGGCTGAATACAATATAGCACCATCAGGAAGCCACGAAATGGAAAAACTTCCAAGCACCACTGTAAGTGAAGTTCCTCACAACAAAACTTGATGTTAGCTTAACAAAGCCATTCTGAATGTTGGAAATTATTCAGTCAATTTATGTCTATGGGAGTTTTGGGGTTTATTGATCATTCGCTATGGGAAAGCCATAAGTCTGATCAATTATAAAATATAGGTTTGTACGACACAAAGCCTGAAGAGTTCTCCAGAGTTTGGTAGCTTGAAAGGTTTCTGAGTTATAACAGTACAAATTTTTCAATCGATGTCAATGGAAATTTTGGACACTTTGAGCTTCTGTATCGGGAAACCGGTAATTCTGTTCAGTTAGCACACCAAGTCAGAATACACAGAAGGTCTGTGGTGAGTTTGGTGCATGTAGCTTGAAAGCTCTAGGTGGAGGTGCATTTAAAGATTTTGGGTCTCTGAAGAATAATTATAACTAGATAGGTTACGCATTTGTTGAAGCATAACAAATTTGACCTATATTGGTAGCCATAGTGAGTGTATTTTACTTGAGTTTTTAATATAATAGGCTTTATGGTAGTCCAATCACAGGCACATGACATCACTAGAATAACCATAATGCAGCTATCCTCGCTGAGCCGAATGTTTTAATATCACATGTCTACATTGAGGTTAGGCTTGCTGCGATAGTTGGTGTTACCGGTGTTCAGTCGCACACTAATTAGATCACTTGCCCACTGCAGCACTGTAATTTAGTGCGATTGCTGGGACGGCTCAGCCACATTCAGGGCTACGGCATCTGGGCCAACTGTATGGGCTGCCAATGGCAATGGGACTACAGATTCAGGTTGGAGAAGCTGTAGAATTTGCTGATTTATGTCCACAACAGGGATGGTGTTCAGATGCTGTTGGGGATCAGGAAGCATGTCGAGATCTCACAGATGCTGTAGATCTAGCGTACCAAGCAGCTGCTCATATAGGTGACGGTCTTCCTCTAATAGCTGAACCACTCCCTCCCCAGTCTTGGCATAGAGTATAAAAGGGCCCTCAGGAATCTGGCCTGGGCTGAGGATGGGGGCTGGAGAAGCAGGGACTTCCTCAGGTGATATATCAGCCTGTTCTGGTGCTATCCAAGGGGAGTCTCCGCCTGCAATCAACACTTCACACTCTGGAGTGTTACCACCTCGTGTGCTTGTAGGAGTGTCGCTGTCACTCTGCCTGTCTGCGCGTCTAAGTTCTAAGTTTTATTAAAGGAGACAAAGGCAGACAAATCTAAATGAGTAATCCAAGGCGTGGTCTGAAAACATGCAAAAGGTCAGGCGATCAGCAAACACGCATAACTAGGGTGAGGCAATAGTCAGAGTCGAGAAACTATAAACGAGGTCAGAAATCAGGAAACGAAACAAGAACCAAGGACAACTGCTTGGTAAGGGAGTTAAACTCAATACTATGCAAAGTCATAGTGTTTAGACAGTCTCTTATATACTGTGGTGTGAGTATGTGTGAGATTAGTATTCTGAAGAAAGTGAACGTGTGTGGGAAGTGTAGTCCATGGTAGCCATGTTTGTAGGCCGCTGTGCATGGTGGGAAATGTAGTCACTAGTTTGCTGTGACATGACACCACCCTAAATTAAATGTAGTAATCATTAAATTTCTTGCCTTTTCCAAAGAGGAAACAGGCGGCATCTTGAGTATGATGGTTATGAGGAGGCCATGGCACCCCAAAGGAGTTTACAACAAGCTCCTCCAATACAACCACCACCATTGAAAAGAATCATGCTATCAGCTTCTGATGAGCTCCAACCAAGTTCTCAAGACCAAAGAATCAGAAACAAGGTAACATTAAAATGTGTGTTAAATGTTTCAGCACTGTTACATGACCTGACTGCAAAACAAGACACTGAGGTTCTTGATGAGAGTTGTTCAAAATTGATTGGTGCTTGATGAGAGTTGTTCAAGTAGTGTCCTAGAGATCACTGATAACCATTTACATCAAAAGTTAGTGTTAGGACCCAGTCTAGGTTGAAACGTACAAAGTAACCAGCTTGCAGTTCAGTGGGAAAGACCTCTAAATTAGGGAAGCCAGGAACAACAGCCAACAGTTTTCAATGAAGTTATGTTATATTGTACAAAAAAAGCAAGTGTATGTACAAGTGTACATAGAGCACAACGTTCAGGGTGGGCCATGGCCAAAATAATAAAGAAAAGAATTATTGGTTCAAAGAGCTTTTTTTCCTAAAAGAAAAACAGCAAAAATACAAATGCAAAGTGAAAAAGTGAAAAATATATACAGTGAATATATACATAAAAAGTACAGGGAGAACCAAACTCACGGTCCGAAACAGGCAAAAGTCAGAACTAGAACAGCAGTCAGAACAAAGAATACTATAGCCATAAGGGCAAGCAAACCAAACCCAATCTCCTAACACACAATCACAGGTAACTACTTCCAACCTCCTCTTCCTCCTCCTTCTCCTCCTCCTCCTCCCCAACAACAACAATCTCCTCTTCCTCCTCCTCCACCTCCTCAACAACAATCTCCTCCTCCTCCACCTCCTCAACAACAACAACAACAATCTCCTTGTAATTGTAACAATTGTACTTGAATGATTGGGGGGTGGGGGCCGTCAATCTTATATGTAGTGTCATTTGCATAATATCGGTATTCGATGCATATGCATGTTTTAGAGTTTTTAATGTGTTTTTTAATATAGACAACTTTTTTTATATTTAGGTACTTGAACTTGGAACTTGGGTGCAGTTGAAGTGAAGGACACTGTATAGAGAGTAATAAAGCAGACAGCAAAAATTACTTTGCAAAAGTGGTGAATGGGAGAGCTGTAAACGGGAAAACCTCCTTCCAAATATTGGAGCTTAAAGTTGTGATTATTAAAAACTGTTGTAAATGTTCGTGTAATTTTTATATCTAGAAACTTTTTTTTTTCACGTTATGAATTGATTTTTGAAAGTCTGTCATTGGAATGGTGCGGTCTTGTACTATGCACTTTTAAATTTTTCTATCATGATGCATTTGATCTCTATGTAGTTATATTCTTAACTCTGTATCTGTAGGCTGCTATTCTAGAGGCTGTAAGAAGAAATGTGCACAAATGACAGAATTGAAGTTTGAACAAGTCATAAGACGGTGACTTTTAGCTGGTGACAGTGAGGGTGGCAGAAAGAAATGAACACCTTTAAAAGCTATTAATGCACACATTGTAAATATATTGTTTTTGCAACTTATTTTTTGGTACATATTTCCACCTCTCTCTCTCTCTCTCTCTCTCTCTCTCATTTTTATATGTATTTATTAGAGATAGATGGATAAATCAAGATAAGTAAATATAGTACAGTGTATTGTCTTTATTCTTTTAACAAATAGAGAATTAGCACTTGCAAAGAAACTTATTTTGACCAAAGAAGTAAGTACATTTAATTCATAAAGTACATTTAAACAACTAAAAAAAGTTGTTTTAAAAAGTGCTGTGCATAGAATACAATATAATCTGTCTTGTATTTCCTCATTTGTGAGTCGCTTTGGATAAAAGCATCTGCTAAATGAACAAATGTAAATAAAAAAACAAATATTGAGAATGTATTAAAAAAAATCATCAAACAAAACACTTTAAACAGAAACACATATATATAAAATAATTTTTTGTCTTGATTTAAAACCTGTAACAAAGTCTTACAATTAACTGCTGGCTAATAGCTTTCTCGTCTATTGCCATGAGACCATGTTCACCCACAAGCGCGCACACAGACACACACATACATGTGCACACACACTCTCTTCTGAACTTAGTCTGTTTTACTAGTGCTAAAATCTTTAATTTGAAATATTACTTACTTCGCTATATTAAGGTTCAGGAACTTTGAAAAATAGAATATTTTCTTGAATAAACTCTACTTCTAAACATAAAAAGTCATATAATAGTCAGATATACAGTATGTCAAAAATGTACACAGCTGGTATACATTCTGTAAATGTGTAGCAGCATTATTGAATTATTTTTGTTTTACCTATGCTAAGTAAAGACTGACCATAAATTGATTTGTACCGTAAAAAAGCCTCCATGCATTTTATAGCAATATCATCCACTTGTGGGTCAAATTTGTTAGCAAAGAGATGTTTCTGCTTCAGAATCCAGTTCAGGTCCCCTGCTCCATAAACACACACTGCATGTCTATATGTCCCAGTGCATGGTGGATATGGTGCTCCATCCTTCACGTTTCCTTCATGATAACTCCACTTGACCAACCTCGCTATGGCCAGCATGTCCGACTCATCATATTTTTTATTGGGGGGGTTGGAGCCAGGCACTGAAGGCATCCTATGTAGTGTTGCCCACATGTGCTCATCCGGGCTGTACGTGTCCTTCTCCCATTCCATGAAGTTCTGGATCTCTGGAGTCTTAAAAATATATTCTACAAACTCTCTAGTAACAACAAAGTATGCATTCCCAGAGAACATAGGGGTGCCGATGGGTGGAGGGGTCTTCTTAATACCTGTCCGCGTCACAGTATTGGTGATGTTATGATGGTACTCCCAGCGGGCTTTTTTGTGTGACGATGTGACTTCTGACTCCATACTATTCTTTCCATTGAGAGTTTTCAGGGAGCGAACAAGCTCTGCATTGGTTTTTAAGGGGAAATCTGCCCCACACGTGTTGAGCAGATACCTCCACTTGACAGGAGACTTGAGAAGGTCCTCCATGCAGTTGATGTCTGCTTGAACTCGTGACCAAGAGGCATAGACAATACTCTCTAACTTACTGGCCACAAACACATTGGGCAAACAAGACACAATAGCTTGTACAGCCTCAGAAAAGATCTTAGGCGATTTCTGGTCCACATGAACACAGTAAACATTCTGAGGAGTGTAAATAGCACGCAGGAGCCTCTCAAACATCTCAATCTTCTCATGGATAACCATAGAGTAAGCGATTGGAAAGTCTCTTTCCTCTTTGCTCAGTGGAGCTGTTAGAAACCCTCTGTCTCTGACAAAAGCTTGACAGTCCTTTGTGGTATTTAGGTAGAAAGACTCGGATAAAAGAGAAGCTTTTTTCCACCCAGCAAGGAGGTTGCCAAAGTATTTGCTGTTGACTCCATCCATGTCTCCTCTGATGATGGCTGAACAAGCTTGTAGTTCTCCAGCATCGTGCTTGATCAGGTGTTCCATGTCCGGCAGCCCACTCTGTAAATAGCCTTTTTTTGTAGCGTACATTACAAAGTATATAAGTGGAAAGCTAAAAAAAAATAAACAGATGTACCTCAAAAATTCATTTTTCTTTAAAGCCATTTCTATGTGAAACTGCTGTATGTTTCAGGAAACCAGCAAACGCCACTAAAAGTGTGACTGTGACATTGCAGAAAAAACGCAGCATTAAAAGAAGGCGAATTGTGTAATAAATGACAACTGGCCAGTTACAGAGCAGTAGGGAAGGGCTTCATGAAATACCATACTTAATGTACAAACAGTGTGGGTGTGTTTTTTCTACAATTGAAAGCATGTTTGCTCTTTAACAGAGAAAAGACTGGGTGGATAGTATACACGGAAAATATTATGAAGCTTAGGTCTTTAAATCTTATGTAAATAAATGTCAATCTTTTAAGGCTGACTTTTAACAAAGCATTTATACAAGCTGATGTTACTATCTAATAGACAAAAGAGCTAACAGAATAAACCAGATTGGTCACATTCTCTCTTCTTGTTTCCTTTTGGTTGCTCTGTTCTCCCCCATTTTGTAATCCCATAACATTATCTATGTAATGAAGGTTAGGACAGATGCAAGTGCAGAAAAGAGCTTTTAATAAAGAGACGCAAGTAGACAAACCCAAAGCATGAGACAATAGTGTGATTGTGTGTGAGATTGGATGCAGGTGTGCGAGATTAGAATGAATGAGTATTCTGGGAATTGCTTGTTTGTAGGCCACAGTGCAGGATGGGAAATGTAGTCACTGGTTTGCTGTGATGTGACAAACCCTTTCCTGTTCATTCTTCCTTCCCTACCCAAAATCACAATAAGGTCATGATAATGTATTATTCTGTATTATTGTACTATTTTTAGCTATAGAGGCATCCACAGTTACTGTAACGTAAATGGGCTTTAGAAGATTTAGCTGTTTTCTGTCAATCCTGACAGATGTGGGTGTATGTTAGATTTTCATTCATTTCTGTATTAGAAGCCAGGCCTAAATAGCGCTTGTGACGAAACAGGACTGGAGGCTGGATGCAGGTGCAGGTCATGGTCTTTATTTAACATAAAGATAAACTCCAAAGCAAACCCGGTCTTTCGTGGCTAACGAGAAAAAGGGAACATGGCATGACATCAATATCCTTCTTAACATGGACGACCGCTACAAACAAACAACTTACAACATACCGTTAACACTAATAATGAGCAACGTGCTCAGTAATTCAGGCACTTACATAACAATGGTAAACATAAAGCAAACATAAAGCAAACATGCCTGTGTTCAGTTACTGTGAACGTGCACGCTAACCTGGAAGTGCGCGTTCCCAAACAGTCATTTCAAATGAAGCGCCTGACGTGACAGTGCTTGACTGTACTATATAAACGTCACAAAAATTAATACTTTAAGCACTTCAAAGACTTAAAAAGCATTTTATCTGAATTACATGTTATATTTATACAAATAGAACATTACAAATTGTTCATTACAATATCAACTGGCAAATCAATTAACAATTGACCAAATACAGCTATATTTACAAAGCAGCAAACATGCCACTTGATAAACATGCATATGTCTTTTCCAAGGAACAGGACAGTTGTTAGAGGAAAACACTCAAATTTATTAAACTGGAGTAATAATAAATATTGTTTTCTTTTTGTTCATTTAAACACAGTTCCACAGATGATTTACTACAGCTATCAATTTTAAACTTTCACTAACAGCTACTTATTTACAGAATCAAATGTATTACATGCTATAAAGTGTTTTTTTTTAACTAACCATTCATTCTCAAATAAAAAATGGGTGTATTATAGGTGTTTCTTACAATAAAAATATTTTACAATGAGAGATGCTGCATGCTAACCTTCAATTCACTGAGAAAAAAAAACTAAACTGCAACATAAAATTTGGAACTGTCCAGATCCCAATCTTGAAGGGTCTCAACATGCCCTTTGCTCTCTTTATGCTCAATTGAGGACTGTGTTCTTGCAGGACATTTTTGGCTTCTTCAACCTGCACTGGCCCTGCTAGCTCACAAACTTAAATTCTAAACGTAATTAAGCAATCTGACTTGTATTTTTAAAGACATAACATAGCAGAACATGCACCAAAATTCAATCAGTGACGTGTGGTCAGGGGAGGGAGATGCGATTGATCTCTCTGTATGTCAGCAATGTAATGTTTGTCCACACTTTTATTATATGTCCTCACATTCCATAGTCTAGGTCATGTATTTCACATATGTGTATAACATACAGTCTTGCTGATCTGACATAACACCACAGTAAAAAAAAAAAAAAAACAGTAGGGGAGGCAGCCAGAACCTCTGCCTCACTGAAGGGGGAGTGTGTGAGCATATGGTCTTGTTGTGCTATTGTTCTTCTTAGTCAAATGGCATTGTGGGTAATATGCTAGCTAAAATAGTCAAGTGCATTGCATCAATCTGTTTATTTTTATATTTTGCCCTGACTGCAATAATGGAAGAGAAGAAAAGAAAAAAACAAAGCAAAACAAAACTAAAAATATATATATATATATAAAAAAAAAATAAATAATATAATATAAATAAAAAAAGCAAGCTAAAACTGGACTTTCAATCAAAACTGGAAGTGATAAATAATGGAAGACCGGTGCTGGAGTTAAAAGATTTGCTTCTGTTCTCAACGAGTGACAATGTCTGGACTACAACGGGATTTTGTGACTTGAAAAATATACCAAGAAGCTTCAGCAGACATGAAAGTTCAACTACTCGCATTCAAAAAGTCAAATTGCTTTAAAAACTTTTGAAAGTGCAAGGATATATTTGGCTTTGAACGAACAGCGGAGACTAAATATTATCATCCACAATGCTAAGGTAAAGGAAAACCGAGAGATTTTAAAAGGCCTCATTAATGCAACTCGCTTCCTAGCCAAACAGCAATTAGCATTTCGTGCTAACAATGAGAGTACGACCTCTTCTAATCATGGCAACTATGTAGAACTATTACATGCTTTTGCTGAGAAAGATGATAGGTTAGCTAGACATTTGGAGACATCCACGGTATTTTCTGGCTTATCAAACAGAATTCAGAATGATTTAATTGAAGCAATCAGTGATGTAATTAGAAGTGTGATGAGAGATATATATATATATATATATATATATATAAAAAGGAGATTAATGCAGCCCTATTTGTTTTTTAGAAGTAGACGAGACAACGGATGTCATAAACTAAGCCCAGATCTGTCATTTTGCGTTATGTGGCTAAAAGTGAGGGAGGAGTTTTTGGGATTTGATGATGTGAGTAATGACAGACAAGTAAAGGTAAGACCATGCATACACTGCTGTACAGTCCACAACAAAAATAAAAGACCAGCCCTTTTTAAATTTTTTATATATATATATATATATATATAACAAGATAAGAAAATATGTTATTTTAAAGAATAAAACTACATTTGTCTTTGTTAGATTTCCATGTATCTCAGGAATCTCCAAATCTCAGATTATGTCTTCCAGACCTCCATCAGCCCTTTCAGCCTGTTCTACACTTATTAACTATTAGTTCTGTGCTGCTATGAGCTAGAAAGTTTGGTTTACCGCCGAGTTCAGGCCTGGAGAGTCCGAATGAACACACACACTGACACACATGAATGTTCACAGAGACTTCTGGTTTACTCATTCAAAACAGAAATATTTCTACACGTTGTACACATTGATAACATCAGTGCGGGGACGGTTTCTACTGCGCACAGGTACCAAAAAAAAAAACAAACAATTTTCCCATTTTTTCTTTTTAATTTTTTTTTTTTTTTCATAAAAAAACATAAATAGATTAATATAGCGCGCTTTTATCCAAAGCGCTTTTACACTGTGTCTCATTCACCCATTCACACACACACTCACACACCAATGGTAGTAGAGCTGCCATGCAAGGCGCTAACTTGCCATCGGGAGCAACTTGGGGTTCAGTGTCTTGCCCAAGGACACTTCGGCATGTGGAGTCACCTGGGCCGGGAATCGAACCGCCAACCCTGCGATTAGTGGACAACCCGCTCTACCAACTGTGCCACAACCGCCCCATAGGTATTTGATGGTTCATAATATGAGCGTACATGATAAGAGAATTTCCTTTTAGACTTTTTGTTGTGGACTGTATATACTTTCATTTGTATTGAATGAGTATGAATTGTGGAATTGTGAAGGCAAATTAAGAACACATGGTGGGTGCAGAGCAAATGCACTCTCTCTGAGCCGCTCTAAATGTAACTTTCTTCTATGGCCAAATATGTATCTTACCTATGTGTGTGTAAAGAATGTTGATATGGGATATGAAACATAACCAGTAGTCAATGTACAAGCTGCCAGTTGAATGGTGAATTTATGCCACTCTGTTGAATTCATATATTTGTAAATCTGACTTTGAAAGAGTCAGTGCCTCCCCAGCCACGAAACTCACCGCAAGTCACCGAACAAAATTGTTTACAAAAGTTCCTTATAAACAATTATGGCATACATGTACCATTGGGTATGTCTTCATCACAATTTTGCACACCTTTTTCAGTTTATGTCTTTCTAATGGGCCTCGAGGTTTTTTTTTGTTTTTTTTTTAGTTCGTGCAGCTGTCCTATATGTGTGTGTATGTATGTATGTATGTGTGTATATATAATATATATGCATGCGTGTGTGTATCTATCTATCTATCTATGGGTCTGGACCTCATGGTTTTCAAGCTGAATATGTGGAATAGTATAACAGTGCCCCAGCTGCTTTTGAAACATTGCTGGGAGCAGAAATGTGGCTTGTGGTTCATTCATATATAACAAACGCACACACAGTATCTCACAAAAGTGAGTACACCCCTCACATTTTTGTAAATATTTGATTATATCTTTTCATGTGACAACACTGAAGAAATGAAACTTTGCTACAATCTAAAGTGAAAATGTCCAAATTGACAGAGCTTGACAGGTTGCCACTGGAGTCCTCTTCTACTCCTCTATGATGACATCACAAAGCTGGTGGATGTTGAAGAAATTGTGCTCCTCCACCTTGCATTTGAGGATGCCCCACAGAGGCTCAATAGGGTTTAGGTTTGGAGACATGCTTGGCCAATCCATCACCTTCACCCTCAGCTTCTTTAGCAAGGCAGTGGTCATCTTGGAGGTGTGTTTGGGGTCATTATCATGCTGGAATACTGCATACTGATCATGCTCTGCTTCAGTATGTCAAAGTACATGTTGGCATTCATGCTTCCCTCAATGAACTGTAGCTCCTCAGTGCCGGCAGCACTCATGCAGCCCCAGACCATGACACTCCCACCACCATGTTTGACTGTAGCCAAGACACACTTGTCTTTGTACTCCTCACCTGGTTGCCGCCACACACGCTTGACACCATCTGAACCAAATAAGTTTATCTTGGTCTCATCAGACCACAGGACATGGTTCCAGTAATCCATGTACTTAGTCTGCTTGTCTTCAGCAAGCTGTTTGCGGGCTTTCTTGTGCATCATCTTTAGAAGAGGCTTCCGTGTGGGACGTCAGCCATGCAGACCAATTTGATACAGTGTGCAGCGTATGGTCTGACCACTGACAGGCTGACCCTCCACCCCTTCAACCTCCGCAGCAATGCTGGCAGCGCTCATACATTTATTTCCCGAAGACAACCTCTGGATATGACACTGAGCACGTGCACTCAACTTCTTTGGTTGACCATCGCGAGGCCTGTTCTAAGTGGAACCTGTTCTGTTAAACCGCTGTATGGTCTTGGCCACTGTGCCACAGCTCAGTGTCAGGGTCTTGGCAATCTTCTTATACTGTAACCTAGGCCATCTTTATGTAAAGCAACAATTCTTGTTTCAGATCCTCAGAAAGTTCATGAGGTGACATGTTAAACTTCCAGTGACCAGTATGAGGGAGTGTGAGTGCGATGACCAAATTGAACACACCTGCTCCCCATTCACACCTGAGACCTTGTAACATTAACAAGTCACATGACACCGTGGAGGGAATATGGCTAATTGGACCCAATTTGGAAATTTTCACTTAGGGGTGTACTCACTTTTGTTGCCAGCAGTTTAGACAATAATGGCTGTATGAGGAGTTATTTTGAGGGGACAGCAAATTTACAATGTTACACAAGCTGTACACTCACTACTTTACATTGTAGCAAAGTGTCATTTATTCAGTGTTGTCACATGAAAAGATATAATCAAATATTTACAAAAATCTGAGGGGTGTACTCACTTTTGTGAGATACTGTATATTTAACTTGCTATAATAACAGCACATTGTTTTATTATTCAGTGTTACCTGTCAATTTTAGGATGAAATAAATTGAGATAATTTAAAAGATAGTAGTGTATTGTCTTTATTCTTTTAACAAATAGAGAATTCACACTTGCATAATGTCTCTGGTAAAATGCAAAAAAAAACCCTTATTTTAAAATTAGAAGGAAGTACATTTAATTTATAAAGCATATTTAAAAGAACAAAATATATTAAAAAAAGTGCTGCACATACAATACAATGTAAAAAGACAAATAAAATATTATGTATTTAAAAGAAAATAAATGTGCCCGTATGCACACACACACATACTCTTCTGAACTTTGTCTGTTTTACTAAATGTTAAAGTCTTAACTTTTAAAACTAATTTTAAATATTACTGACTTCGCTATATTAAGGTTCAGGAACTTTGAACAATAGAATATTTTCTTGAATAAACTCTACTTCTAAACATAAATAGTCATATAATAATAGTCAGATATACAGTATGTCAAAAATGTACACAGCTGGTATACATTCTGTAAATGTGTAGCAGCATTATTGAATTATTTTTGTTTTACCTATGCTAAGTAAAGACTGACCATAAATTGATTTGTACCGTAAAAAAGCCTCCATGCATTTTATAGCAATATCATCCACTTGTGGGTCAAATTTGTTAGCAAAGAGATGTTTCTGCTTCAGAATCCAGTTCAGGTCCCCTGCTCCATAAACACACACTGCATGTCTATATGTCCCAGTGCATGGTGGATATGGTGCTCCATCCTTCACGTTTCCTTCATGATAACTCCACTTGACCAACCTCGCTATGGCCAGCATGTCCGACTCATCAAATTTTTTATTGGGGGGGTTGGAGCCAGGCACTGAAGGCATCCTATGTAGTGTTGCCCACATGTGCTCATCCGGGCTGTACGTGTCCTTCTCCCATTCCATGAAGTTCTGGATCTCTGGAGTCTTAAAAATATATTCTACAAACTCTCTAGTAACAACAAAGTATGCATTCCCAGAGAACATAGGGGTACCGATTGGTGGAGGGGTCTTCTTAATACCTGTCCGCGTCACAGTATTGGTGATGTTATGATGGTACTCCCAGCGGGCTTTTTTGTGTGACGATGTGACTTCTGACTCCATACTATTCTTTCCATTGAGAGTTTTCAGGGAGCGAACAAGCTCTGCATTGGTTTTTAAGGGGAAATCTGCCCCACACGTGTTGAGCAGATACCTCCACTTGACAGGAGACTTGAGAAGGTCCTCCATGCAGTTGATGTCTGCTTGAACTCGTGACCAAGAGGCATAGACAACACTCTCTAACTTACTGGCCACAAACACATTGGGCAAACAAGACACAATAGCTTGTACAGCCTCAGAAAAGATCTTAGGCGACTTCTGGTCCACATGAACACAGTAAACATTCTGAGGAGTGTAAATAGCACGCAGGAGCCTCTCAAACATCTCAATCTTCTCATGGATAACCATAGAGTAAGCGATTGGAAAGTCTCTTTCCTCTTTGCTCAGTGGAGCTGTTAGAAACCATCTGTCTCTGACAAAAGCTTGACAGTCCTTTGTGGCATTTAGGTAGAAAGACTCGGATAAAAGGGAAGCTTTTTTCCACCCAGCAAGGAGGTTGCCAAAGTATTTGCTGTTGACTCCATCCATGTCTCCTCTGATGATGGCTGAACAAGCTTGTAGTTCTCCAGCATCGTGCTTGATCAGGTGTTCCATGTCCGGCAGCCCACTCTGTAAGCAGCCTTTTCTTGTAGAGTACATTACAAAGTATATAAGTGAAAAGCTAAAAAAAAATAAAGAGATATATCTCAAAAACATTTTTTTCTTAAAAGGCATTTCTAGGTGAAACAGCTATATGTTTCAGAGATCAAACTCAGTGCAGGAAACCAGCAAACACTACTCAAACTGTGACTGTGACATTGCAGAAAAAACACCGCATTAAAAGGAGGCGAGGTGTGTAATAACTGACAACTGGCCAGTTACAGAGCACTATGGGAGGGCTTCATGGAATTACATAGTTAATGTACAAACAGTGTAGGTGTGGTTTTTCTGCAACTGAGATTATGTTTGCTGGAAAAGGCTGGGTGGTCAGTTAACACTGAAAAAATTATGAATATTAAGTCCACTATGTAAATAAATGTAAATGTTTTAAGATTGACTTAATATAAGCATTTATACAGTTTGATGTTACTATCTAACAGGCAAAAGAACTACAGTGACTTGCAAAATTATTCACCCCTCTTGGCATTTTTCTTATTTTGACGACTTACAACCTGGAATTAAAATGGATTTTGGTGGGGGTTGTATAGTTTTATTTACACAACATGCCTACCAGTTTGAAGATGCCCAATATTTTTTATTGTGAAACAAACTAGAAATAAGACCAACCCCCCCTCAGAAACCTTGAGCCTGCATAACTATTCAATCCCCAAAGTCAATACTTTGTAGAGCTACCTTTTGAAGCAATCACAGCTGCAAGTCTCTTGGGGTATGTCTGTAAACTTGGCATATCAAGCCACTGGGTTTTTTCAAGGCAAATTGTTCAAGGCAAAACTGCTCCAGCTCTTTCACGTTGGAAGGGTTCCATTGGTGTACTGCAATTTTTAAGTCATACCACAGATTCTCAATTGGATTGAGGTCTTGGTTTTGACTAGGCCATTCCAAGACATTTAAATGTTTCCCTTTAAACCACTCATGTATTGCTTTAGCAGTATACTTAGGGTCATTGTCCTGCTGGAAGATGAATCTCTGGCCCAGTCTCAAATCTCTGGAAGACTGAAACAGGTTTTAAACAAGAATTTCCCTGTATTTAGCACCATCCATCTTTGCTTCAATTCTGACCAGTTTCCCAGTCCCTGCCGATGGAAAAACATCCATCCTTGTGTAGCTCTTTTTAGTAGTTCTTGTATAGCTCTTTTTGCCGGATCAGGACACATCTATTAGCTAAATAAAACACAAGTTCCTGTTGTAGGGGACATGCCCTCAGCATGTGTGTACTACAAACACTCAACATTACACTGTCATGAAGAGCTGCAGCCTGATTAAGGAAGAAATAATGAAATGGACCAAGAAATCCTGGGTGTTATCTTTCACTTCTTACACAAGCAGTTATTGCCACGTTACTGACGTCATTTGCTTGATCTGTGCTTGATTAAACATGAGGACAATGATACTACAGTGTGTGTTTCTAAAGATTTATTATTTGATTATAGCAACTACAAGGAAGCAAAAAGCATTAAAACAGACACACACATACACAAACTTGCAGTACATACATTTTGAGAGTAGTAGCGGCTTTCTTCACAGCGAGGGTAACACACCCCTTCCTGTAAGATACTGCCCCAGTCGCACGTCAGACAGCTCTGAGGTGTGCTATCTGCAACACCAACACATTCACAAAGAGTAATTAGATGTATGTAGGTATACAGTACAATAGGTCAATTTGACAAGGAAGTTGATAACTGATATTGCAATAATAAAAATGTAAAGATAAATAACAATCAAATACTCAAGACACAATAACAAGACTTATTAATAAGTTGTTAATTCTGTAACTGAAATGATTCATTCTCACACAGCTACTGATGAACACAATTCACGAACAAGCACTGCTTTAACAAATGTGCAGGTGAGTTCTGCAAAATTCAGAGGTACATTAACCAAAACAGCAACATATATATATATATATATATATATATATATATATATACACACACACACACACAATACATACATATATTTATTTACTTAGTACTGAGAAAATGTTCATTACACTGTTGTTTTTTCTTTACCTATATGTATTGCCTCTTTACTGCTGCCACTTTATTTATATATTTCATATATTCCCTATTTATGTGAATTTTGTGTGATTCTGTGTACGTTATGGTATCATTGTCTGCATGTATTATTTGTTCTTACTGTTGTATTTTAGTCCTCATCAGTGTCTACGTCTACTAAACAGACATTGCACGGTAGTCTCCTGAAGTAACTGTGTTTATCCATTGCCATGTGATGTGCTAAAAATGACAATAAAGCTGACTGGCACTATAGTGTAATTTGTGTAGCTCTTTCTAGTAGCTCTTTTGTAGCTTTTTTTAGTAGCTCTTGTGTAGCTCTTTTTGCCGGACCAGGACACATTTAGGTAGCTAAATAAAACAAGTTCCTGTTGTAAGGAACATGCCCTCAGCATGTGTACACTACAAACACATTACACTGTCAGTAAGAGCTGCAGGCTGATAAATGAAAGGGACCAAGAAATCCTGGGTGTTTTCTTTATTTCCTTAATTTCTTACACAAGCAGTTATTGCCACGTTACTGACGTTATTTGCTTGAACTGTGCTTGATTAAACATGAGGACAATGATACTACAGTATGTGTTTCTAAAGATTTATTATTTGATTATAGCAACTACAAGGAGCAAAAAGCATTAAAACAGACACACACATACACAAACTTGCAGTACATACATTTTGAGAGTAGTAGCGGCCTTCTTCACAGCGAGGGTAACACACCCCTTCCTGTAAGATACTGCCCCAGTCGCACGTCAGACAGCTCTGAGGTGTGCTATCTGCAACACCAACACATTCACAAAGCGTAATTAGATGTATGTAGGTATACAGCACAATAGGTCCATTTGACAAGGAAGTTGATAAATAATTGATATGGCAATAATAAAAATGTAAAGATAAGTAATCAAATACTCAAGACACAATAACAAGACTTATTAATAAGTTGTTAATTCTGTAACTGAAAATGATTCATTCTGTCATAGGATGTGATGTTATTACTTCCTGATTTTACCATGACCAGAAGTTCATGATCGAACAAGATAAAACATTTAATTTCCTAGTTGACAGGATTAAATTTATTAAATTTCAGACTTCTTAAGTGATGATTTTGTATCCTAGGAAGTGTGAAATGAATGCTTTTAAATAAGATGTATAGTTAGAAGGTGCTCAGATTTCACATTAAAAGTACAGCTAATTTAAAATAGAAGTTGCTTTCCTTCATGTGAATTTGGACAGTTACTCACATAGTACATTTCTAGATTCTATATGTTGTATTACACAACCACATTATAATGCACATTTTAAAGGGGGGGTAAATATAAATATTTAAGTCAAATATATTATCAAATGTGCTCAGGAGCAAGTTTATTAGATAAGTCTACCTTGTATGTACAATCTCGAACAATTTTATTTTTTTCAAATGCAACTGAAAAAAGACATACACTCGCCAGCCACTTTATTAGGAACTGTCAAGTCAAGAGCTTTCAGTTAAAGTTTGAACACAGAATGAGGTAAAATGTTACCTTTGTGACTTTGACCATGGCATGGTTGGAGTATTTCAGAAACTGCTCATCTCTTGGCATGTTCACACACAACAGTGACTAGAGTTTGATAGAAATGTACGAAAACAAAAACAAAAAAAAAAGTCCCAGTTCTCTTTGCAGAAATGTCTATCTGGCACCAACAACCACACCATGGTCAGAGTCACGGAGATCACATTTTTCCCCATTCTGAAGCTTGATGTGAACATTAACTGAAGCTCTTGACTTGTATCTGGATGATTTTATGCATTGTGCTGTACCTGTACATTTTATGGAGTATCTGCTATTGACTCAGAGCTCAGTTGTAGACCTCTGCTAATGTGCTAAAAATCAAAATTATTCAACCCTCATTGCATATCAGATTTATTGACAATTTACAGACTTTGAAATAGTTTAACAAAACAAATGCTTCAAGTGGTTTCCCCAGATTCAACTGAAAATGCAACTGATAATGACTTCTCCAGTCTCAAAATTATTGAACCCCTTCATGACAAGCATCTTTAGTACTAAGTAGAGCACCCTTTTGCAGTTATGACCTGCTGCAAATGAGATGCATAGCTTCTGGCAGCGTTCCTGATGAATCTTAGCACATTCCTCATGAGCAATGGCCTCCAGTTCAGTAATATTCTTGGGTTTACGTGCTGGAACCGCCTTCTTCAAATCCCACCAGAGATTTTCTATGGGGATCAAGTCAGATGACTGATGGCCTTTTAGAATCTTCCAGAACTTTTTCTGCAACTAAGCCTTGGAGGAATTTGAGGTATGCTTGGGATCCTTGTCCTGTTGGAAGGTCAAATAACACCCTAGCCTCAGCTTCTTCACAGACGGCATGATGTTTTCAACTAGGATTTCCTGATACTTCAATGAATCCATTTTACCTTCCACACACTGCAGGTTTCCAGTGCCAGAGGATGCAAAGCAGCCCCCAAGCATCATCAAGCCACCACAATGCTTGACTGTGGACAGAGTGTTCTTTCTTCATTATTCTTCATACCGCTGATCAATCCTGCTGAAAAGTTACAGTTTTGTTTCTTCGTGCCACAGAATAGAATCCCAAAACTTCTGTGGCTTATTTATATAATTTTGAAGTGACATTTCTTGTGCTTTTGGGTCAATAGAGGTGCATGTCGAGTTCTGGCATGGAAATCTTCTGAGTTCAGTACATGTCTTACTGTACTCACTGAAACCTCAGTGCCTGTTTCCACCAAGTCTTGCTGCAGGTATTTTGCTGTCATTTAAGGGTTTTTCACAACCTGCCTTCTCAGAAATCCTGTTGCAGCCATTGATAGCTTCCTGTCTCTGCCCCATCCAGGTAGTGTACACTCAACAAACTCCTAGCCAGTTCAGGTATTTCATGTGCTCCAGTTCAAGCACACCTGGTGCAACTAATGGAGCCCTTGATTAATTGTGTTGGTGTGCTTGAGACAACACCTGTTTTGCATATTTGTGGTGTTGTGACGGATTCTATTCAGGGGGTTGAATAATTTTGAAACTGAAGAAGTCATTATCAGTTGCATTTTCAGTTGAATTTGGAGAAACCACTTGAAGCCTTTGCTGTGTTGAACTATTTAAATTGCTTTTGTTGGATTTGTTCAATTGAAACAGCTGAAAGTCTGTAAATATTGACAATAAACCTGATTTGCGATGGGGGTTGAATAATTTTGATTGCAACGATTTGCTAAGTTGCCTCGGGTGTTTGAATGTTTATGGTCTGACAGATGTTTTTCTAGCTGCTGTTGTAAATGTATCTTCAAACTGTTTATATCAATTGAATCACAAGAATGTTAGCTTTCCAAAGATATATCGCATGAGTACCCATGTACACGCAGAAGCATAGTATTGCACTTTATAATGCGCCGGTGGGGTGTTGTCATTTACATCGTATCTGAAAGGTAAGAGAGTTACAAAATAAAACCTTACCTGTGAAACCTTCTGCTCAAGTCGTGTTTGCAAAGTTGGTTCTGCTTGATCATCCAAATTTTCTGAATCTGACTCACAATCAAACTGATACAGTAAAACCGACATGTTGCTTAGGAGCTTAGAATTGTTTTAGAAGCCTTGGAGGCTGAAGCTAACCCAAAGTGTGTTACATTTCTGAAAAATGCTTGAGGTTTTTTGGCAAACCCCAACTCAACGAGCCATCTGACCAATCAGAGCACTCTGGACTTTTCGGAAGAAGGGGCTTTAGAGAAATCTGAGCGTTTCAGTCAGCCTCGGAATAAAGGTACTGCAATAATGTACTGGATGTGACAATGTGTTTTTTGAACATAAAAACATAATATTTTTCTATTACACCCAATAAACACAATAATTACGGTTTAAAAACATAAAAATCACGATATGACCCCTTTATGGTGCATGGAGCTTGTACCTGTGCAGGTCTTGCAGCTAGCAGGTATGTGTGCTTTGGTAGAAACGGGAAGGACACCGCTCCACACCCACCCTGCTGCCCTGAAGCTCCAGCTGAGGTGGGACACACTATATGCAGGCATCTGGTCCTGGGCCTGAACACATCTCACAGGACACATGACACTTCTCACAACGGTGGCCTGTACTGTAGTACCTGGTGAAGATAGCAGAGATAAGAAACATTCTGTCAACCACACTTTGATTTCTGAGTTTCTACATAATCTTAATATATTTATCAAATTAAAAAAAAAAAAAGGCCATGGCCTGAGAGGATCAGGATTCTAGCACAACTGCTTAAGTAAGTGCTTCTTTGCCTTTGGACTGATTCCTTCCCACTCACTGTAGACTCATACAAAAAAAATTACTGTCCACCTCTGTGATTAGTTATTGTAAATGGTAAATGTGCACTTATATAGCGCTTTTATCCAAAGCGCTTTACACTGTGTCTCATTCACCCATTCAAACACACTCAAACACACCAGTAGTAGCAGAGCTGCCATGCAAGGCGCTAGCTTGCCATCGGGAGCAACTTGGGGTTCAGTGTCTTGCCCAAGGACACTTCGGCATGTGCACTCACCCGGGCCGGGAATCGAACTGCCAACCCTACGATTAGAAGCATTGGGAACAAGGCGGGGTACACCCAGGGTGTGATGGACAGGGTGCCAGTCCATCAAAGGGCACAATCACATACTGTATATTGTTTCAATATTAAATATCGATGATTATATAACACTTTGTATTGCTGTGTCTTTGGTCATTAAAAGAGACTTCATGGTGCCTTTACTAAAAAGTTTCAAACCTACCCATAAAAGCTGGTTCAAAAACAAACAATTTAGTTTTTCTCCGGTGCCAAAAAGGTTGAGTAAAGTGATGTAAATATTTAGAATTTAAATTGCAGACACACTCATTATTTTCAAATATAAGTATGGTATATAACAAGGCCAAGCTTAGCACTCTCTTCCTTTACAGTGCTTATAAGAAACTCACCCACATTCAGTAATCTAAATGTGTCACAATGTAACCAAATTGTTCAATTCAACTGGGCAGCTTGCACAATGATCTACCAATATTTGACCAGTCGTAACCTTTGATTACAGTTGTGACTTATCAAATATAAAGAGCAGAACTGTCTGTCAAATCAGCTTGATGGTAAGAAGTATATTTATTTTCAATGCCTACTAACGTCACGTCAGTGTCTCAATGCCTGAACATACCCAGAGAAGTAATTCTGCTTGCTCAGTACAGCTTATATTAAAGAACATTGAGCACATTGAGCAAATTGAGTGAGTACAGATCATGACACCGACCTCAACAGGAATGTTTCTCATTAAACTTCATTAAACTCCTTAGACTTCTAAAAGGAAACATGTTCTGGCACTGCCCATCTAGTCGAGAGTCATCTCTTTGTTGTAAAATGTGCTAAGGGTGCATTTATTTCTTATCAAAACAGTACGTAATTTTTAAAGCCTGAGTAGAATGAATCAGTTTTTAGTCATCACTTGTTTATGAACTTTCTTTTAAAACACTAAACTGAGTTCTATGTGTTTGGCCACATCCTAAGGTGTGTGTTTGGAATGAGTTTTACCCCGTGGGACAATGGCGGACACACAGATGTGAAAGCAGGTGTAAGTAACCAGGAGAGCAACTCAGACAGTCTTTAGGAGATGCTCCAGAGCATGTGGCACACACATGATCACATGGCATACAGAACCCCAGCTCAATGCCATCAGCTTCCTCGTGGGCACTATAAGTGCCAGCCGGACACTCAGTCACACAAGAGCGATCTGTGAAGACACAAAAACATACCTACGTTTTCTAGATACAGAGAATAGTGTTTATAAAAGAGAGATAGCCAACAGGAACTAAAAGTCAACAAAGTCTACAAAAGTGAGATAATATTCTATTCTATTATTTATGCAAGACACACACACACAAAAACTAATTTACATTATGACAGACCAATCAAATTACAAAGACACTTTTCAATTACTGAGTGAAATGAATGTAATCTCACTATGGAGATATTGGGGCAGGGCACAGGTCTGGCAATCTGTAGGCCCAGGGCCCTCACAGGACTGGCAGTGACGATGGCATGCCTGGCATGTGAACTGGTTGGCATGGAGGAAGGTTCTGGGTGGGCAGTGCGGTCTCCGGCCCACACACACATCATGGTGTTGGGGTCCAGGGCCGGCCCTTTCACACACTGAGTGCACTGGGTGGGATCTGGGCCTATACACAATGCACATGTCTGGTGGCATTCTAGAGTCATGAGAAAATAGTTTGGTTAATACTACAAATTGCTGTCTGCTATGTATGCAATCTCCCGCTTGACATGGCTGTCCCTTTGTTCTCCACCCCCCCAATATCTTCAGCTCAGTCCATATTCTTTAAATGTTTTATAACAATATCATTGATTTAAAAAACAAAACAAAACCATAAGTACAGTCCTATCTGAAACTATTGGAAGGCCAATTTATTTGTTTGTGCTGTAGAGTTTAGAATTTCATCTCTTATTTCCTGGTATTTATATGTAGATGTATAAAACGACATAGAACATTTTGTATCAGTCCACTCAATTTGTAAGTGAGCAAAAATACTGCAACATTGATGTGTGTTTCCTGTCACCCAGTGTGTCCTGTTAGACTGCATAAGCAACATGTAGCTCTGAACCTCTACTCTTGTGCTGTGTCTGAAACGGCACACTTGTTCACTCATTCGCTATTCCCTATATAGAGAATCACATTTCAGTCCACTATATGGGGAAGGAGAGAAGGAAAATGAGTGAGTAAATTCGACACCGGTAAAGAGTCAGAGCATTATGGATCGTATCGTAAAACAGTAAAGTTCATTTTCTCACTGTTCATTTCTCATGTTTATTGTATTAACAAATTAAGATAACAAAAACTGCTTGTCATGTTTATTTACTATTAGGCTTAATTATTATATTTAACAAATATATTTATTATATTTAAAAATAAATGAGAATACTATTGTATGTCACATTTATTTGTTTCTTTTTTTAAAAAGTAGAAAAAATATTTGTTTTTTCACTGGGTTTCATTTTTGAGGGATTTCCTGTCAGTGTCCTCAAGCTGACTCCGGAGGCAAGCCTGGAACAAAATGTACCTCGTCTGGCTGGTTTTAGTTGTGGCGAAACCAGAAAGAATAACAAGTTTAAGGCGTGCTTTGTTAACTCAAAGATACCATCTATCATGAAGACATTTGACTAAATACATCTAGTTGTTAACTAAATAACTGATAACTAGATCCTTCCAACTATTGTAAGAAACAAATCCAACTCTCTCATATATATCTCCCCCATCTGTCCTTAACTTCATTAAAAACTTGTCAATACATTCTTTTCTAATATGTATGTGAATACTGCACTGTGAATGTGTTAACTAATAAATTTTAACAATTCACCAAATTATCATTTGATACGTATAGTTGGCAATTTAAAAGTTAAGTTAAATAGCAAACTAAGTGGCTGAAAATAAATACCGTGCCAATCAATCAATAAACTGCATCATTTCACTTCATAATAACTCGATACAGATGTATTTTAATTAGGGTTGCAACTAACGATTTTATTTTCACAAACTGAGTGTGGATGATATACAAATATAAATTGTTATAAACAAAACATAACACTTGTGAATGCATAAGTATTCACCCCCATTGCTGTCAAATCCTAAATATGTTGTAGTTTTTGGAAAGATAAATAGTTAGATCATCAAATGTTTTGTATGCTAGTAAAAATTACATATCATTGGCAGATTTGTGTCCCTGAGTTTATTCCTCTATTGTTTACCCCAACAAGCTATTTTTCTAATTGTTTAAATTTAATGACAGTCCACAAAACAATTTTAATTAGAACATGGATTCTAAATTCATTTGGTCATACAGTCCCCTCTGAAAGTATTGGAACAGAATGGCCAAATATGTTTTTTGTGCGTTACACCAAAGACATTTGGGTTTGAGATTAAAATATGGATATGAAAGAGAGTTTAGGATTTCAGCTTATATTTCCTGGTATATACATCTAGAGTTGTTAAAAACATAGTACAAAAAACCTTTTGAATGTTTGTGAACCTTTTTGGTTTGTGATGATTTTCCAGGCTTTTGCAACAGCCTCTTTCAGTTGTTGTTTGTTTCGGGGGTCTCTCCCTTCAGTCTCCTCTTCAAGAGGTGAAATGCTGCTGCTCAACTGAGTTAAGGTCTGGTACTGACTTGGCCAGTCTACAACCTTCCACTTTTGTCCCCTGATAAAGTCTTTGGTAGAGGTTAATCTTGGTTCCTGATCTTTTGTGGCTCATCTCTGTATTTCTTTGAGAATTCCAGTCTGGCTTTCTGATTCTTGTGACATGGCCTCTATATTTCCACTCTCAAAGTCTTCTTCAAACTGTGGAATGTGATACCTTCACCAACATCCTCCACAGGCCAGGGGGTTACAACTGACTGTTGTTTTTGGGTTTTTCTTCACAGCTCTCAGCGTTTCTGTCATAAGCTGTTGTTTTCCTTGGGTGAACCATTCGGTCTCTGTTTCTCAGTACACTAGTGGTTTCTTTCTTTTCCAGGACATTCCAAATTGTTGTATTTGCTATGCCCAATGTTTGTGCAATGCCTTTGATTGATTTTCCCTCTTTCTCAGCTTCAAAATGGCTTGCTTTTCTCCCATAGTCAGCTTCTGATCTTCATATTGGCTTATCCTTTTTAACAACAAATACAGTCTTCACAGGTAAAACTGAAGGCTGAAACCAAGAGTAGATGTTCAGCCATATTTATTGTTTAAACAGTCTAACAGAAGAAACCTGGGTAACAAGAAAATCCTTTCGGTCACATGTTCCAACATTTGTGCTCACCTACAAATTGGGTGATCTGATACAAAATATGCTATCTTTTCTTTAACACCAACATATGAACAAATGCTGAAATTATATTCTCAACTCTCTTCTCATATTCATCTTTTTATCTCAAACACAAACGTCTTCAGTCTACAGCAAAAACAAATTAATTGGCCTTGCCGTTCCAGTAGTTTCAGAAGGGACTGTATGTTCGACACTCCTGTTGAACAGTAATGTAGTAGATCATTGATGTTTGGAATGAATGATTGAATGAATCTTATTTCCATGTTGCTGCTGTTGCATGTGTGTGGACTCACTGGTGCATTTACTGGTATCAGTGCAGGTGTCACAGTGAGGGCCACAGCGTCTGCATGTGCCATCCTCCGCAGCATTAGAGGGAATTGTGAGTTAGAGGCAGTCAAGCATATAACAGGAACTTATCCTAAGTTTTCTTATCCTCTTTACAGTGATGACATCTGATAGCGAATGCAAGAGTCTCTTACACATCACTTCTGTTATCTTAATCACCCAAAAATAGCACTGCTAATAATAAGTTCTGTGTAACAGGAACCATTACAGAAAAGAGATTGCGCTAAATGGATCATGTAAGCTTTCATTAATCATTAATCACAATATATAGCAGGGTTGAGGGGCTGTTAATTACTCACTCTGGACACTCTGACCAGCAGCTGCCCTGGAACAGAAAGAGCTGATATGAGCTACTCTTACAGCTCAGACACTGGTCTCCACTTTCACATGCCTCACAGTTCGTCGAGCACCTCTCACACTGAAGACTGGAGCTGTTCCCATAGAACCCTAATGGACAGTGCTGTACACACACTGCCTCCTGCTGCTCCAACATGTACCCTACACAGAAAGATGGCAAGAGACAGAGACATATACAGAGAGCAATTATAAGACACGGTGTTGTGGATAAAATCAACCTTTTTAGCCTAAGTCAAAAACTTCAAAGACAGAGAGTTTAGTAGATGTCAAAAGTAATAAACTTTATTGGAAACCCATAAAGTGTGACAATCTGAAGAGAGTCCAACTTGTACATACACAAACATGTCTTTATATACTTCCCAAACAGTAAAGATAATAAAAATAATAATATAAGAAGTGTCTTATAGTTTTAGATTTGCCACAGAAAATAATTAGGCCCACTGTTTAATAGGACACAATTCTTCTAACTCAATCCACTCTCAGAATATAACTTGATTAACCATTGTTCTATGGATTTAAATTATGCTTCTGACTATTGATTATACATATAGATTGTGCTTTTTAACCCATACTGATTATTCAATTATGCTTTAAGTAGTACTTCTAAATGTAGGTTACATATTGAATACACTTCATTAACGTATCCAGAAGTGAGTTAGACACATTGATTACATCATAGCTACTTTCTATACATATTTTCGATATATTTTCTATATATTTTCCACCTCTGGGGCTTACTAAGCCCCACTTACCTTGAGAGAGTAATCACACAATCCAGTCCCATCATTTACACTATCAATGTATGATCACATCAGCCATCTTCCAATGACCAAATCCTGAAACCACTCTCTCAGGAGATCAGAACCAAACATCTCCTCTCTCCCATTAACTAGAAAGGAGTAAAATACTCTGCCTCCCTTTCCCTAACCACAAGAATTAAAACAGTGTTTGCAAGTGTGAGCATACATTTTTCAGCACTTGCCCATGGTTGTCACGGTTATGTAGAGTACACAGTTGAATAAGCACATATAGCTGATACAAGTATAGACCTAATAAACATGAATACAAATCAATTTTCTCAGCTTGATTACTCTGATAAATCAGACATTGATTACCCCGTCTCTTAATTACATATGATTATATTGTAATAGAAAATGTAAAAATTCAAAAAATAGAAAAAGCAAAAATAAAACTTCATCACATCCTTTTTCAGGGGATGTGTTAGCAATAATTGTCTTCGACCCAGATACTTTGCATATCGCAGGAGGCCACCCTTTGGCGAGAGATCAGGCTAGTACTTACACCCAGGGTATGGCTCATCAACTTCTTCGTCCACACTAGAGAAACTGGAATCTGTTCCATCCTCTTGCAGCCGATCAGAGATCCAACCTGGCTTTTTTCCTTCAGCAGGTGCATCAGGATCATCAGAGCCACTGTCAGCAGCAGGAGCCCTTCTTTCCACCTGCTCTGTTTGTACGAACCCTGACAGACCGCCTTCTTTGCCATCGCCTCAGACTGCCATTCTCCCTTACCTTCATTTAGACCTTCTCTCATGACTTGTTCCTTCTTCTGCAATGTCAACCACTGGATCGTCCCCTTCGGTCACCTGATCCTCCCTTCTCCTAGGTCTTAATCTACAGTGCCTTGCAAAAGTATAAGAGCTGAAAACGTCTGTTCACAAACGCTCTCCATCCAACCTCACTGAGCTCGAGCTGTTTTGCAAGGAAGAATGGGCAAGAATTTCAGTCTCTCGATGTGCAAAACTGAGAGAGACATACCCCAAGCGACTTGCAGCTGTAATCGCAGCAAAAGGTGGCTCTACAAAGTATTAACGCAAGGGGGCCGAATAATTTTGCACGCCCCACTTTTCAGTTTTTTATTTGCTAAAAAAGTTTAAAATATCCAATAGATTTTGTTCCACTTCACAATTGTGTCCCACTTGTTGGTGATTCTTCACAAAATATAAAAATTTTATATCTTTATGTTTGAAGCCTGAAATGTGGCAAAAGGTTGAAAAGTTCAAGGGGGCCGAATACTTTCGCAAGGCACTGTAGGCGCTCACTGTGTACGGCCATTCCCTTCTGGGCTGGAACACCCCTAGGTACACCTGTTCTCCAGGAGTCACTGGACAAGGAACTTCTGTCTCCTCTCTCAGACCCCAGCTTTGTTCCTGTGAATAGATAGCTTAATTCATAGCAGTTAGTTATCTCATGTAGGCTCTTAGTTCCATCTGCAATTACTCCAGTGGCAGTTCTGCATAAGGACTTCTCAGATATGACACAGACATGGGTCGACACGTAAGCATTTCATGCGGTGTTAGATGCATATTTCTGTCTGCATGCGATAGGTCATTAGTGCAAGAGGTTGAGCATCAACCGAAACAAGTTGCGTTAAGCTTAGCCGTAAAGGTAACACTTACCTTTTCCACTATTCCCTGTGACTGAGGGTGATAAACACAAACATTTTAATTTATTCACAGTTACTGTAACACTGTTTTTTAAACTAACACTGAGCCATCGTCAGAGCTAATCTGTGATTGATAATACTGCAATTTTGATTTGGAGGCTTTGTGTCCTCCCTTTGCCAACTTAGTCAATACTTTGATTGAATCTCTGTGGCATTGTTCAAGTGATGAGGAACAAACTAATAAATCATCAACATACATAAGGAGGCAACTATCCAAACAAAGCTCATCGAGATCAGCTTTCAGTACCTAATTAAACACATGGGGTGAATGCCTAAATCCTTGAGGCACTCTAGTATATGTATACTGCTTACCAGCATACGTGAAGGCAAACAAGTGCCTACTTTCCTCAGACAATGGAACACTGAAGAAAGCTGAACAAAGATCAATTACTGTGAAATACTTAGCATCAGGAGAAACATTTGTCAGTAGCGTATGTGGACTTCATTGACTGCTCGCAAATCATGTACTAGACGCCATTTTGACTTATCTGATTTTGCAATGGGTAGAATTGGGGTGTTACAATAGCCGAATGTTTCAATTAACACACCTGCCTGAAATGAAGCCTTTGATGGTGTTTTTACCTGATTTTAATTCTATTTTAACTGTGCTTGCAGATTTCACCAGGCCCACATCTTTATCATGCTGAGACCACAGTTCAATTGGCACCTGTTTTTCCGTGTCTTTTAACAACTCAGCCGTCTTAGAGTATACCAACTTTGATTCTGACATCTGTATTAGTGAGTTATCACCAATCACTACCTCCTGCGGAATTCTTACTATGACAGTAGCACAAAGAATTTTAAGGAATGTTTTTTCCACAGATTGATCAATCAAAAGATTCTCTGTACTCTTTCACTCAGCTGTTTGTGCCTCCTTCATCATCGGCCCCCAAGTCTTTTGATTCCCACCCATTATTTACATAAAGTGTCATGTGGTACTGAATTTGAAACCAGTTTTTAGTGAATTCACATTCATCAATTCGCATAGCTGCCACCTGTGACCATATTATGATGTATTGTGACATCATAAGAACTTTATGTTCCTTTGTTCTGCTTAACCACTGTTGTTCCATGTCCGGATCACAAACTGTATCATACATCATTGTGCAATGAAACACAATTTCCCACTTACTAAGACTTTTCTCTACATCCTCATCCAATTTTCCCAACCAATATACATTTGCTTTGGGTTCTGAAAGAAACATTTGTGTTTTAATTCCCTTACTGTCTATATATGCTCCATCTGGGTGAGCAACAAATTTGGAGATTTAATTTACAAAGTGCATCTCTGCCCAATAGATTAACAGGAGTGTGATCTGATACTAAAATTGGTATTTTTACATTAGCGTTTTTGGCTTGTAGACAAACTGGAGCGGTCATTAGCTGCGTGTGTCCCGAGAATCCCACAGTCTTAGCAATCTGCCAGACATGGGGAGGTGCGAGGCATAATTTGGATTTACACATGTGCAAGTAGCTCTGGTTTCTATCATCATGGGTGTATTTCTGCCCTCAACATTAACCTGCAGCATAGGTTCTTGATCAGCATTAGTTATAACAGGTAGCTGACCCTCCCCAATAGGATTCTCCGGGCACCTCTAGTAACCTGGATTTGGCCCTCCCCATGGATTAATTGGGCCATATTGAGGTTCTCGAGTGGTCTGAACCTGACTCCCCTCCCCTCCACCCCCGGGTGGCTGAGGCCATGGATTGGTGGGCAACAACTGCTTTCATGACCACTTTGGCCGCATCCCCAGCATACTCCAGGAGGACCGGCAGTAGCTCTGCCCCTTCCTAGCTGTCCTCTTGGGGGTGGCCTTCTTTGCCAGTTCATGTTGTTTGGATGCTGGTAAATATTAATGACAGGCACAGCTTGCTGCATGAGGAGTGGCATGAGGATGTGACTGAACAGCAGGTGGGGGAGATGTGTTCATAGGAGCCATCACAGCTGATAGTCCTGTCTCTTCCTTTTCCGGTACTGCAGGTTTTTTCCTTGTTCTTTGTCGTCAGTTCATTAAGCTGTAATTGTACCAGTTTTCACTGCAATTCTCTCTCCTGTGATTAAAATTTTTGGTCACTTTTCCTGTATTGTTCGATAGCATGAGCCACATAGTCACAGAACTCCTTGTGTGATTTGGAGCAGAGGCCGACTACATCTTCAAGCCTGCATTTTACAGCTGGTGGCATAGCATCTAGTACTGACACTATGAACCATGGGGTTATCACAGGGCCTCGTTCAGGATCCTTCTCTGTCTCTTGCTTCCAGTTTTTTAGCTGACAATTGGGTTCTCAGCTTCCCCCAGCTGTTCCCCTTTTAAAGATTTGAGAGATTCACAAGATTCACTTGTGAGGGATACTCCGTTTTTAGTGCCTGCCACACATTGGGGCGGTGATGATCAAAGGAAACCCCATCAGCCTGGGTGCTTCCCACAGCCTCTCTCATGTGTGCTGCTACCAGAATTTCAGTCATCTTTCCTCCCCCAAGAACTTTAGCCAGAAGTGACTTTATATCTCCTACAGCAAGCAGTCTGCCCATCGTTTCTTCTTCAAACACCGTGATCCACTTTCCCGCCCCCTCGTGGATATCAGGAAGGCAAGAGATTAGCCCATCGAGATCCTGTGTGGCCCAGGGCACATATTGGGCCTGTGCTCCCTTAATCAAAAGAGGAAATAACGTAAGTAACGTAAGGGGAGTTATAATACCTGGTCTAAGCAGTGTCCCCGATGGAGTACCTTCTTCCTCAATATTTTCAAAATACAAGTTTCCGCCTACAACTCATCTATGTTGTACATCCTGAACTCTACACCGTTCTAAGCGGGTCCTTTCACTATTCCGACCTGTCTCTGTATATATTCGATTCCTCCTTCTTCCATCTAGTTTGGCTTCCTCTCTCACCTCCTCTAAATCTGATTCATCCTTCCCAGTGTAATCTGATTCCTCTACACTTTCACATACATTTCCTTTTGTTAAACTATCACAAGCTTTTTTAGATAGTCTCCCCTCACTATGCAATACTCTTCCTATTGGCTCTCCAGTTGACATATGTATCTGAGAATATCTATCCATATATTTCTTCTTGCTTTCTTTGCCCTGTCTTTCACCTTCTGAGCTTCTTCTTTTGTTCCCAGTCATGCTTTTATCTTTCTCCACCATCTCTACATACCCTTTTACTTGTACTGTCCCCGTTATCATTGGGTACAGACCTCCTGGTTGCAGAAAAGGATTATGAGGCGCATCTACATCACAGGGTGCGAACGGGGTAGGGGATGCAAATGAATTTGATGACTTAAACGTTGAATACGGAGGTCTAAATTCCTCCACTGTTTTTCTGTCTGACTTGTGCCTTTCTTTTCTCAGTTTTATACTCTTCCATGAGTCTTCTCCTTCTTTTTTGAACAGTCTCCAGACCTCTTGCTCTTTTTCACACTTTAGTTCTCTCAGCTTACCTTTTTCATTGACTTCATAATTTATCAATGTTTCCATCTCTCCACACAACGCCACAGCAAATGTCCCTTCTCTTGGCCCCTTTGTTGTCAAAATTTTGGTTCTTCTGTGCCATTTTTCTGAGATTTTTGCAATGTACTCATTGCACAGTGGATATTTAGACCCCAGTATTTCTACAGTCGTGGTTAATGTTTGCTCTACAGGGGTAGATGCCATTTTGCCTTACTTCAAATGGTGCTTAAGCCTAGATTATCAGTTACCTTCTTTGGTTACTGAATTTTTATTTAATTATAAAACCTTTATTTATACCACAGCAATCCAATTTATATTTTATCTGCCACCTAACTCCTGACACTTCCTTCAGCCAGTCTAAGTGACAGATGATGACCACCGCCGTTTGGTATAATCTTTACTACAAGTCCCCTAGTGTTGTGTGTATATCTAATGACACAAGTCCACCCTCTGTTGTTTGTTTTTCCCAATAAACCTGTCTCCGTACTGGGGCCATCTCTATTATAGGATTATTTATGATCTGTCAAGTCTCCCCTTTTCCCTTTTTAAAACCTCTTTCTTCTCCAACTCTGAGGTATAACTCAACCTGGGGAGCTATGGATACTTGGGCAAACAGCCACTGAGACACAGGTTTGGAAAAAGTTGGCTAGTAGCTTTTCCAAATGATCAATTTTCCAGTTACTTTCTATCACTCTCTGCCAATTAATGTAGGGAAATTCTTCTTGGACTTCTGTTAAATTTAATATATGAGTTAATCGCGTCAAGAATGCGTTTTTTCTCTGCTCTGTTAGCGGCTGTCTTGTTCCTCTACTGTCAATTCTCTACTGTCAAAGTGATTATGGACTCCCTGTGTTTCTTGCAGCAGAGCAACTAACTCTGCTTCCATTCAGCACTTTATTCCTAATTAACACGATTCTTTAGTTGAACGAGTATGTACTCTCATATTTGACAGAGACAAAGGTTAATTTTCTTGCTGGACACTGCGTAACAGGACAAAGGCTACTGAAGATCCATAACATAACTCAAATACTAACACTACAAAAGTACGAAGTATACATAACTGTTAATTCCACTATCAAGGGTACAAGAGTAAATTATATGTAACACTAAGCCCAAAAACCATATCTAGCTCTCGATACAAATGAGTGAATTAGATATGTAACACTCAGTCTAGGTAACAAAATGTGAGTGTAGGTAAATATGTAATAACCAAGCTCAGTTAACGAAATCACAGCAGATCATGTATTTTTTAACAAAGGTTGTATTTCCCCAGCTGGATCACACAGCCTACAAGCGGTTAAATGACCATAAAGTCTACACATCCAATTTCTAGGAATATTTTTATATATTACAAGCCTAGAGGTCCACAATGATTTACACAACGGGCAATCAGGCGGATGTCCAAAACATTTACAATGCCAAGTTCTTGGCTGCTCCAGGATTCCTTTGTATTTTCTGGAGTAATTATGTTACCACTGCAAACACTACAAATGATTTAGTTACTCAAACCAGAAACAAACCTTCAAGGCAGAAGTCTGTGTTACCTTTCTCACTTTGAGGACCACTCACACAGTGTCCAAGCGCAGATAGGAACACACACAGATGCACACTGAAGCTTCCACCCACACTTGTCTCCAAAACTAATTTTCAGAGCTTATCAAGGAAACATGTCTCCTTATTTATGGAGCTCATATATACACTTTATTCTAGTAATAACCGAGTGATATCTTCCTAATGTAAGCCTCCCGGAATGTTGCCCCTCAATCAAGTGGAATCCCGCTTAGCATGGACACCCTCAATTCCTTTCCAGCACTCACTCACTCACTTGGAGAGTCTAACAATTGTACACCGCCACAAAACCGAACCCCACGACACCGCAATCCTTACCACAGGAGGACGTCACTCAAAAATGAAGAGATCAGACACGCTGACTCAACAGAATTGGATCGTTTTCCTGCTGGGATCTATGTGGAGTTTTACGATACCACGGTTCAGGGTCAATTGATACAGACGCACCCACGGAGAGCCGTGGATGAATCAGAGTCACGTGGCCAGCCAGCCAGAAACTCACTCAAAAAAGAAGACAAACACCGTACAACCTCCAAACTAGGATCAATCACTCAACAAAATAATAATACAGTAAATTAAATGAAAATAAAAACAAGAGTCGACTCCACAAAAGAAAATAAAAATGCTTAAATCAACCTATAGAACTCTCAAACATCCATCCGCCTGTTATAACAGCATTTAGCACTCATATCCAACATTCAGCAGATACAATGAACATTTAGCAGAGACAGACGACATTCAGCAGATATAATGAACATATAGCAGAGACAGACGACATTCAGCAGATATAATGAACATATAGCAGAGACAGACGACATTCAGCAGATATAATGAACATATAGCAGAGACAGACAACATTTAGCGTAGATACAAAACACAGCAAATATATACAGCATTCAGCACATGTAACAGACAATACAAGACTCACACCCCATAACATTTAAACATTGACAGAACAGACAAACACCCGTTTCCCACTTCAACACGCCTCTTGCGTGACCCCACCTGGGGTTATTGGGCCCAATGCGTTCACTCACTCATGAACGTCTTATCACTACGTTCTCTCTAGAACGTCACATCAGCTGCAGTACCACTCTACGAAGCGTCACAACACATAACACACATCTAACCCTCTCGACCCAGTGTACAGGGTGACTTATACGATGCTGTCTAGGAACCTTCAACTAGTACAGCAGATCAGCCAACTCACTGTATATCACTGTTAGGCCTCGAGTGTCAATTCCTTATTCCTCAGTATTCTATCTGACTCCATTTTCACATAGACAATACAGGATTGCAGACACACTGCTCAAGACAAAACACTACAACAGACACACACATATACATATATACATACAGTACATATATACTGTACATACATATACACACACATTATATATATATATATATATATATATATACACACACACACACACACACATTATCATGACCGTATTGTGATCATGGCTGGGGGGTGTATATATGTATGTATGTGTGTGTGTGTGTGTATATATATATATACAGTGGTGTGAAAAAGTGTTTGCCCCTTCCTCATTTCCTGTTCCTTTGCATGTTTGTCACACTTATGTTTCGAACATCAAACCAATTTATACAATAGTCAAAAACACAATAAACACAAATCAATTGTAAATGAGGTGTTTATTATTAAAGTGAAAGAAAATCCAAACCATCTGGCCTGTGTGAAGTGATTGCCCCCTTGTTAAAACATACTATAACTGTGGTTGTCCACACCTGAGTCAATTTCTCTAGCCACACCCAGGCCTGATTATTGCCACACCTGTTCACAATCAGATCACTTAAATAGGAGCTCTTCACAGTAAGGTCCACCAGAAGATTTAAAAGCTACACTCATGCGACCCACACAAAAGGAACTTGGAGAAAGTAATGTCTATCAGTTGAAGGGTATACCTTTCCAAGCTTGGGTGCGCCCAGTAGCCATTATCCACAAATGGCGAAACATGCAGTGGTAACTTCAGGAGTGGCGCCCCAAATTACCCAAGCAGCGACTCATCAAGAGACAAAAACCCCACAACAACGCCACCCAGGCCACTTGCCCAGTTAAGTCAGCATCCTCCACCATCAGGAAACTGCAAATGCCTGCATGCAGAGTTCCAAGGAGAACACTGTGAGCAAAAAACATCAATCCAATTTCTCCACAACACATCTTGTGATCCCCAAGACTTTTGGGCAACATCTGTGGCCGTGGCAAAAGTGGACTCTTTGGAAGGGTGTGTCCAATTCTGGTGAAGACAATATTCATAAAAACTTAACCAACAGTTATGGTGGTGGTAGTGTGATGGTCTGGGGTGTTTTGCTGCTTCAGGCCTGAGACTTGCGGATAAAAGGAACTATGAATTTGCTGTTCAAGAGATTGGGAGAATGTCCACCATTGTTGTTATCAAGTGAAACAAACTTGGGTTTGCAGCAACAATATCTAAACATACCACATCCACCACCAATGGCTGAGAAAATGAAGCTTTGGAGTGGCCTACCAAGCCTGCCTGAATCTATTGAGTGTTGTGGACCTTAAGCCGTTCATGCTCCCTAATGTAACTGAATTACAATGCAAAGATGAGTGGGCCAAATTCCTCAGGATGTAAAGCCCATTGCACGTTATCAAGCTTGGTGCAGTTGTTGCTGCTAAGGGCCCAACCAGTTATTATTTAGCTCACTTTTTCACAGCCATGTGTTTGATTTTTTACTTTAATAATACACCTTATTTACAATTCATTTTGTGTTTACTTGTGTGTCTTGCTATTGTTTAAATTGTTTGATGTCACACTTAAGTGCAAACTGCAAAAACAGGTTCAACCACTGTATATATATATATATATATATATATATATATATATATATATATATATATATATATAATAACACACACAATATACCCCCCAGCCATGATCATACGGTCATGATAATGTGTGTGTGTGTGTGTGTGTGTGTGTGTATATATATATATATAAATTTTTTAGCTATAGAGGCATCCACAGTAACTGCAATTTAAATAGGCTTTAGGAGATTTTGCTGCTTTTTGTCAATCCTGACAAATGTGGGTGTATGTTAGGTTTTCCCCACAACCCTGAAAAGGAGTAAGCGGTTGAAGATGGATGGATGTTAGGTTTTCATTTGTTTCTGTATTTAAAAGCCAGGCCTAAATAGTGCTTAAGACTGTACTATAGAAATGTCACCAAAAAATGTATTAAAAAGTGTTTAATAAATAAAAGTCTTTAATTCTTTAAACACTTTAAAGACTTAAAAGCATTTTATCTGAATTACATGTTATATTTATACAAGTGGAACATTACAAATTATTCATCACAATATCAACTGGCAAATCAATAAGCAATTGACCAAATACAGCTATATTTACAAAGCAGCAAACATGCCACTTGATAAACATGCATATGTCTTCTCCAAGGAACAGGACAGTTGTTAGAGGAAACACTCAAATTTATGAAACTGGAGTAATAAAGAATATTGTTTTCTATTTGTTCATTTAAACACAGTTCCACAGATGATTTACTACAGCTATCAATTTTAAACTTTCACTAACAGCTACTTATTTACAGAATCAAATGTATTACATGCTATAGAGGGTTTTTTAACTAACCATTCATTCTCAAATAAAAAAAAGGGGTGTATAATAGGTGTTTCTTACACACAAAATATTTTACATTGAGAGATGATGCTAATGCTAACCTTCATTTCGCTGAGAAAAAAAAAGTAAACTGCAATATAAAATTTGGATCCGGATCCCAACCTTGAAGGCTCTCAACATGCCCTTTTCTCTCTTTATGCTCGATTGAGGACCGCATTCTCATTGGCTTCATCCATCTACTCTTCCTCAGGCTCAGGTTTGTGTATGAATCCATAGCGGCGATAGATGGATCCGTCTCGACTTGTATACACAACGTCTGCATCATCTCCGCTGTCTTCAGGCTCGGGTACTCCATGAGGCATGGGGCGTGGATCAGGCCTGGCACCCGCTGTCCCGCTCAGCCTCTCATAGCTCTGTCTCCAGCACAGCCTCTTCCTGGCACGGGCCTGTGTCAATGCAAAGATGCCCAGTGCTAGGACTACAGCCAAGATCAGAGCAGCTGGCAGGGCGGCAGATGTGTGCTGGTATACCAGAGACCTCAGATTCATCTCGTCGTCCTCAGCCTGGGTATGTGGTGACACTGGAGACTCCAAACACAAAGCTATGAAAAGAGCATATTAACAGTTTAAAAAAAACAAGACACATAATTCAATATTATTATGTTCAAATTAAACTGTGATATGGACATCCATGTGGACATTTAAAGGTTTGTTGAATCTTTCCAAGTAATACTCTCATAGCCACTTTATTAGGTTCTAGCCTGATCCTTCCTAAAGTAAAGCGAATGCTTTATATAAAAATGATAAGATATTAAACCCTTTATCTCTGACAAAAGCTTGGCAGCTGTTTGTGGGATTTAGGTAGAAAAGTTTTTTCCATGGCCAGGAGACCGCTGAAATATTTACACTCA